>OZ010666.1:33756022-34076022 GCA_963932185.1 Troglohyphantes excavatus | reverse complement strand
AAGAATAAAGTTTTCTGCTTAAATTGTGTGTATATGTTTATATGATTGAAGCATGTCTTGTGGTAATTCTTGTATTGAAACAATTATTTTTTATTTAATTTATGATAACTTAGGGTAAAATAAAATAAATTTACCAAAACTTTTGAGTTATTGGGTGAAAACTTCACTGCAATACTTTAATATCATATATATACTATTTTAGTAGTGAAGATCAATTTTGCGGTCCTTACACGCGACGTATCTTAACATGTGAGATATAAAAAAAAAAGCGAATTTCCCGAAGTAGTGATGAATTGTACTTTTGTCTCATGAATTATAACGTTTTTTTTAAATGCGTTTAAAAATAATTAGCTTCAAGCAGTTTTTAAATGAGCCGTATGTAGTGCTACCACATATGGGTAGAATTCTTTGAACGGAGTGTCATCATAGTTACAACGAATGTATGTGTGTATATGTGGGCGGGGGATGTTCATGCGATAATTATCGCACGGGCATGGTAGTAGAATTAAAATCTTTCAATATAAAATTAAAGTATTTTATTGTAAATTTAATGTATTTTAATATAACATAAAAGTATTTTAGTTTCAAAAAATAAAATAAATATTCAATAGTTATTTAAAAGAAAAAGTACTAAAAAGTGAAAATGAAGTTTTAATTTTTAAACACAACGGTAAACAGCCACTGCAAATGGCTGACAATTTAATGATTTTTTTTTAAAGTTTTCAAATAAATTCTCAGCGTTGAGGTCGTATTCGGCGAGTGGGGAGAAACGCGTAAACTTTTGAAGAGATTTCTTTTAAAGTCACGGTTTACTTAAACCAATTTTCCCTTTCTCAAGTGCTTAGGAGTGAATCTATATTTATTTTATTTTTCCATGTTTATAAAATTTTAGTCTGTTATTTGATCGATTGCCATCTACAAGACAGCAGTTTGCCTGAACTATTCAAATAAAAATCTTTAAAATTGAAAAAAGTTGGTAACTTTTAAAGTGCAATCGTTTTTCAAATCGATCAAAATAAAGTCAACTTTATTACCATACAATGGGAAATACTGATCGGATCGAAAAATAGAATACAAAAATGAAATAGAAATAACTAGAATTCGATGAAATTTTAAAAGCGACTTCTTCCTCTTTTCGAAATAGAAAGAAATATGATTTTTTTTAATCATTGGTTGAAGTCTGTGGCAATTTTTATAAGTTCGCATGCATATATTTAAAACTATTTTTTAACAAGGGAAGTTTATTAATATTAAAATTAATATTTGGGAAATTTTTTATGAAAACTTTATTGAATATTGGGGCAGTTGTTTTCATTTGAAATATTTCATAAAAAAGTTTACATTACTTTAATTTACTTTCAAAATATTTTTCAAAGACAATCGAAATATGAAGGTAATAGTGTAAAGTTTAGAGTTAGTGCAAACTTAGAACGTACCGGGATAATTAGTAGTTAAATTTAATTAACTTTGGACATGTATTTTTTTTGTACCGTAAAGCTAAATCATTGAACAGAACTTGTTGGTGAATGGAGCATTTAGTTTTAATACCAAATAGTTATCCTAACTATTATTTTTTCCGCACAAACAATCGTCTGTTTCTGAACATTGGAAAAAGTTTAGAGCAATTTTTTAGAAACTGAATCATTCAGCGAACAGAAAGAAATTTTCCGAAATCCGGTTTACCGATTAGTTTGAGAAATACGGTGAAAGAGAAAAAAAAAAAGGGGAGGGGGGGGGGGGGGAGGGGAGAAAGGTATGTTAAAAATGTTTTGTTAAAGAAATAGAATATATATCCCTATATAAGGCTCTAATATTTTAAAAGCTTTTCAAAGTAAGAAAATACCATTTTAAAAATCAAAGTGGATGTAGGATTTCGAAAATCTAATATAAAGCTTTTGGTGTATCGTATTTATTAGTTTTTAATTAAAGTTTTACTCAATGAACGCGCTTTGCTACATTTTAAAGTGGAATCACGTCATGGGATCAGCTGTTGTTCCAGAAATGCACTCAAAGTTTAAATTAACAAAAATGATATTTTTCGCAATATTTTTCTAATAAAATGATTTAAGAGCTGTTTCTTTAAAAAGAATTTGGATTTTATGAATTAAAACAAAAACCTCAACGGAAAATTTATTTAACCCATAAATTTATTTGAAAAAAAGGTACTTAAAAATAAGTACCTGAACCTACTTGTTTTTATTTGAGTGCAATTGCATCGTAAATGAGCTATGACGTACTCAAATTTAAGTAAGTGTATTTTTTCAATAATGAGCAGTGTGGTTAAACATTGCTAATCTTAGCTTCTGTTCAAGCCATCTTAAAAAAATGAACTGACAAACTTAAGGTTGTTAAGAAGATGGACTTTCACATTTTTTTTATGTTGATTGCTTAAATGGAAACAGTTATTACAACTCAAGTATTTTACTGTCCATTATTTTGGCACACCATTTTAACATTTCTTCTGTTTATAATTACTTCAAGGTGCCCTGGTATTTTAACTGATAAGGCTCTGGACTGCGGTGTATGAGGATCTGGGTTCGATTGTGGAAAACCATATCCTGAACAACTATTTTCTGTTCGTCAGGTGGCTTTGTTAAGATGGCTTGAACATAAGTTGAAAATAGCAATATTATATCCCACTGCTCACATTTGTGAAAGTACGAATACTTCAATTTGAGTATATCATCGCTCATTTACGATGCAATTGTATTAAAAAAAATCGAGAAGGTTCAGGTACTCATTTTTAAGTACCTTTTTTTGCAGTGTAATTGTCGATATTTATTGAAAGTGATTTATGAAGGCAGCCTGTGTAGGCTGGCATTTACTCTTTTAATCATTTTTAATTATTTTTCTCATTTTGGGTACATGTCTTTTTATAATTGAAACTTATGTATTTAGAGCCATGATGAGTATCTAATATACTTAAAAATGAGTACATTTTACTTTTTTTTTGAGTACCTATTTTTAATAATGTACCGAAATATGCAAGCGGTCTCTGAGACCGCATGTCTCCATTTAACGGTTAAGTTTCAAAGCAATTAAAACCATTTAATGATTTTAAAAGCGATTGTGAATCAGAGGGTATGGCATAATCATTGTTTTTTTTGCATAGAAAGACAGACTTAAATGGCACTACAAACTCTCATAATATTACATTTATGGTATAAAATGTTTAAAAGATTATTTCGTGTTAAAATAATATACGAACCACAAGTAGAATCGAATAATTTTGTATTTTACGGATCTTCTAATTTTTGTAATTTTTTTTATTCCTTGCTGTATATTTTACAATTACTTTGGATAATAAAAGATACATTTATTTACTGTTACTATAATATTGACAATTGTTAGTAGCTAAAGTTAAATTGCAAATCCCATGGGGTAAAATTGAGTCGTAACTTTTTACTTCAATAAATATGTCTATTTTATTAGTATGTTCAAAATCGCCATAATGTGTATTGTTAAAGTTAAATCTTCTTGCTATAAGAACATTTACATTAATATAAATCGAAATTTAAATGTAAAAAAATATTCTTCGAAAAATAAATTGAATTTTTATGTTAAAATTATTTACTTACGATAAAATAAAATACATAGAAAACATTTATGTGGAATTCGGATATTATTATTCGAATATTATATTGTTTCTAAAAAGATTTTATGTTTTTAAGCAGAAAAAAACTTCATAGAAAATTAAAAAAAAGCTGTGATGCTTGCTTGTGATTGATATGAAAAATCTTGCAATCAACCAAGCAAACATTGCACGAGCAGTAATCTAAGAAATTCAGTAGATACTTATTTAGATATAGATAAATTTAGGAGTTCCTAAACTGTATATTTTTTGAAATTCTTGTTGAAATATTTTTCATGTCTCTGAAAAATAAATTGATTCAATAAGATAAAAATAAACTTATAAGAATTGATTATTTTTATGATAAATCGATCCGACTAAACTTTCCAAAATTTGCTATAGATGTAGTCTCCATTTTATGATTGATCTCTTAGAGTTTTGAAGCACCTTTTGTACTGCAACGATGCTAATAAAAAATACAAAAATCGAATAGAATGAAATATGAATTAAAAAAAAATCAGGGCTCGGTGTTTCTCAGAAATTAGTTTAGTATAAACTCCCTCATGGGATATCTGTAGTTTCATACCTAATTTCACACCTAAATTATAATATTAAACGCTTTTATAAAATTCACTCTATAAAATGTTGCATTTGAATTTTAACATCAATGTGAAACTTGGCATATATACGTAATCCCGATGAAACTATTATATTTAGTAATAAGGATTAGTAATTAATAGATAATTACCGATAAGTTTAATTATATATTGAAAATTTTTGACTTTATACAGGGTGGTCACAAATTGTTGGGTGGTGGTTATTGTTTGGCTGGATCTTATTTAGCTGTATAGTCATAATAAAGCATTATTTTTGCCCAACTACTCTGCTTATATGCTTAAATTTAGTAGAAACAAATAAAGTAGTTAACGCATAACAAAAAGAATGGTTTATCATATAAACAGCCAAATAATGACCATTTAACAGAAATTTGTGAAAATCATGTAGTATAATTTATATTAAAATTATGTATCCTGTAATAATATACTACGTAATGTATACAAATGAAAGTTTTATTAGAATTAAAAATTTTAAACATGTTTTACAATATCTCATTAATCTCTAAAAAAGTAATTTTTTTTCGATTATACCAACAAGTTGAAAAAATTGAATTATTTAAATATCAATTTTATATTTATTACAATTTTTTGAAGTTGGTGCTAATTTAAAAATATCATACCTAAATTTTGGCGCTGATTTCAAAATATTTTAATAAGTATAAAATTGATATTAAATAATTAATATTTTCAACTCGTTCGTAAAATTAAAAATTATTATTTACATTTTAGCGAATTTTTTTTAAATTCGTTTTTTTTTGTTTAAAGATTATTCTTAGTATATCTATTTAAAATTATATATTAAAAATTCAAACAAAACACTGGATCTATTTAAAATTATATATTAAAAATTCAAATTAAACACTGGATTACTTTAATACCTTTATAATTAACTCCTATCTCATACGGTTATAACAGAATTCTGTGCATCCTTTTTAAATGAGTTGTATGGAAAGCTGACAAAATCTGTTTTTCTTCAATTAATAAATTATTTCCTTTCTTTAAAATTAATTAGCGATGCTCGCTTTTTATTTAAAGATTTTGACTTTGACCTTGAAAAGCTTATTGAAGATCTAATGACTTTTTTGTTTGTTATTTTTTTCGCCAAATAGAATTTGCAAACTTCAAGGTTTCTGCTTAATTAGGTATTTTTCCAATATTCTTTTCAGTTAAATGTCTTTAATATATTTATCTGGTAAGTATACTATATACTGTATTTTTTTAAGAATGTTTTTAAATAAGTAAAGATTTTGGAATTTTGATAAGGCCGACTAATGAGACATAAATTATTGAAGATAATCGTATATTTTGGATATATTATATAAATTACTAAAGGAATATCATATTAAAATTTATTTTTTTAAGCAGTTGTTATCTTACTTTTACATATTTTTAAAAAAGTTTTTCATAAGGGATTTGAGAGATGAGTTTTGTAACGAACATATGCATGGTTGTTTCAGGATGTAAAGGTTATTTATAATTTCAAAACAGTTTTAAAACTACAACAAGAGATAAAAAAAAAAATCTTATTAATAAAAAATTATTTTGAATAAAGTTAAAACTTAGTATCATAATAGGACAAAAAATACTATGAAAAAATTTCAATTTCAAGTACTAAGACCTTTAATACAAGACAGAATTAACTGTAGAAATTCAATATTGAATGATTGAATTCCGTATTTACTTTAACGTATTAATATTTATTGTAATGTTCTGACAATACAATCTATTTAATAAATATTCCTTGTTTTCAATGAAAATACATGTGCTTGAAGTCTAAAAGAAATCTCAATAACAGCATAAAACTTTGAACAACTATTTTCTTTTACGTTAAATTTATTTTTTAATCGTAAGTTTATGTTGACTAGAAAACTTGATTTATTTTATAGAATCGTCTTTTTATTTCCACATAAAAATACTTTTAACAAGCATTTGAAGTTTAACGATTGTTTTCCAGTGTGGCTGAAAAACTGACTGAAAGAAGTATAGTTTTTCGATAATAAATACCAATATGTATATTGCAATATTAATATAACAGCTCTTGGAATATTGTATATTTTTTTAAAACTTAACGAATACTTCGCGATTTAATTTGAAATTTCGTGTGAAATTGATAATTTATTTAATATACTTGAGTTTAGGACATTTCTATTATAAATTTTTATTTTGAAATTTATTGTGGCGCGCTGTGCAGTCGGTTAAATATTTGATTTTAAGAAGATTAACCTTCTTTATTTCATAATAAAATTTGTTAAAACTGTCATTTTAAAGTTGGAAATCATAAAATACTTGAATCGACTATTTTGATTAGATAAATTATATGTTGTTAGATATTTTATTTTTTTTAAAAAGAAATAATCTTTTAGAAAAAAAAAACATTCAGAAGGCATTAATAATCAAAGCTATTTCAATTTATATTTTTGCTCTCTCAATGCAATTTTTTGTTTAAAATGCACCCTTATATTTTTCATATTATATTTTCCTGTTTGTATTTGCACATAACGTTTTAAATAAACGATTAAATTAAAAAAATTACAAATATCTGTCTTGTTTGGTAGTAATTTTAATGTCAATGAGATTCATATTATTTTGTTCAAAGTCGTCATGCATTATAACGAATAATTGAATTAAGGAGTGAAAATCGTTTTATAATTAAGCGTTTATTAGATTATAAGTTGAAAGATTCCCTCTACTGAGATGCAAATAGACTCGGAGGTTCTGAATTTCAATAAACCATATCGCATTCTTTAACTTTTTCATGCTAACTATAAAAACTTAAAACATTTAATAAAAAAATGATAATTTTAGCAATAAAAATATATTTTAAAGTTGAAATATAATGGTATTTATTAATATTCCGGCAGATACATAATTCAAAACAAAATATTTAGTTACAAAATACAAATCTAATATAATATAATTATTCAAATTTTCTGTAACAAAGAAACGTTAACGAATTTTGCTATAAATGTATATTAATAAACTTATATATATTTGCAATAATGGCGCAAATCAGACAAATGTTAACTAATTTTAAAGATAAATCTTCATAAATAAACAAAATGTCGTTAATAACATCAAACTTTGGAATGAACAATTTTTGGAATGTAGAATTTTGACATTTCAAAATACATTTGCACTCAAGTCCTTTGAAGTCTTTAAGTAAAAAGCGATTAACTTTAAAGAGCTTATACAAATTATACAATTACTATTCATTTAATTTGAATTTCATTCTGATATGAACTTTACAATGAAAGTGTAAAAATTTAGCGCCAAATATCTAAGTATACATTCAAGTGCTTAAAGTTTTAAATATGGGTTTAATAATCTAGCTTTTTAATTGTTTTGAAAGGGGATTCTTGGAATTTTCCATTTTTCTCTTTCGAGGAACTTGTGATGTTTGTAGTGAAGCCTCTTCAATCGCCAATTGCGTGACTTTTGTATTTTCATTACTCTTTGAGACCTCATCATTTTCTTCTATATCAGAGGAGGTTTCAGTATGTTCATTAGATAGTTTTAAATTTCGTCTTATCGAAGTCACATTAGAATAATTTGATTTTTCTAATATTTCATTTTTACCCGACGATCTGGAGGAATCACAACTTGGTTGAGCCGATATGCGAGTAATTGCTCCTCTAATTGCTTCGAAAACATTCGGTTTCTTCCTTCTTATTAAATATGATTTCGAGACGGGTTTCTCTAGAATCTCTGTATTAGGTGTGTCAGCTTGTTTTCGACATGTTTGAGAATCATTAACGTTTACTTCTTTTACCGAATCATCCATTGACTTTTCGGAATCAACTTCGAAATGTATTGTTTCCATTTTCGATAAACTTGCCTGATATATGTTTGAAGTTTTAGTTATATTCTGTTCCTCCTCGGACCGAAATGAACGCAACGAATCTTTTGAGTTTTGGACATCTGAAACCACTCTTTCTTCAATATGTTTCAATTGCGTGTTATCACATACATCGGGATTCCGTTCTTTAATTTGACTGAACTTATTTGTTGATTGGTTCGGAACGAATTTGGGAAGGTTTGTATTGCTCTCGTTTCTTACAGTAGAGTCTTCTAGAAATTGTAACTTCTGTGGACAATCAAAATAAATAGCAGAAGCTTGTTTAACACCTTCAGATTCTGTCAAATTAGAATTACGTGTAATGCTTTCTGACATTGAATTCGGATCAGATTCTGCGTCAATTTTTGTACTCTTCAAGATCGATTTTACTGGTGCTGTTAAATCAAAATCTGGATTATCTCTCAATGGTATATTAGTTTTTATCGGTGATTTTTCTTCGACATCTATCATATTTGTTTTCAAATGAAATCCATCACACTGTAAAGAAATATTTGAAGAAAAGGCTTTTTCATATTGAGTTTCAACTTGATGCAATTCTTTATTTAATGGATAATTCAAAAGTAGTTCCTCTTCTTTCCACTTGTCTTTTCTAAAATATCTGTGTTCCAAACTATCAACTAAACTATCTTTCCACTGATTTGCGTCGTCTTGCTTATCAATATGTGTGCATATTTTTGATTCTACCCAATTATCTTTTTCCGTAATTTCAGTTTGAGAATCATGATGGCTGTTGAAATCAGCGTGTTGCCCCATAGAATGCGTTTTTGAATATCTTGATGGATTATTTTTCTTCATTCCGCCTCGAGAGTTATCTGAAGACTTGACAGTGGAAGAAACAGAATTTCTTCTTTGTCTTCTTTTCTTTTTGGCAACATTGAAAACATCTTTCGTTTTTGGACGTTTCTTAGCTTTTTCTTTTTGCTTCAGAACAGAATAAGGTGCGACACATGAAGATAACAGTTCGTCAAGGTCTTCATTGTCGATAAGTGATAAAATTGACATTTTGTCTGGTTCGTCTAAGCAATAATTTGTTTCAGAACTCAAAGTACAATCTATTTGATTTGTGAAAAATACACTATCTGTACAAAAATTGTTATTTTCTAGCTCACTGTATTCTAGCATGTCAGACGAATGAAATGGAACTTTTTCTACAATTTCGTTAACGGAAAAATTATCAGATGTGTCAAGTTCATTTGTCATATTATTTTCGAGTTTTTTAAATTTGCTACACCAGGTACTAATACTGGTATTATTATTTTCCGAACTTGATATGTCTTGTAGTTTTTTCAATTTTACACTTGGAAATTCGGAAATTTTATCTTCAGACAAAAAGTATTCTGGAAATGCGATTTCCGATTCAAATGCATTTGCTATTTCAACTAGTGTTGGTTGGACTTCTCCAGAGTTTGAGTCATCGTCTTTCTGATTTATAATTTGATCATTACTTACTGAAAACATATTGTCGTCTGATGCAATACCATGAGAACTAGTACCAATCTTTATTTTGCCGCATTCATTCAAATTTAGGCATTCATTGCTGTATAAGTCTGATTCATTTACGTAAAGAAAATTTGTTTCTGATTCATTTGCGTAAAGAAAATGAGTTTGGCTATGTGTTTTCTGTGGCATTTCAGTTATAACCACAGAACAATTTTGGTTGGAATTCTCATTTAAATTACGTATTTTGTCCGTGTCTTCTTGCTGTGCATTTTGGATTTGCCTTTCAAGTATTTCGGAATTGTTGCACTTAGCGAATCCCATTTTACTAAGTGTTTTATGATTCTCCATACAAGGTATTTCGCTCGTTTGAAGATACTCAAGCTCTTCATTAATCGTTTCACTTTTTTCAGTCTCTGATGTCCAAATTGTGTCTCTCATAATTGATTCTAAAAGATCTAATTGTGGATGTTGACTATTGTTACGCAAAGATTCAATTCCAGAATTATTTTGGGTGCAAGCATTAGTTTGTGATTTTGTTGTACAAACAAGATTTGCCCTTGGTGAATTATTTCGATGATCATTGATTAGACTGAGACAAGATTCAGACCTTATCTGGGTTTTGGAAAGTTCAGAGTCGACCATGTTAATTGGAAATTCTTGACTCTTTGAATAAGAGTTATGGGAAACATTGTTTTCTGAATCATTAGCATATGGGTTTATGGGGTTAATATCGTCCCTACAAGAGTTCCTTAACTTTTCTGCAGGCCAGAGATCTGGAGAACAATATTGAAGACGTCTTCGAACAGGTGTCGTTTGTTCCGAAAATCTAGGCACTTTATCGTAGTTCTTTGATGTAGCATTCCGGTGAATAATGGCATTTCTGTTCCTAGAATCTGTTAGCCCACAATTAGAATCCTGAAACGACTTCTGACATTTTCTATCCGGAGAACAGCAGTTGTAGAATGATGGATATAAATTCCTTCTAATTTTACCTGATCTTGGACACTGCAAGTTTTGAAAATAAGGTCGGTCCATAGATCCTGATGCCCCTTCGTTTGCATAGCGTCTCGAAGGCGTACAGTACCACGTTGGTGCAGAAAAATGCCTTTGCTTCGCCATTGAATGAGAAGGATCTTCGTATCGCCAATCACAATCTTTAAAATAAGAAGAAAAACATGAATGGAGTCATTAATTGATGTTAGACATATTGGAGTTTTGTTTAGAGCATGTTTAAATTTTTTTTTGTGATACAAGTGAAAAAAATATTGGCCATCCAAATTTTACAAATCGATTTTTTTTATGGAAATGGTTCGACAAATTGATTCCCAAAACGTACCTATCTAATTGAACGAACTTTATCATCGCAAAAAGTAAAGAATAAGGTGGAACTCCACCAAATCAATTTTCATCGTTAACTTTGGCGTGCCACGTAAACAAATAGGTGGAGTTACTTGCTGCAGTTTAAACCAATAAGAGACTGAATCAAAAACTTACCTGACATTTTGGCGATACTTATATGAAACTATCACTAAATATACGAAGTAATAATTACGAAATAGAGAATGGTCAAAGTACCGTAATAACTAATAACAAAATGGCAATTGAAAAATCAACGAATTTACGAGATTTGAATTTATGCATGCTTGTAAAATATATTGCGCAGAGTTGGAAATTTTAACTAAAATCATATTTGGCGACATTATTTTTGACACCTTGACGGATTTATCCCTTATTCTTTACTTTAACCTTATAATGACCAATAAGCGTCGAGGAAATTTCGAAAAATGAGAATTTATATTAATTTGACAACTCAATTATTTCATTCAGTGGCGTGCTCAGATATTTATTTTAAAGTGCGACGTTGTTTCAACATTGACAAATTCATGGATGCACGATTTCAGAATTTCAGTAATCAAAGCTATTAAAAAATAAAATTTGATATTAAATATTTCTGACACTACATCCGACTAATGAAATACATACATAAAATTTACTGAGTAACGTATATTTTTTACGCAAGGGCAACAAAAACTGAGTCAACAATTTCATTTGGTTGGCGCCTCAACAGATTAGTTTGTGATTTGTTGCCAAATGTTACAAAATATGATCACCAAAACTCATTTTTCGTATATAGAGCGAATTTCATCTGGGTCACTAATTTATTTAAATGTTTATTATTACTTTTTAATGGCAATTTTAAAAAAACGTAAATAAATGTGAAAACCGATTTCAAAAAGTGGTAACAGCCTTAAATTTTATACGAAATATTTGTTTTAACTAAAGTGCATTTTCAAACATAACGGTTTTCGATGAATACTATATGGTACAACATTTATTTGAAAAACGTTATAAATATCGTCCAGATAAATAACCGTCTTAAAAACTTTAAAACAATGTTAGAATTAAGTTAGCATAAACATATGCGTAATTGACAAATTTTAACTTACTATAATCCGTAGATGAATGCATCTATCTTATCATGATCAAATTGTAGAATACGTTGAGATTTTATACAAAGCAGCTTTTGAAAATAAAATTCTAAATAAACCCCGTGCTAACTTTAGAGTAAATTATTGCCATCTGTTTAATAAAATACTTGTAATTTTTTTTTATTGTGTGTTAATTTATTAAAATCACTTGACTTCTATGCAATGAGATATGATATTAGCATGCAGATGACAATTCAAAATAAAATAATCTTAAAAAAAAAAAAACCATTTTAAGTAAAAAGTATTTTTAAATTTTATAAACAAATTAAAAAAATGAAATTTTTTAAAATTAATATAACAAATTTCAACTTTTTGAAATTGACGAAAAAAATTTAGGTATATTTTTTGTAAATTGGCACTAACTTTAAAAAGTTGCAATAAGTACAACATTGGTATTAAATAACTCATTTTTTTTAACTTGTTCGTAAAATTAAATTTTTTTAAAAAACTTTTTAGCGTAGTATTTCATTTAAAGTCGGTTTTCCTTTTTTCAAAAAGATTACTTTTGTTTCCATTTTTAGTTTCTAATTTAGCAAAGGGCTCAGTCCTCTCCAATTAGTCACTAGGAAAGTCAAGTTGCTCCTTTTTTTTTGCAGCACGGATAGCATATTTAGAAAATATCCGGTTTTATAATTGCCGGGTAAACAAAATTTCATTGTTAAACAACCTCTATCCAACAATGAAAATATCTTAAAATCGGAGAAAATCTTTCAAATAGGTTCGGTTAATCAATTTCCGGATAAATAGAAGTCAACTATTTTTATTTTTTTATTTTTTGCCAAAGTGGATTTTTATTCCCAAAAAATAAAAATATTGCGAAATTGGACAATATTTATTTTCAAACTGTCCGGTTAATTGAAAAATCTGGATAGTTAAATGCCGAATAACCGAATATTTTTTTGCAAAAGTTGCCCAAGTAAGACATTCCTTATCCAACAAAAAAAACAGAATTTTCGAAATATGTAAATTAAAACAGGAATCTTGATCGAACATACATAAAAAAATACATAACAGTCGAATTGATAACCTCTCTCTTTTTGGTGCGCTTTGGCGGCTATGGTTGGCGCACTATTCATTCGGTTAAAAATACATATGTATATATATATATATATATATATATATATATATATATGGGTATGTATAGAAAATACAGGCATTTTTGGCGCGTTTAAACGATTATTTACTTATTACACAAAACTATGTATTTTCATAAAGAGAGGGACAGATAAATAAATTTCACTCAAATACCTTTTAGTGAATTCCTTATATGGAGCAGGAGAAAGGTTTTTAAACATTCAATTTAAAGATTACATTTATGTCTTGTCCAATAGACGTCAACAATTTATACACTAAAATTTTTTGTAAACACTTATTGAAATATTGTTTTCTCGTAAAACAACAATAATGCACAGACCAATTTTGAAAACTATATTTTAGACTCAGGATACCTCAAACCTTGCAGAAACTCTAAAACACAAAATTAAAACAAGTTTTCCTTACTCCTTATTTTATACAGGACCAATAAAAAACATACATTTAAAAAAATTACAAATTTGATAAAAGTACAATGTTTTGAAATCTACATAAGCACCGCCAGTCGCACGTAATTAACTTCTAAACAACCATACAAGGGATAAAAAAAAATTGAAATGTGTTTCGCATCCATTATGAGAATAAAAAGCGTGAATTAATAGCAAAAGAACTTAAACAATGTATAGAAAGATACTAATTTTCAGATAAATAAAAAAAACCTATTTGTTTTTCTGGGGTTTAATGGACATTCGTCGCCCACGCTGAAAAGAGGAAAAAACTGTACCTGACGTTAATTGAAAGGTTGTGAAGCATGCGTGAATAATAATTTCGCCAATTAGAAGAGCAATTGAATGTAACTTAATTTATATCACCTGCGGGTTTTTGTGCCAATTACGATATAGTGATCGATTTAAAAATAAAATTAGCCTTCTATGAGGATGTTTTTTGCATTGGGAGCTTATAGTTAGGTATGGCAGCCTATAGATCGCCTATAAATAGACAATTTTAAATTTCATCTCTCAGTAAAATGTTTATGAAGGTAACATGTTATTTCTAGACTAGATCTAGTTATTTCTAGACAATAAGATAACTGTTCTATTACAGACATCTAATTGCTTTGTAATATTTTTAACTCTATAAGGGGATAAGCAAAATATCGAAGTTGTAAGTTTGTTTTCTCCACAAGAAAGTTGAACTTGCATTTCCCAAACACATTCTTTATTTTAAAATATATATTGTTTTAATTATTTTAGTATGGTTTTATTTTTGAAAGTTCCTCTCACGCTTTAAATTTGGGAAAACATTTCGAAATAAAGTGCTTTTATTAAATTTAAAAATTGTGTATATGTGTTGTTTTGTGACAGAGAAGGAATGCGAGAGGGGTTAGTGTCGTAAGGTTGTCGCGGTTAGTACATTTTTGGTATGCGTTGTGTTATTTTTGTTTCATTATGAACAATGTTGGTTTGGAAAAATACATAACATACAAATAACTTACTTTTAAAATGGTGCTTTATTGACACATTAAATTCATTATGAAGAAGAAACTTATGGTTGGGGGGTTATGTGCAATATCATGCTAAACTGACTCACGTGTACTGGAGGGGAGAGTTATCGTCTGAGGTGATTTATTGGTTGTAGGGGCTCGTAGATGACCCGGTTTTCAGTGGCGTTGACATGAAGTGGGAATTCTGCTTCTTAGCCTGGCATCGGGACTTTTCCGGTGATGCAGTGGCCTCGTGGTGATCCGGCTTTTCAGTGGTGTTGGTCCCCAGTGGCTCTCCTTCTTAGCATGGCATCAGGGACTTTTTCGGTGATCCAGTGGCTCGTCCAGGTCCGGCTCTCAGGGCGTTGTCATGCAGTGGGGACTCTGCCGTCTAGTGTCATTGCATCAGGGACTTTTCTGGTGATGCAGTGGCCTCGTAGAGATCCGGCTTCAGTAGCGTTGGTCTCCAGTGGCTCGTCGTGAACCGGCTTTCAGGGCGTTGTCATTCGTTGTTCTTTTCCGGCTTTGCATGACATCGGGACTTTTCCGGTGATGGTCATGAGGACGGGAGTCGATGGAGTAAAATTTACTCGTATTTCTTGGGCAAAGGCAGAGTTGTAAATGATGTGGGAAATCTTGAATTTCCTACGGTGGTCTCTTGGGGTGGAGGTTGCAATTCTGTATAAATTACTAAACCCACCACTTGGAATTAGCTCCACCCTCCTGGTTCTCCCCTCCTAACCAATCCTGGAATGGTTGTAAAATAGCTCAGTGACGTAACTCTCCGCACATTGTAACACAGTAATAAAACTAGAGACAGTCAGTCTAGCCAGCTGACCAAATTGCACAAAGTTCAGTATATGTCAGATCCCTATGTAAAAATTGCAACGTGTGACAGTGTACTGTCATAGTTAGACAAAACACTATTTAATATATTTAAATTTTAGGATTAAGCTAAGATGATAATTATTTAAAAAGAACATTTAAGTGGTCGCCTAGTTTACAGACCCAACCACTGGACAACACAGGACGGATTACATGAAATTTTCATCATGAATGTTGCCACCAACAGGTCATAGATGTTTATATGTAGTAGATTCTTCTATTACAGACAAGCGGGAGCGATGGGAAAATGGTCGTTGACTTCCCACAATATGAATGCCAAAAAGTTCCACTTACTTGAATTTGACGTATAACAAGCCTTAAACCCTGCAACCCTTTCAATACACACGGCGAACCAAATTTTAGATTCTATTTATTATTTATCTATCCTGTCAATGGTTATTCAATTAGTTTAAATTTTCCCACTATAAGCCATTTAATACTATTCGTAAGACTTAACACTGATACAGACTTTTATACTGAAATATGCGTATTTAATTAGAAATGAAACTTATCTATTGTGATTTCTAGTGGCAGAACTAAGTACAGACATTTATTTATCCTACACCTGTAGTGCATTGAGGGCTTTTAAGGATTTAATATAATTTTTTTGGAAATATTCTGAGAAAAATAAAATATGAAGAAAATAAAATAGGAACGGAATGTGCAGTGTGAAGTGCTAAACAATACTGACTTTTCAGAAGCCATTTTTCACGGTTCACTTTCAATTCTTATCTTAGTAATATATTTGAAATATGCTTCTGGATTTCAGGGTGAATAAAAGCAGTGAAAAGTAATACTTTTTTTTAAGTTAAATTTTTAATGGTTTACAAGACTGAGTTATGTGTAACTAAGTAAAAAAATAGATGTTTTCCTCAAAGAATACAAGTCTTGGTGGTGAAGTTTTGTGTAACTATTGGGAACTTTATTCTTTTAACCTAATTCAAGTAATGCTATTTCATAGGGACTGTCCGATCACAAACTTCTTGAACTTTTAGTATAGTAAATTACCTCTGGAATTCACCCTAATCATCAATCAGTAGAATTATTTAATAAATTCAACTTATTCACAAATAAAATAAAACGGACGCCATTGAAGTTTACGAAGAAATACGAATCTTAAACTTTATTCAAAACCAACCGACTCTTTCAAATCTCAACGAATTCTAACAAAAATAAACAAAACCGACATTCCAATCGATACAGTGTTGCCACTTAGAAAATTGAAAAATAATAATTCATGTGGCAGTGTCGTTAGCACACTTAATACAAATAAGTTCATCTGTGATTTAACAGGGACATACCTTAAAATGTTTCTTCTATAAAATTTAGGAAATTGAGATACTGAGTGTAATAGAAAACTCTCACAAAAAGTAGAGACGTATCTTAAGTTTTCAACGTTTCTAGAGAAGTTATTTTGGGTTTATTCCAAAACTAAAATTAAAATCTCACTACAATTTTTATGTGAAATAATATAACCTTAAAAAAGTTCCCACAAAACATTTATTCCCCCCTTCAGCTTATTTATTTTATTTTTTACGTGAATACTTTTAACTTTTTGTACGGCCATATAGCAGCACCGATTCATAGCCTAAAAAGCGACATTTTACTATGGAGAAACCAACTTGCACGTGCTCGAAATCCCACAAACAAGGCTAAACTCCGCCCCGTTCTAGTTGTCCATTGTAAGTGGAATCATCATAAAAGTGTAAATTACATATAATCGTATATAAGAAGGTGGGCTACGTTTACCAGATTGATTATTAACCCATTACGCTCTCTGACCTTTGAACCGCGTGTGGGAATGGCGCCATTGACTGCAGTATACGCTTTCGCCACAAGCTCCACGAGGTATAAGGTTATGGAGATAAATAACTTACAATCGTCTAAGGAAAATTTGACGCGTTGACCAGTTCAGTTGTTAACCCATTCCCCATATAATCTTTGACCCGAGTGGGGTCCAAAAGTGTTCAACAACCAAACCTTACGTTACAGTGCGACCTGTACTTATCCGATTTTTAGCTCCTTCAAAATATATACGACACTACGTCTCGTTTTGAGTAACAGCTTAATTGCATTATGCCGGTTTTGGCGTGCCCTTTTCAATTAGTATACTCATTTTCACTTCATAACTACGTAATGTAGTATTCTAAAGGATGTTATTAATAAATATACATTGAATTAAATTAATTGTTGACAAGTTTAGAAACACTGCTGTCTATATATACTGAATTATACAAGTTTGAAAGCACAGCATTGCAGAGTGAAGCATCAGTTCGTGAACAAATAAATGAACTGGCTAAAATAGGATTTGAAATGACTACTTATATTTTCAATTCAATTTGATAGAATACAATCTGTTATTAAATTAAGCTTTTATTTTGCTGGATTCCCATTCGTGTTGGGATAATAAGTACATGTTTATTTCGGATTATAATAACTGTAGATTATCTAAGTTACCGAATTGCACTATCATGTAAAATTATATATCTCCAAAGGGCATTTGCCTCCCTTCACAAATATTATCATTCGATTCCAGTATTATATTCGAACCTTTATGATTGGAGTTCTACAATTGACTAAACACACCACAAAATGTTCGCCCTTCCCTTTTTATCCAGGCAATTTTAGAACGCTAATTCAATAGAGTCAGCCATCTGCTGCAGCTGTTTTTCTTCACTTTTCGACATGTGACATATTTTATTCACCACAATTGAATGAATAGAAATGCTTTCAGATTTATTCTTTTTTCCTACGTATTCTTAAACTGCGCTGCTTTCTAGTACTATGCTTGAGGGATTTTCATTTTTATTTTGGAAATTTATTTTGTTTGGTTATATTTGAAATATTTACTTAAGGGCATATACATTTTTGTAATTTACTTACAATCTGCGCATTTTTATTTGTGTGATTTTGTTGACAGTTGGATACGTTTGCTTAAAAAAAGAAATTAAATTGAATTATTGTTTAAGAACTGTTACAGGATTTCATTGCATGATATAGAAGGGTTCCCACTCATATTTGAAAGTTATTTCAAGCATAAATATAGAAAAACTTAATTGTAAGATACATTAATTTTTAAACAGAATAATAAATGATATAAATATTATTTTTCATTTATAATATAAATTTCGTATTTAAAAAATTCTTGCTTTAAAAGTGAAAAAAAAAATGATTTTTAAATTTCTTGACATCATATTTGTCTCTTATTTTTACAAAGGAGGAATAAGATACATCATAATACTGTTATATAAATAATGTTATTGACATTTCAATTGAAAAGGGAAGGGGAAAAATCCAGTTGAAAGAATTAAATATCGCCTCTTATTCTCTTAAGACATTTTCTTGCATTAAAAATAATAAAAAGTGTTTTGTTTATCTTTGAAGTCGCGAAATTCAATTTTTAATTTATAATCTAGGATATTCGGAACTAAAGAAATCTTCAGAAGAAAGGATTCGAACACTTTTTAAAACACATGTTTTTTTTATAATTTGTCTTTAATCGTGATTAAAACAATGTGATATTATATTTATTTCCTTCATTTTGAATCTTCTTGGCTGTGTTTTATTTCCCACGCTATTTAAGTAGCTATCATTTAACGTTTGCAATGTAAATCAAAAAGAAAGAGAAGAAGGAAAACGAACACAACAGAAGTTTTGAATAATGGATTTGATAAAAACATGCTTAAAACTCTGATTAATATGCAAACTAAAATAAATGTTCCTTAAACGATATTTGTATTCTTTCGAAAAGAAATGAAAAATAAAAGCGAATAACTTCATAAACTCGACAAGGGGCTTTTGTTGGTAAATTATTAGTCAAGATTAAAATATTTTGACGTGTAACGTTTTTTAAATCGGTTCCAGACAAGGAGTGCATGTAGCACGAATTGAACCGTAACAACGTTTCACGTCTCAAACCATATGACCGTCTCGATAGACACGGCCTACCCAATTTTTTTTCCGAGTAGTAATCCGAACAAATATTGCATAAGAATTATAATAATAATAATTAAAATGAATACCACACACACGTAATTAATTCATTGGATGGTTTTATATTAACGTTTTGTCTCACTGCTACTCATCCCTTCTCTATAAAAATATATATGAATTATTGAAATATTTATAATGATAATTTCAATAGTTTAATAAGACTAATATTGCAAGACTTCTGCAACTTAAAAATGAGTTCATTTAAAGTAGTTAGTATGTTAACTAATTAGTTATAGTCTATTACTATACTTTTGATTTGTTCATAGATATTTGCCATTCCAAAATGTCTATTAAATTTTTTTGTTATCTTTCGAATTTTTGTTGTTGAAAAATTCTGCTTTATTTTGCATGAGAACTAATTTCCTTTTAATATTTAAAGCAGTAAGCTAAATAAGTTTTATATATAAAAGATATTTATTAGAAGAATTAGAATTAGAATTCAAAATGATCAAAACATTCCAATGCCCAATGCTTCAGAAAGGTAGAGAGATGGATAACTTCTTAAAATATACATGAAACTTAAAAACATAATTTGGCCTCCTAATTTACACCAACTCGTAAAACAAAAGTGTATTTTCAATGTTTTTTGCAATTTTATTGATCACTATTTTGCAATATATTTTTTCCCCTTTAAAACTTTTTTAACATGTTTTTTAAAAGATTTATTTTTATTCACGACTGTTTTATGTATTAGATGTCTGTACTTTCATCTGCATGCCCCGTGCGATACTTTGTGGTGTACGGGGATTTCTTTTTATGTCTTCAGTAAAGAAAAACACATTTGAATTTTTGGAACTTTTTCAAAGATATTTGTAATACCATGGCGTCTTAACTTTAAACATTCAAAATAGTTAATTTATTAACTAGTATATTCTATTCTGATACTCCCACGCAATGCAGGCAGAATAACTAGACATTCGAATGCCTTACACGTTCTTTCAAAAAAAATTCTTTTTTAACTGTTTTCTCTGAAGCTAGCTGCAATTCATCAGCTAAGTGGTCATGAACGTAAAAAGCCTTTACGATGCTCCGTAAACAAAGCTAACGTAACGTAAATGTTATAAATGTTAAAGAGCTCTAACTAATGAGCTTTTTTGCTGCTACTTAATCTTTATTTAGGATAATTAAAAGCGTTTAACAAATTTTCAATGTTATTAATCATTGACTTCACTGACAATCAACCGCTTGTTGCAATAGTAAAGTTGTTTTCTTTTCTTGGAAGTTTAAATAACTTTTCATGTACAATTTTTTTTTTACATTTTAAAACAAAATTAAAAATGTTCTATTTGCACGGCTAAGAAGACTCGAGATTGAATACTGGCAATATAAGCACACTAACCAAGCACAAGCTGATGATCGATAAAAGGACCGGAAACAAATATGAGTAAATGACTTTCATAAAAAAATTGTGGATTTTTGTTTCGTCAAAAGTCACGTGATTCAATGACAAAACGATTGTCAAATATAGTAGAACTCCAACTTTCCGGATCAATCGGAACCAGATCCCATACGGATAATTGAATATCCGGATAATTAGATAATTCACGAAAAAAAGATTATTCCTTAGTAAAAAAAACGAATTTTGTTTTAGTATGTACTTTAACTTAATGACTATTAAAAATTATATCGTTCACCGATAAGAAACTTTCGAATTCAGATAATTGGAGATCCACTTTGTTTGATATGGATAACCGAATCGGATAATCGAAGTTTTACTGTATAACGAAAGTAGCCTTTACCATCGCAAAATTCTCAAAAATGAATGTTATTTATGAGAGTGTGTGTTTCAATTAAGGAACGATAAATAGGTTGTGTTGTTTCGTATGAAACGTATTCTTTTGAATGCTCAATCTGTCATTAACTGTATTTGGTATTGTTTTAAGTACTAAATATATATTAAGAAGGAGTGTTTAATTTATGTCACTACGATTAATATAAAATTAAAAATATATTTGTGGTTTTTATTACATAACTGTGGTTAGTAAGATAACTAAACCCATTTATACACTCACACAATTCTATAAAATTTTATGGAATTCAGTGTTTCTTTCTCTTGAAGTGAAGAAATATTAAAATGCAGTTTAAATAAAAAGAATTTGTATTCTAGAAGTTTCAAATTCAATAGAAAGTTATTTAAATTTTTTTGGGCCTATTGTTTTAAAGCTTTTAGAAACTCAATATTATCAATAACCAGAATAAGTTTCAAATTTAATTATTGCTTTATTTTTGATAAAGTGTTAAGTACTATGTCCTTTTTTAAGTTTGAAAAGCTCTTTAAAAGATTTCTTACATTTTTTTAATGCATATCTCTCATTATTTTTTTATTACTTCGCGGAGCAAAAGTTTAATTAAGTTTACTGCTGTGCTCAATTAATTTAGAAAAAATAGAAAGTATTATATGGTGTAAAAACTAATTACTTTCTTTTCCTCTTTTCTGAAGCTTCTTTGGCGATTTTTTGTAGTAAGTAATTCCTACCTCAAAGGTGACCTTCGATAATGTTCGCTGATAACATATGAATTTCACTGATATATTTTATTTATATCTATATAACTTTTGTCTAATTAATTTTTTAACTTTAACAAAACATCGCTTATATAAGAATTTAAGAACTAAATGTAACTATTCACTGTATAAATTTTTTTTACTTAAAATGAGTACCTGAATCTACTTATTTTTCTTTGAGTACAATTGCATCGTAAATGAGCGATGACGTACTGGAATTTAAGTTACTGTACTTTCTCAAAAATGAGCAGTGTGATTTAATATCAGCTTCTGTTCAAGTCATCTTAACAAAGAAACATGACAAACTTAAAATATGTGTTTAGAAAATGGTTTTCCATATTATTTGATGTCGATTGCTTAAATGGAAACTGAGTTATTGCAATTGCAACTCAACTACCTTATTTTCTCTTCTTTTGGCATACCTTTTTAACATTTCTTCTGTTTATAACTTCTTCGTGTCGACTGGTAGTGCAATGGATAAAGCACTGGACTGCTATCCCTGAGGACCTGGGTACGATTCCGGGAAAGGGTTAGTTGTAAGTGTAGATATTTATTGAAAGGGATTTATGTAGCAGCCTATGTAAGCTAGCATTTGCAATTTTTATTAATTTTTACTCATTGTACTTATTTTTGAGTACATGTCCTTTTCAAATTGAAACTCATGTATTCGGAGCTATGATAAGCATCGAATACTCTAAAAATTAGTACATTTTACTTATTTTGAGTACTTATTTTTAACAGTGTTTCTTTAAATGTATGTATTTTTTTTGTTATGCCATTAGATGCAGTACTTCTTGTTTATTTATATAAATAAGAGTGTCTCTGTGTGTTTGTTTGTTTTTTATACAAATCTACACTGTTAAAAATGGGTACTTAAAAATAAGTAAAATGTACACATTTTTGATTACATTCGATGCGTATCATAGCTCTGAATACATAAGTTTCATTTTTGAAAAAGACATGTACTCAAAAATGAGTAAACTGAATAAAAAAAGCAGTTGCTTGGTTTTGTTTTTTATACAAGTATATAGTTTCGTTTCGAAGAAACATTTCCCTCCCCTTCCCCCTTCAGCAACGCCGGGTACTTCAGCTAATAAATAAATGTTCTAATAAAAATATCTGCTTCATAATTCTCTAAAACAAAGAATATTGTATTTTAATTGACATAAAGTAAATTTTTTTTTTCACGTAAATGTCTATCTTCTTTACTTTCTATGCTTTCATAGTTTCTGCGTTCTTAAAACTGCAATAATAACATATTCCCGCTTCTAATGTTGTTCCAATGCAAGTATCCGTCATTTTGAAAGGTATTAAGATAGTTCCAATGTCTGATAGCTGCGTAAAATTCCAGAGCGTTTTACTTTAGAAATATGTACAAAAAGCCATTTAGATTTTGGTTTTGAGTGATTGAGGCTAGATCAGCATGCTGGATGTGACATTTGCTTTGCACTCGAAAGTCTCGATTTGAACTACGCTAATATCAATTACCATGTAATTTTTCACGACAATCGGCTTAACAGAGTTACATCTAAGTTTTTGAATCATTGATGGCCAATGATTTGAATGATTTCTCACAAGCGGTCATTTTATTAGATGAAATTTTATTCCAATTACTTAGTGGATTAATAGCCTCAAAACCTGCGTACTACTCTTTGTACTATGTTAAAAGTGATATCATAAGAAAATAATTTTGTATAAAAATAATATATTCGTCCAAATTTAATTAAAATACTTATTCCAATACAATTATCGTTTTCTTACGACTTTTTTAAACGAAATAGTTTTATTCTCATTTCAACTTCATCGTAATTGAAGAGTTTGCTGTAAAAAGGAGGTAGCTCCAATTATTCAAGTTTGCAGAAAACCGTAAAAAACGTTTGAAAATTCAAAATTCCAAGTTGTGTGAAGATATTCTTTCTTTTTGATCAATCTTCTTAATTGTTCCTACATATTATGGCAGTATTTTCACTCAAAAATATATCTTCTAGATGACGTGGCATATGTTGGATTATTGGAGCTACCTCTTTCATGCAACCAAATAGATGCTCTGTCTACCTCTATGAAAAATATTAAAAAAAAATACAATTTACTATAACGTTATTTTTAATTGTAATATAGCATATACCTTGGCTTTAAAAACAGAAAATTACATTTTTAATCATCACACTCCCCCTCTGTAACGTCCGGCTCATCTGCTGTGTTGCCTGGTTGAAGTCCATCGTAGAACCACAAAACGTAAAATAACCAAAAACTCTACTGTTTATAAGTGCTGCATAACCTTCCTGTAAGCAAAGCACGTCAGTCGTTTAGGGAAAAATGGCAGTAGATGCAGGAGCTACCTCTATATTGCAACAAACTAATAAGACAGACAGCTCCATTTCTTGAGTAAAGCGAGAACTAACGATTGGAGCTACATTTTTTTTGAACCAAACAAACAAGTTTTTATTTACCACAGGATAGTACATGTAGCTCTAATTTCCCCTAGGTTGGAGCTACATCCTTTTTGCAGCAAACCTTTCAATTTTTTACAAACTTCCAGCTCTAACGCGCCACGGGGAGAGATTATCAATTCGACCTTTATACTTTTATTTAAAAAGACATTCTTGTAAAGCATTACTTTAATATTAAACGTAAATTCAAACCCAAATTATGTTTTATATTTCTTCGGCTTAATTCTAATACTTAAAACTTGCATTCCGTTTCTATAAGTGTAAATAAAAAAAGTATGTGGACAGGTCTCTCCTCTGAGTGTGCATTTTCGTAGATTGTCTTCTAAGTGTTGTTAAGTCTTCTGGTGTCAGATAATTTCCCTTATGTGTTAAATGAAATAAAAATTTAAGATGGAATAAGAAGTTGAACTAAAACTTTCGACAGTAGACTCTGCACCAATTTAAAAATCGATAATTTCATTGAGTATTTTCGAAATATATTAAGCGGAATTGAAGGGGTTTTAGAATAAGCCTTTAAAAGGAATCAAGTCAGATTTGAAAACTTATTATCCTTTTCAATTCACTTTAAAGGAACTTACGACGTAGAGGGATTTGATTCAATTGTATTTCCATTCAACAATTTGCATATCCAACAAGGCAGCTACCCTTATAAAACATACCTTAAACCCTGAAGTTCCAATTCTAATCTCATCAACTTTATATTCCAACAAGTAGTCCTAACTATTCCACTCGTACCCTGAAAAGTGTGGTTATCCCAGTGTTGTTTTGTCTTGTAAATGTGGGTATAGCTTATGTGTTATTCCAAAAGTTTTTTCCTGATATTCTACACTTATAAATTATAGAAGGTGAGTTTTGAAAATTTCGTAATGAAATATTGGGTAAGGCTGTACTAAACGTTTTAGGGGAAACGTAATTTCAGTAGATTATAGAAATAAGAATGTAAGATGTTAAGTCTGACATCACGGGCTTCTATCTACGTACCGTACGTGCTTTAACTTATTTAGAAGATTTTATGCATTGGCGCCTGCTGTACTGATGACAATATCAAATGTATGTACAGTGGAAGAAGTGTGTATCCATAAATCTGAAATATCGTGACGTAATAAATGATGCTTTGCTTAAAAGTAGTAGTTTTTTAAATCCTCTTAGGACTTTTTTTAAATAAACCTTAATGAAAATCGTAGAAAAATATTGACCGGAAGATTCCATTACAATACCATGCTAAATATAGGTAATCAAATATAAGTAAAATGTGCTCATTTTTGAATACATTTGATGCTTATTATACTTACCGGGAATCGAACCCAGATCCTTATGCATAGCATTCCACAGGCTTATCCGTTAAACTACTAGGGCGATTTGAAGAAGTTATAAACATAAGAAATATTAAAAAGGTGTGCTAAAAGAATGGGAAATAAGTTAATTGAGTTGTAATTTATCAGTTTCCATTTACGCAATCAACATCAAATAATGTGGAAAACCATCTTCTGAACAGTTATTTTAAGTTTGCCAGGTCGCATTGTTAAGATAGCTTGAACAGAAGCTGAGATTCGTAATATTAAATCGCACTGGTTATTTTTGGGAAAGTACGGTTACTTAAGTACGTCATCGCTCATTTACGATGCAATTATATTCAAAGAAACGCGAAAGGGTTTATATACTAATTTGTAAGCACCTTTTTTTAAAGTGAATGGGAACTAAGATATTTGAGTTGTAATAATTAAATTTCCATTTCGGCAATCAACATCAAATAATGTGGCAAACCATCTTCTGAACAATTATTTTTAGTTTGCCTTGTCGCTTTAAGACGGCTTGAACAGAAGCTAATATTATCCATATTAAATCACACTGCTCATTTTTTCGAAAGTACGATTATTTAAATTTGAGTACATCATCGCTCATTTACGATGCAGTTATACTCAAAGAAAAGCGAGAAGGTTCAGGTACTAATTTTTAAGCATTTTTTTTACAGTGAGTGGGAACTAAGATATTTGAGTTGTAATAACTCAGTTTCCGTTTAGGCAATCGACATCAAACAAGGTGGAAAACTATCTTCTGAAGAATTGATTTTAGTTTGTCTGGTCGCTTTAAGATGGCTTGAACAGAAGCTAATATTAGCAATATTAAGTCACAATGCTCATTTTCACAAAAGTACGGTTACTTAATTTGAGTACGTCATCGCTCATTTACGATGCAATTATAATCAAAGAAAAGAGTTAGGGTTTATGTACTCATTTTTAAGCACTAATTAAGTTTCCATTTAAGCAATCTACATCAAATTATATAAAAAACCCTCCTGTGAACAACTTTTTTAATTTTCCGGGTCGCTTTAAGATGGCTTGAGCAGAAGCTGAGATTAACAACATTAAATCCCATCGCTCGTTTTTGCGAAAGTACGGTTACTTAAATTCAAATACATCATTACTCATTTACGATGCAATTATACTAAAATAAATAGCGAGTAGGTTCAGGTACTCATTTTAAGCACCTTTATTTTACAGTGAATCGGAAGTAAGATAATTGAGTTGCTATAACTCAGTTTCCATTTAAGCAATCGACATCAAATTATATGGAAAACCCTCCTCTGAACAACTTTTTTAATTTTCCATTTCGCTTTAAGATGGTTTGAACAGCAGCTGAGATTAGAAATATTAAATCCCAATGCCCATTTTCGCGAAACTGCGGTTACGTAAATTAAAATACATCATCGCTCATTTACCATTTACGATGCAATTATACTAAAAAAAGCGAGTAGGTTCACGTGCTCATTTTAAGTACCTTTTTTTTTACAGTGCACCATCGCATTTCCACCCCCGAGTCTCCAAAAAAGCACCTTTAAATCTTGAAACCAAATTCAATTTAAGCAATCGACATCAAATTATATGGGAAACCCTCCTCTGAACAACTTTCTTAATTTTCCGGGTTGTTTTAAGATGGTTTTCACAGCAGCTGAGATTAGCAATATTAAATCCCAATGCTCATTTTTGCGAAAGTGCGGTTACGTAAATTAAAATACATCATTCCTTATTTACGATGCAATTATACTAAAAAAACCGAGTAGGTTTATGTACTCATTTTAAGTACCTTTTTTTACAGTGCACCATCGCATTTCTACCCCTGAGTCTCCAACAAAACACCTTTAAATCCCTAAATCCTTCCATTTCTATATATATTCCAACACAAAAGACCATTCCTAACACGCGATCCGAAAAGTGTGTGTGTTGCGTCGGCTCCAGCCATGGTCTGTGCGCAGCCTTCTTCGGCAGCCAACCCTCCGATCCGCGCGGCACCGAGGGAAAAACAGAAGAACCGCTGCTTTCGCCAGCAGCAGGTCAGGATGTCGCACCGTTGCGCGCTCTCCGTTTCTAGGATGTCCGTGTTGCGATGGCAGTAAGAGCCGAAACCGAAGCAACAAGAGGATCATGGCTCTCAAACTGCACGTTCTCTCGGCCCAGGGATTCAGGTCGAGATCGGAGAGGATTGTGAAGGCCACTTTCAGGGGTGAGTGTTTTTTTTTAAATGATTTTTTTGTTATTTAAAGTGTGTTGTTTTTAATTTGCATTTTTTTTGTGACGAAATTGCATATTGGGAATTGAATTAAGTGATAATTGTTTTTATGTTGCTATGAAAAGATGGTGCTTTTTATGGAAAGATAAAATGTGTTTATTGTGTTTTGTGCATTTAGTTCAATGTGTGCGGTAGCGTGGTTTTTATTCATCCATATTGAGGTGTTAAAAGGTATGTTTTTGTGATGTTGATACCTTTTCGAAAACGAGTTAGTGCATTTTAAGTTTTATTTTGTAAAGAAGTATTATCTTTTTTGAGTTGTTGATTGTTTTATAATAATTTATTGTGTTGCTGCTATTTCTGGTATATCTGAAGGTTGGTTTTGTTGTTTTTTATTTAAAAGAAAATTGTGCATACATAGAAACAAGGAAAAAATGCATGTTGAAGTAAAATATGAATTTTTGAGTATAAGTGTTTCGGGTGACTTGACAAAAGACATGAATAAATTACCTAAGAAGTTTCAAGTTGCTTTGTTGAAAATTTATTAATGTAATTTTTGTGGCGGGAAATAGGTTGATTAGATTTGAAAACCACCTTTTTAAAATATTTTTCTGACAAGATTATGGCAATTCTACTGTATTTATCCCTCCGCAACTTTTTGTTATTATTTTCTACGATAATTAACGCTAAAATAAACCTATTTTCTTAGTGGGTTTAGTTAGTTTTTAAAAATTGGGTTTAATTTACGTTCATTAACATATAATAAAATAATAACAAAAAGTTGCAAAGAAGCCGCATCGCGGACAAATACTGTACAATGGCCCTTATGGGATATTAAAAATGCAGTTAATTTGTATTATAATTAATTTTAAATTAATATGATTCATTATTTTTTATTATTCATATCGATTAAAACGAAAAATTTATTTATTCGATTATCAGTGCTACGTTAGTAATTTCTTTTTTATGGATGGGCATTTGCTTTAGTATTTAAATGTATAAAAATTCCATGTGTTTCGCATGAAAATGCAAATGAAGTAAACAAAATTTTCAAGAAAAATCTTTTATTCGAAATTGAATTTTAATGTGCCTTTATTACTTTCATATTAATGACTTGGTTTAATTACAACAATTTTCTCATTTCAAAGTGGAAGTTTGATAAAGCTTGAATTTTTTTAAAAATCAGTTCAAAAAATTTACGAATATCAAACTGTAAAAAAGCTACTTAATTCGATAAAAAAAACAAATATGTTTGTCAGTTATCAAAGATTAAAAAAATCTTATTTATTACGGTATTTTATATCTAATAACAATCAAAATCCAAGCTATATATTTTAGATATTTTACTTAATAAAAACCTGTGTATAGTTTTTAAAAATTTTATATCAGATTCGTAAGTTTTTATATGCTGTTTGTGAGTTGATAAACTTGTTCGTTTTCTCGATTTGTGCAAATAATATTTAGGTGTGAGATGAAAGAATCTTATCCCATATATTCTTTGCTTTGATAAATTGCGTTATAAGTCACATTTCCATATGATAACCATAAAAGATGATCTTTTCATAACCTGTAGTATTATGCTTCCAGAATTTTTCCTCCCACAATCCATTTATGTTCTGTCCCAGCTTTTTCTAATGTAATGATGGGTCAGATCGTCGCTTTCCCATTTATAAAGGTAGTTTAGACATTTCTAAAAGCTCGTTTATCTCAATATATAAAGAAGACTGTCTGTGGGTTTGTTAGGGTTTTATACAAATCTACAGTTTTACTCCAAACTTGATGAAATTTTGCACACTTAACCTTCAAAACAAGAGATAAGTCCCTGTCTACATGAGATTTCGAAGAGCCAATCCTATCCCCTTTTCTACCCTTTAAAGCGGTAAATTAATTCTTATTAAAACCGCAAGATGGCGCCACGGTGAAAAAATCGGTCACTTCCGGGGCACCGCACGGGAAACGCCGGTACACTTTAGCTAGTTTTATATAATGGAAATAAAATATGTGATAATAAAGAATTTAGCCGAAAACTTTCCATATGAATTCGCATTTTGACGAACTTGAGAAGGGATTTTATTCATATATGCTGCAATATATATCGTAGACATTCGATATATAACGACCCACTCCCGGGAATAATATCAGATAGTCGCTATCATAAGGTTCGCTATAACGAGTTACAAAGTTTATTAGATAAAAACTAATCAACCGTTGGTACTTTCAGTGGCGGTAGTTATAAGGAGGAAGTCGATCTAAAGAAGCTCAACTACAGTTAGGAAATTGATTGGAGAAAGGGAAAAGTTCATTTTATGTTATTTTTGTTATAATGAATAGAAAAGTATAAGAAAAATAGCAGAAAAATTAATTTAAAGGCTTTACTACTTTAAACTACTCATTGCTACTTGTTTTTCAATGTTAACTATTTAATTTGTACATATTTTATACAAATTCATAATAAAAATTTCCACTTGTTTAAATTTAATCCAACTATATAAAAAGTGATTTTATAAATGAGCATACATATGTGTATCATTACTCTAAACAAACTGCCTTTTGTTTGTAAGAATAAAAATTAAACGGTTTTTAAGAAACGGACGAAAGTTTGTTGATATGAATATAATATTTATATTGATCAAGTATAGTATTTTGTTTATAGATAATTCATAAAAAATATTTATAATTCATCACTATACTTTTTAAAATGCAAGTTTACAAGTTAAGTAATTCCTTTGTGTTCTTCTGGTTTGAAATTGATATTAAAACTCAAAAATTTGTATTCAAAGATAGAAATATTAATTCTTATTTGTGGCTATTTCGATGAATCAAAGCTATATTGACAAATCTCATCGAAAGATCGACTCTCCCTCATTAAGTTGTTATTTTTTTTTAAAACTATTAAATAATTAAAGAGTTAAATACCAAAAGGACAAGCATACTTTAAATTGAAAGACCATCATGTTTGAAAGACACAGGATCTTTGCATTTAAAAATAATCGAAAACTTAAAAAGTAAAAAGCAATCAATAAACAACCCATCTCCAATGCATGGGGCATCCCTTGAGCACTGCTCACGAGGTTCTTATCTCTAAACTATGCATTTGGAACTGCACTTGAGCCACATTGGCCTTCCCTTACATAGGCATACCAGAAACATTTACTCAGTGATTTTTTGAATAATTTATGACTTCGCTAACGTCCCTTTCATAGGACGAGGAAACGCATTTTACTTGAGTGGTGCTGTCTTTTCCTATTAATGCGGGATTCTGGAATAGCGGGGCTCGCATCTGATACAAATATTTTCTTTTCGTTCTCCGTAACTCACCGTTTGTTTTAGTTTGACTAGAACTTGGATCTGCGGTTACGTCAAATGTATTAATGCAGATTTGAAGCATTCGACTATTTTGAGGATGCCTGATGCTTAAAATAAATGTCTAGTCCATACATGTGTTAAAAAGTTGATTTGTTTTTGTGAATTTGAGACTAAAAGCCCATTTGAACACTCAAATTGTAATCCATACATTAAATAATTGACAGGCGAAAACATATAATTATTATGGAAGAAACTTCTGATGATTGTTGTTTTCTATTACAATGACGCTACAAGTTTTCAAATGTATTAGGACATCGATATCATGGTTTTGCATTTGTAAAAATACTTTTTTAAGGGTGAAACGATGATAATATATTATTATTACTTTCCTTCCATATCTCAAAGAAAATGCAGGTTCACAATATGACTCATCGTCCCTACAGCCAGGGTTAACAATACCCGAGTTTGTTATACAACTACAATCATTACCAATGTAGAGCTTCATGTTCTTTACAATTCATTTGCGCAATGCGTAATTAACTATAACATTTCCCCCTGCATGTGGAAAGTTATCCTTCTGAAGTGAGATAAATACATACTATACATAAGAAATGACATAAAACAATACAGTTATAATATAAAGAGCACACACACAATACAATATAAGTTTACATACATCACTTAACTAAGTCCTCTCCAAGTTTGAATAGATTCATGCGTTATTAAGTAACAAAATTTATACCATTGAGAATTTTACACTTCATAAATTAAGTTAACTTATGTACTTTACAAACTTAACGTTGCAAGACAAGTAAGAAGATAATATATAAATATATCCCTAATATATAAATATATCCATAATATATAAATATATCCCTAATATATAAATATATCCATAATATATAAATATATCCATAATATATAAATATATCCATAATATATAAATATATCCATAATATATAAATATATCCATAATATATAAATATATCCATAATATATAAATATATCCATAATATATAAATATATCCATAATATATAAATATATCCATAAAGTAATATAGTAATGTGAAATAATACAGTTAATCTGCTCTTAGGAAAAGCCTTAAATAATTTTTTCCCCATTAGTGTCTGAATAATAGTTTCAAAAAACGAACAACATTTTGAATTTAACAGGAGATTCTTTAGGGGCAACGTTAAAAAATTAAGAGGAAAGGATAGCAAACGTAAATGTTTAAACTAAACATGGTACACTCATGCAACGATGGTAAACTTTCCCACAATGTTTACAAACTGAATGGTGCTTTAGGGTTTCATATTGTTCTTGTTTCGTAGAACCAATGAATATTCGGAAGTGAAATAGTCATTAAAACGTGATGAAATTATTAAGTGCCTCTGGGGACATAAAATAAGGCCTCAACTGTCTCTTTAATGTACTCTGGAAAAGTTATATTTAAATAGTAGTCCGTCAATTCAATATATTGTTTCATACATATTGAGTTTGACTCTTTCCTTTAGAATGGGCCTTAACGTTGAAATATATTCGAATTAAAAGTTTTTATTTTTGGAAAAAAATTTCGTAAATTATTTTACCCTTGAAGAAAAATACATACATATAAAAATGTCAGACTCGAACGAGTATATTCTTTCGTATATCATTAGTTTTTCCTGTAATAAAAGTAATTTAAAAGTTCATAAAAAATTTCTACTTCGAAATATTTTTCAAATTTAAATCTTCCTCGGAACTTTTGATATATAACTAACTTATATATATATATATATATATATATATATATATATATATATATATATATATATATATACATAAATATATATATATACATATATATATATATATATATATATATATATATATATATATATATATATATATATACATACATACATATATATATATATATATATATATATATATATATATATATATATATATATATATATATATATATATATATATATATATATATATATATATATATATATATATATATACATATATATATATATTCATTACTTTTTAACAAACTTAAGAAGCGCGCCAACCAATATGTAATCGACTGTTATGTAATTTATTTAATGCGTGGTTCGCGCATGATATTTGTTTGAATTCAGATATTTGTATAATTATTTTTTTTGCTGAATAGAGGATGGATATTTCAGCACTTTTTGTAAGAAATATCCGGTTTTAAGCTATTTAATTATTCGGATTTCTCAATTAACCGGACCGTTTGAAAATATTGTCCGATTTCGAAAACTCTTTTTTGTTATATAGAAAAAACCCACTTTGATAAAAAATGTTTACAAAAAATTCCTTATCTGGCTTTTATTTATTCCGGAATTTTTAATAAACATTTTCTCCGATTTCGTAAAATTAAAAATTATTAAATATTGTAATTGTTGCAACTAAAAAATCTCACTTAAAATATACTTTAACCCACTGACACTCACACGATTTTTTCAATTGTAAAGTTCTTTCCACGACTGTAAAATTTAAATAATTTTTCATGGGCGTTCTATTTTATAACATTTTAATTCATTTAATTATTTGTAAAGAGATAACGTATAAGTTATACCTCAAACCTTTAAATTAAAAAAATATTCTAAAATGGAGTATTTTTATGAATAGAAAAATTAGGTGCATTTCTCGAAAAACTGTAGATCTTTTGTTATATAGAAAAAATTAACTTTGATAAAAAATGTTTACAAAAGTTTCGTATCTGGCTTTTATTTATTCCGGAAATATCGATTAACCGAATTTTTTTAATAAACATTTTCTTCGATTTCGTAAAATTAAAAATTATTAAATATTGTACTTTTGCAACTAAAAATCCCACTTAAAATTCTTTCCGCGGCTCTAAAATTTAAATAATTTTTCATGGGCGTTCTATTTTATAACATTTAAATGTGTTTAATTAATTGTAAAGAGATAACGTATAAGTTCTACCTCAAACCTTTAAATTAAAAAATATTCTAAAATGTAGTATTTCTATGAATAGAAAAATTGGGTGCATTTCTCGAAAAACTGTAAATCTTTGGACGTGATATCACGCCTATGAGTGATTCTTGTTACTAGTTGCTGAAAGTGATCAATAACGCACTTATCAAGTCCTTCCCATTAGGCTTAATTAATTATTGACTAGCATTTATAAAATAACGTTATCAGTACAATGCACATTTTCCACCGTGGTGGTTTTGTTTATAGATTTTTTTTTGAATTAAAGAATAGGTTAAATATAAAAAGAACATTCTCCTCCGTTGAAACTTGTTGACCCACGGGAGTTTCAGAACACTGATTTCAAAGCTCTATAAATTGAATTGATTCGCCAAGGGAAACGATTGGTACTCACTAGTTGAGTTTTATTTTTTTCTTCTTTAAATAGAAAACGTTGATTTTCTTTTGTAATCTGGTATTTCCCATCAAGAAATAGATTTTTATCGCTTTTTAAAGATGACAGTTTTCGTTTCTAATTTTATGAAATTTCATCTCCAGAGTGACTTTTTCTGTCTTGATTAAAATCACTTGCGCTTGTTTTTGAAAGGTTGGACACATTTTGTTTCATTTCTCTTTGCTAGTTTTATATTGAAATAGAAGTATCGATAGAATTATGTAAAAATAGATGCAAAAGCTATCAGATACAATTTGAAAATCAAAATAGAGTCTTCCATTTATCCTTCCTTTAATAAAAATAGAATTGTGATTTTTGAATAGAAATATTCGATGGGATTGTTTTATGCGTTATTGGAACAGGTTTAATGTCATGTTTTATAATTGAAGTACTTAATACTAAAACTGAATAAGTGTAATTATGGCCGAATGCAGTTTCAATGTACAGTAGAACTCCAATTATCCGAACTCCAGTTATCCAGATAAAACAAAGCGGATAAAACGCAGCGGATAAAACAAAGCGGACCAATTTTCCGGATCCTGATCGCTTTGAGAGAAAAAAAGTCAGCAAAATCTCTACATTTTAAAAGTTTCTTATGGGTAAATTATAGTTTTTAATAGTCATTAAATTACATTACATACTAAAACAAAATTCGATTTTAACTAAAAAATAACCTTTTTTGTTGATTATCCAATTATCCGGATATTTGATTTCCCGGATTGGATCTGATCCCAATTGACCCGGATAGTTGGAGTTCCACTATATATTTAAATCTTCAAGTGAAGTAAATCTGTTAAAATATTTTGAAGCTTAAAAAATACGCAATAAAACTCCTTTTAGCGTATTCACAGTTATAGAATAACATTAATTTAACTTCCTAGAAATAAGCAATTGCCTAAGAAACTATTCGTAAGCAGTTCAAGTTATAAGCTCTTATAACCGAGGCTTTTATGTAACAACGGGATTCGCATCCCTTTCAAAAGTTTCCGATTATGTTTCACTCGATTGTAGAACAATAGTTTACTGAGAGTTAATTAATTCTTAGCTGAACTGAACTTCGGTCGCTTTCGGTTCCTTGATTGTCTTTTATCTTGTAATGAACACACTCCCACGATGCTTCCGGCGACGGAAGAAACAACCACGCGTAAGAACGAATAAATTTGCTTATCTCGGTAAAATGCTGCTTGTTCAAAGCTGTTAGGAATTAGCAAAGGATATTTTTTTATAAGTTAGTAAATAATTGAGCGATCCTTAGCAGGGTTCCTGTTTTAACCACTGAGCTAGAATATAATAAGCACTGTAACGAGGACTCGCATGGAACGACAATGTACTTTACCGTGCTGCGCGGATGTATACAATTCGGAAGAAAGGTTGAGAAAACATTCTTCCTTGGCTATGACGTCTCATGTGACGTCACAGAAATATTTAAAACTGTTTTATTTGTGGCCTTTTGTCTTCTTTTTTTTGTAAGTATGAAAGTATGTATGGAAAAAACATTAAATGTGTAACATTTAATGTATTTTTAAAAGCCAAAAAAAATTGTTTTTAAATATACGCGAATCTATGCGAAATAACTATTTTTTCTACCTTAGCTCAAAAAGGAGTGAAGTGGTCGGCAACGCTTAGTCCTCGCTCCAGTGCTTATAGTTATATTTTATTCTAGCTCAGTGGTTTTAACTCGACATTGTATCATTTCATCTGTAAATTTGTTTGTTTGCTACGCATTTACGGTCAAACGACTAACTTTTTTTTTAAAATTTGGCATGAGTTTTGCTTAAAGTCATTAAAATTGAAATAAATAGTTTGTTTTCGGTAGCGAGAGGTCTATTGTTTCGAGAATTATTGTAGAATTTATTTACGAAGGTTATAGGGGATAAAATATCAGTGTCTGGTCCAGGCCTGGTTCTCGGGAGGAGATATTGTTGGGAAAACAATTGCTAATATTGGAAGATTATATGAAATTTAATTTAATTTTAATATATTAAAATTTTCTTGCAAGTTTAATGCATCTTTGTTACTAATAAAAACAATATATTTTGTAATTAATTTATGTTTATTTTTAATTAACACAAATCTATTAAATTACATATATTTTACTCATATAATTTTGGAACAAATGTTAGTAAAGAAAAAGTTTTAGGAAGCACTCTTCAATAGTATTTTATTCTGTTAATCGAATAAATGTACAATAGAATTATTTAAGAAGGAACTATTCCGATGAATAAAATATAAAAGAGTGAAATAAAAAGTTTTTACTGATTAGGTTTTACTATGTAGTAGAGAGTTGTTATATTTATATATATCGTAGTTATATTTATCCTTATGTTGGTGTTGGTGTGATAGTTTGTAAAACGGGGAAGTTCAAATATTATCCCTATAATCTGCACGAGACTTTAAATTTTGTCGCCATATTCACAAAAGTCTTTTAAAATGCAAGTTCGTTATTATAAAAAATAGATATAAAATTATTATTCTGTTATATATCTTTTAAATTCGATTTTTTTTAATGTAATGTAAGTTAGAAAATCTCTGAGGACACAATTACATTAATACTCTATACCCAGATCCGCCACTGAGAGCGATTACGTCTATTCAGAGTAACTCAGCTAAGCAAATAAGCATAAAAACTTTATTAAAAATCTGCTTAAAACCTTCATGAAACCTACATGTTGTCAAAAAAACTTTTTTAAAACTTGTATGATTTTGGTTTGCCTGTATAAACTCTTTAAACAAAAATCTGAAATTTTCTTTTAATAATTTCAATTCCGAAGTTTACAGCACTAAACTTGCGTAAAACATTCATTTTCCATGAAAGTTTTATTAGGGTTATTTTTAGCTGAGTTACTCAGTGCAGGAAACAAAAAAAATAAGTTTCATGACTCATGTACACAATCATTACGATCTTTAATATTTTTAATTTTAACGGACTATAACCGTTCTTACCGTTTCACTACTTGGTGGAATAAAAGTACAGCTATGAAGGCTATATAAAAGCTATATAAAACTTTGAGATCCTGACTTCAATATAGAGCGGGCCAGCGTTTGGCCTTTATATTAAAATATTAATAATATCAATCCTAAATGATAATCAATAGAGAAGGAATTGATTATTGTATTGATATTATTGGAGTTTCTGGAGATACTTTTATTTAAAGTTTAAAAACAAAAGGTTAAAATAAATTCCGTTTATCTTTTAGAGTAAATCTTTTCTAAGTCTTTCAATCTGCGCAATAAACAAATGGCGGTAGGTTGAAGTGGCGTTAATTTATTCCAAATTTATTCTTCAAGATTTAGTTAATATCCTTTTCTCTAAAGAAATTCACGCAATTGTAAAAAAATTCCCAAATTTTGCGTTTTTCTCCCATAAAAATACTTCTTTAATATAACTAAATATTTTTCGAAAAGCAATTTCCCCATTTCTTTCGGAATGGTTTGTTAGAAAGAAAATTATTTGACATTTGAAAATGAAAATCCGACTCCCCTTAATATAAAAAATATTATCCAACAACTTGATATGAAAAGTCTCATTAAGGAAAAAGTATTAACTATTATTCTACAAAGTTTATTTCCAGCAAGTGCTGTGAAGGAACGACGCATTAAAGTAGTTAATTTATTATTAATAACAAATATTGTATTTTAATCAGAGAAGATAATTTCTAATCAAACTAAAGGAAAACTATTACCGCAACGTTACAAAACATGATTGAGATTTTGATTACATTAAGAAACGAGCAAGATAGAGTTGTAGAAAATATATAATTACTTCAAGAGTTTCACTTGATGATCTTGTAAAAGAGATTGCGGTTTTTCAAACCATTATTTGAGCAACGTTTTAGAGTCTAAACATAACTTTATTAGCATACTAAAACGTAAAACTAGATGACACAAATATCAAATTAAGTAATATTATAGTGAGGATAAATGGGTAGTTAACGTATTATAACACTAATGGGATAAATTTACCATTATATAAGGAGATATTTAAGAAAAATATCTTCAGATAATAAGATAACATTTGTACCTCAGATCCAGACGAGTCATTTGGGCAATTTTACAGGAGAGGGAAAAAAAGGGGAGAGTAAAAAGAGGGATACTACTCTCTACTAAAGCTTTGGTTTATTTAGTTTAGTTAAATAACGTCGCACTAGAGCTGCACATTATGTAATTGGCGACTGATAGGTGTCTATCGCGAAGGAAATACTTTTGAACAATGCTTCGTATACCAGTCCTGTACACACGCTGTGTAGAAATTGGAGATAAGTTCGAATGACGTATTGTTACTTCGCAACGAATCTGGCAGCCCTCCGATCCCAAGTTCACTTCATTTTAAAAATTTTGTCAAATCTCAGGTATCAGCCGTATTTGAACTCGCTATTCTCTGGTTGCCAGCCGACAACGGTACTTTTTAAGCTTTGGACTTGGGTTTTTATTGGTCTCGCTAAATGCTTAAAAAATTGAATGAATTTTGCTGGTATGGTTACGAACTTTTAAGACATAATCTGCAATAAACAAAAATCTCCCAATTTGGATTTGAGCCCGTGTGACTCTGAGGTGCAAACATATTGTAAGATAAATAAATTTCAGTATTCACCTGTTTAAATGTGCTTCACGACTCATAAAGTTTATTCAGATCTTCAAAAACAAATTATTCTTTAAATAGGAATTACTATCTTGTCTTAAAGCATTTAACTGCAACGTTTAGTTTTTTAAAAAACAGAGAGTCGAAAGTTGCTCAAAGCTTGGACTCCCCACCCTCTGAAACAGAAGATTTTCCACATTTATTTATGTCACTCTAATTGTCAATGTAAAAAAGTAAATAATATTTTCTATATATAAATTGGCATTTACCTTCTAACATATTACTAGGAATAATAAATAAAAATTATGTAAACATTTAAGAAAGTAAATAATTTAGAAAAATTCTTATATTTATCATACATAAGGGATATATTGTAATCAATAAAACTTTTTACACTAGGAAAATTAAATGTTGATAACAAAATTAGTTTTCAATAAACTGTTGATACAATAAGCTATTAATAATTACTTTTTAACATGCCCCTAGAAAAATTATTTAAACTTACCCCCGTTGCATTTTAAAAAACAAATCCATAAAAGTAGTTTGTTTTAAATATATTTAATTAATAGCTTATTATACCAAAAATAGTGTACAAAACATAACAGTTTTAAATAACAGTGCTGGCGAAAAAATTGTATGTGAGAATAAATGTGAAGAACACACTAATTTTATTCGTTACAATAAATATCCTAATTTAATGAAAAATGTTATTCTAAAGCTTAAAATGCTATCATTTTAATACACAATACTTATTATCCTAGTTTCAATAGAATTTTTCTCCAAGCTAATGTTCGTGAAAAATATACAATTTAAAAATATGATAGCTTGAATTTTTTAAAAACTATTTTGAATTGAAAACTGAAAATTTACATCCAATTATTCAAAGTTGGGTGCCGCTCGAAATAACTGGTTTAAAACCTAAAAAAGAATAATTCATGCATCCATTTATATATTATTTCATTTCTGAAAATGGTTTTACAAGAGAAAAGAGCAATGTTTTATTAGTATTTTACGTTGGTCGTTTTATTGAAGCATTGGATCACCATTTAATTGTTTACTTTTTATTGAGAAAATTTTACATTTTCATCTATAAACGTAATTATAATAGCTGTTGATACTTTATATAATTTGCATGTTCAGAATTAATTTGTTTTGGGTAACACTTAAGCAAGCTTACTTAAACAAGTTCTTCCATTTCTAATCAGATATTCATTTACTTCCAAATGAAATAAATTTCAATTGAACTGAGTTATTAAAATTCTGAATTGTTCGTTTAAACAAAGCAAACGATTCAATAAACTTAAAAATCCCTTCCATTTTTTTTAGAATATTCTAATGTTTGTTATTAAACTGATGTTCTCTAAAGAATTAAAACATTCTTAATAGAATTTTTTCTAAAATAAACATTTTTATATTAGAAAGACTTAATGTGTATTTTAATTATTATAAGAATAATCAAAACACAAAATAACAAATATCATTGTAAAATTATAAATAAAAGTTTCAATTTTTTTTTATTTATAAATATCTCACAATAAGTGTCACATATTAATCATTTAACGATTTAATATGCTTGAGAATAAATTTGTATTCAAGCAAATAACTCTACTTCACACTTTTCGTCTTACTTATAGAATAAAAAGAAAAAAGTCAAGGACACTTTCTCGATATCGAGAGAACATACAAATGGCATATACTTTTTGTCTCGCCAGAATAATGTTATTCATCGGCGAATGGAAAACTTTTTCGATATTTCTGGACATCGTCCAACGGAGTATTTGAAGTGCATTTCTTATTCGGATGCTGCCAAGTCTTTATAGTGTCTCATCTTTGGTTAACAAGACTGTGCTGTTATCATTTATAAGGGAAACATTGTCCCATGGAACACATTTGGCAATGTGCTGGTTAAGTGAATAGTTAAGAAGTGCCGCCCCGCTTGAATAATCCCGAATAAATACTAATGGAATACAATACTAAAAAAAGAAAAGAATTATTTCGTAAAAATTATTTATTCCATTGATTATTATTCGAAAATAATGTACTATGTATAACGGCTAGTTTGCTTTTATTCTGATTGTAAAACTAGATGGAATGTTTTCTATTCCATCTAGCTATATTGATATCCATTCTGCATGACTATATTGATATATAAATTGTGGATTTAAAAGTTTTATAATGTTAATATTTTCCAAGATTGTCCTCCTGCCTATATTTTCTTTTGGTTAAGGTACATTTAAGGTTACAAAGGTATTATGAAATATAATCATTAGTAAGGATTTCTTTGGTTACTCTTTACTATTTATGCTTTTGGTTTATAGAAGATAGATGCCCAGTTTCTGGATTCCAGAGTGCTTTTGCTTAGATAAAATTGATCACTAGAAATTTGCTTATTTTGTGTGGTTGGCATACGAAATGTTATGGTTAACATATGGTTAGGTGGTTTCCAAAATGAAATGGAAATATCTTAGGAGTATAGTTCCAGAAATTGCCCCTTGTACAATTCGGCTGTTTTCTAGAAATAAACTAAAACTATCATATTATTTCGCTTAAAACAAGTTTTAGAACTGTATTCTTAATTAAAAAAATATTCCACGTTTTATAGAGTCGGCAATTTTAACTCTCTGAGAGATAAGCAAAATATCGAATGTCTAAGTTTCTTTTCCCTGCAGGAAAGTTTAATTTATTTTCCCAACACATTCCTTTAAAAAATGGTTTTCCCTAATTATTTTGACAGAGGAGGATTTAAAAAGTTCTTCCGATGCATTTAAATTTGAAAAATATTTTGCAGTAGAGATTTTTTATGTATTTCTAAATTTTGTATACTGTTGGGAAAACTGGCCTGATTCACGAAAAGATATACACATTCACATCCATCAGGTGGTTAAAACCACAACTAATTCTATATAAGGGAGATATACTGAAACATACAAATATTTATAGAATTGGTTTAATGATTCGGGGGAACATTGATACAGTCGTTACAATTTCAAAATGAGATTAACGACGAAATTAATTTGCCTAGACATAAATGGCAAAGTTCACACAGTTACCTTATATAAACCTTTTTGACAAAAATATTTTCTTGGTTTCTCTCTGAGAAATAGAACATGTTACGAATCCTCAGTGAAATGTTTTAATAATTTTTTTCAATTGTGCTTAAGCATCGAACTCCATGTGGAATCATCCCTTTGGGATTAATTACCTACCATTCTGTAGAAGAAGGTGGGCCCTTCGAGCATGAATGGACTGTAGTAGAGCGAATATGCCGTCATAATCGTGAAACCAACATCTCAGACCGAATGTCTTCAAACACGTGACTTCTTTTCAAAATTATGAATTAAAAAATACTCGCGATTGGCTGATGGATTGGGAAATGTGTAACAATGAAAATTTATGAATAGAATGACGTAATTAACCACGTGTCTGAGGCCATAGATGTTGCCTCACTTTGATGTTTGTGATATTTTAACGTTATGTTTTCTCTACTATGAAGAATCCATGCTCGAAGGGTGGGCCGCTTCACGAGGCTGATCACTCAACCTGATCCTTACTTGACCTTTGTATCGCGTGGGATCAAAAGTATTCACGAACCAACAGCGTGGGCTGTACCTACCCTAATTTTTTTTATCGGCGCATTTTCTTACAAAAAACGTATTTGAGCCATCGAAAATAAAATATTTCTCTGTCTTAAAAATAAGATTCTACTTTCCATTCGGCTTTCGATCATCACCACATAAACCACCGAAAAAGAAAACGGCAGAAGGGGGCCCCGTTTGTTATTCAGGGTCTTCGCACTTTGCGTGCCGCGTATTTGTAAGGGAAAGGAAGAGCTTTGCTTCCAAAGGGGGGAAAAGAGTGTATTATGGATGCAAGACAGATCCCGTTATGGTGGGCTGGAATTCTTATGGGCGACAATAACGAAAAAATATTTGGAGATGTACCACAATCTTTTTCAATAAAGGAATACGACCCTGTGTGGATGTTTAGAATATTCGTGCGGAAGATATACATAAGCCTGGGGATATTTGGACCCTGAGTTGGTTTATTCCGGTTATTCTTAGGGGATAGAAGGTTGTTTTTACACCAATGGGCAAAGTGGTCGTGAAAAAAAAATTAAAGTGGGTTAGACCTTATAAAAAACATCTATGAATACTAGAATTTGAACGCACACCATGGTTGTGTGTAAAGACAGAGTTAATCATTCAAATGTTATTGCACTTATCTATATTTATCTAACTACACTGTTAAAAATAGGTGCTCAAAATAAGCAAAATGTACTCATTTTGAGTACATGTGATGCTTATCATGGCTCCGAATACATAAGTTACGTTTTTAAAAAAGACATGTACTCAAAAATGAGTTAAAATGAATAAGAATAGCAGTTGCTTGCCTATATAGGCTGTCTTCACAAATCACTTTCAATAAATGTTAACAACTCAACCAAGATTTTCCGGGAATCGAACCCAGGTCGTCACGCACCGCTGTCCAGTGCCTTATACGTACAAACTACTAGGGCGACTTACATAAGGAAGAAGTTATAAACAGAATAAATGTTAAAAAGCTGGACCCAAAAGTATAAAAAGTAAGATAACTGAATTGTAATAACTCAGATATATAACAAATAATATATATGATTGTAAAACTTTTAAGAAAAAATTAAGTCATGGATAACACAAGTTTTTAATTGCAGTTTTATGAGTGTGGTACATTATAAAATAAAAAATTATAACTCATCAGATATACTTAGCACTTATTAAATAATGGATATAATAAACCAAATATTTTTATAACTCTTTAATCATTAATTTTGTAAAAGACGACTAGTCAAATTGTAAAAAAATTATTTATGAAAATGATTTCAATTATTAATACTAAAACCAATAAAACAAGTTACACAAGTATACGCAAATTTTCAACTTCGAATATTTTATTCTGACTTCTATTATTATTCTAACTACATTATAATTATTTTAACTACATTATAATTATTCTAACTGTTCGATTATTGTTATTCTAACTACATATAAACGTATGTATTTATAGATAATTATAAGTTACTTGAATCTCCCATTATTTAAATTTATATTGTTTGTTTGTCCATCTAATTTAGTCAACAAAAAAAATCTGCATTAATTAAGTATTTAGTTCTGTAGAATATTCAAAATATTTTATCAAAATAATTATTTATATATGTGCCTTATTTATTCAAACTGGAACCATAATTAGGTTCATTATACATTTTCGAAAAATTCTAAAAAGCGACGCTATATCCTAGGTTATTCAGCTCTAAAAGATTTTTCCAGTTATTGGCTTCATAAAGGGAACCTTTATAAACCCTTTTTCGATTTTCCGTCCAAAATTGTGTTTTTATACATTTTTTGGGTATTTTTATGAACATTTAATGTTTTTTATTGAGAACTTAAAGAAAGATCTTTATTATTCTTTTATTGAAGTATTTTCTTAATTGAGGGGTATTGCAGAAAAATTATAAAAATTTGTGTATACTAAATGTAATTTATTTGCTGTATACCTAAACTCTAAGAAGAGATTCATTTTTTTGATTCTTTGTGCAGTTTGAAACGAAAAATAAATTTTATTGTATTTTTGTTCGATAAATATAATTAGTTTAAAGTACTGATTTACTCAATGTTTATTTAATTCTCTATTTAACGAATAAAAACATCTTCTTTTATGATTATACTTTATATCGAACAGTTAAATAAAAACCTCATTTCCTCAAACCTCATTATTAAAGGTAAGAATGTTTTTGGCCGTAAAAAATTAATTGTATTTCAGAATAAATTTAAGAGAATATTAACAATATATAATATAACCAACTATATAATTTTTTTTTTAAATTCGACAAACTTTTTGACTCGAAAACAATAAAAAAAAGTATTGAGTAATTTTATAATGTATGGATTAAAAAAATTATTTAATTAAACTGTAATTCCAGTTACAAAGATTTTTTTGGTGTATTAACTATTTTAAATTTTAGACGCATTTTATAAAAATACAAACTAGATTACAAAAAGGCTTCAAAATGTTAAATTAAATATTAATGCCATAGTATTTTTTAGTATATTAATCGGAAAATTATTATTAAATTGATTGAGCACAAAAAAACACCGGCTTTTTATATCTAAGATCCCTTATCTTCTTAATATTTATTCATGAAAATATTAAAATATAACGTTTTAGAAAAATGTTACCATATAATTAAAGTTTTTCTTAATTTATTTAAATTTATACTCAACTCAAAAGTAAACTTGCATTGTACCCACATTCATCTGATATTTCAAGAGGATAATTTAATCTAAACTATTAGTTACATTGATCCAAATATATATTGATCCAATCAAAACCACCAAAGCGCGACAGAAGGAGAGAGGTTATCAATTCGACTGTTATGTATTTTTTATGTATGTACGCGAAAAGTTTCTGTTCTAATTAAGATATTTGGAATTTTTTTTGTTGGATAAAGGATGTGTCATTTGAGCAGCTTTTGAAAAAAAAATCCGTTTATCCGGCATTTAACTGCCCGGAATTCCCAATTAACCGGGCAGTTTGAAAAAAAAATATTGTCCGATTTCGAAAATTCTTTTATTGTTGGCTATATAAAAATCCACTTTGGCAAAAACTGCAAAATATAATGGGTTATCCGGCTGTTATATATCCAGAAATATCGATTAACTGGATTTTTTCAAATATTTTCCCCAACTTCAAAATGTTTTCATTGTTTGATAGAAATTGTTCAACTATGACATTCTGTTCATCCTGCATTCATTAGCATGCATAGGGATTGCTTTACAATATTTATTGTTGAGACAATATAGTTTTCATAACTAGTTTCACAATGAATGTGTATATTTCGATAACTAGATGTGAAAAAAAAGTTTATAATGAGCAAATGAGCTATGAAATTCACTGTTTCTTTTCAGATTGAAATTTATTTAAATAACTTTGACTCTAAAAGATAACCAGCTTTGACTTCATTATCGAAGCCCCTTTGAGCTCATTAAGCAAGCCCTTCGAGCACTCATTATGACATTTTGCAAAATTATCCCACCTTTCTATTGTTGGAACACACCCAATGAAATCTAACTGCACAACACCCCGCCCAACAAAACCAAACCCAAATGAATAATAAATAACAAACACGACGTTGTGATTGGTGTGTGTAACAAGTCTTGTCTGCTTGTGATGTAATACATTTCTGAAAAGAGCTAAAAGTGTGGTGTGAGTCACATAAGCCTAGGCTCCCGGACTCCTGGAGATCAACAAGCTATAAAAATGAAATTGCCTCATTAAATGTTATAAATGTTTAGTAATTAGTAGTTATTTTCATTGGAACAATATAGCAATACAGTAGAACTCAATTGTCCGGATTAGTTGTGACCTGACATAATCTGGATAATAGAATGTCAGGATAAGTCGCTAAAAAAAGGTTATGTCTTAGTAATAAATAAATTTTTCTTTTGTGTGTAATGTAAATTAATGACTATTGTGTTTACATTGTCTACTTACATACTGTATTAAAAATGTAACATTGCTTGAATATATCGGTCAAAGTCAGTTGCTTCGCTGTTACTCATTTAGTCAAGTCTAGCATTCGCTTCATGGCTGTAGATGGTCGCACTCAGGTTGTCGCTTCATTCATTTTAGCGCTGCGTCAAGGCACTAAATTTCTTTTCTAGCTGACGATCCCGAGTATGATTAATTAGTAATGTTGTCATTAACTTCTGAGCCATATGTTAGTTTCCTCAAACTTTGAATGAGTTCATCGTTAATGAGAATTTGGAATCCAGGGTTCGAAGATTCACACACCAGTCATTCGTGTACGTGTTTCTCATGTGCTAAACTGACACTTCGTCCTCTTCTTCTGTATCTTCTGCCTGTTGCTTTTCGCGACCCTTTCTTTCTTCTTACTTCTGTACTTCCTATTTGATTTTGAAATGTCTTTCAATTTGAGCTAATCTCTTCTTATTGTGGTTTGACACCAAACTCTATGATTTCACTACCATGTAAGTACAGTCTTTTTTATATATTTTAAATATATATCAATATTTTTGGATTGAGTCACAACAGTATATTTATCTCCTGTTAAAACCTTCTTCTACAAAAAACGAACTTACAGATTTAATATTTCAAGCATCCCTCACAGAACTAAAAATACAATAAAGAAAATAGATATTTATAGAGTCTAGAAATATCATGTTACATTGTAAAAAAATGTATTTCAAAATGATTGAGTACAACTGCATCGTCAATGATCGACGACGTACTCAAATTTAAGCAATCGTACTCAGCTTCTGTTCAAGCCATCTTAACAAAGCGACCTGGCACACTTTAAATAGCTGTTTATAAGATGGTTTTCCACCTTGTTTGATGTCGATTGCTTAAATGGAAACTGAGTTATTATAATTAAATTATTTTACTTCCCATTCACAGTAAAAAAAATATGCTAAAAATGAGTACCTAAACCTTATCGCTTTTCCTTGATTATAATTGCATCATATGTACTCAAATTTTTCGATAATGTACTCAAATTTAAGTAACCGTACTTTCGCAAAAATGAGCATTGTGACTTAATATTGCTAATATTAGCTTCTGTTCAAGCCATCTTAAAGCAACCAGGCAAACTAAAAATAATTGTTCAGCAGATGGTTTTCCACATTATTTGATGTCGATTGCTGAAATGGAAACTAAGTTATTACAACTCAAATATCTTAGTTCCCATTCACTGTAAAAAAAGGTGCTTAAAAATTAGTACATATTTTCTTTCGCTTTTCTTTGAATATAATTGCATCGTAAATGAGCGATGTACTTAAATTTAAGTAACAGTACTTTCTCAAAACTCAGCAGTGGTATTTAACATTGCTAACCTCAACCTCTGTTTAAGGTATCCGAACACGTTCGAAGCACTTTTTTTAAAATGTGTCAGATAAAAACTATTTAATGCAATTTTTAGATTATTTGTTAGTTAAAACTAATTATATATCATGAATATTTAAATTTTATTATTTTAATTGTTAAAAAAAGTTCAATAATCATTGAAAATTTTACGTTTTTTTTTCAAAAACTTGAAAACTTATACAAGACATACAAATCAGTTTATATGGAAAATTTTACTTTTAAAATAAACTACATGTTATTATCTAGTGTTCCAAGTAAAATTAAACATATATATAAAAAATTAAATTTTTGGTGACACACCGAAAATTTATTATAAGATTTTTGACAATTTCACAACCTTATAGTTCAAAATTTAGTCCATAAATAAAAATATATTAATGATTTTCAAACAATTTTAGTACATGCACTAGAATACACTCTACTGAATATGGACACAAAATTTAAAGACAATATAACAATAATATTTTGAGTTATGATTTTTGAAATTTGATGTTTTTGAATAAAAATCAATTCTGAGAAAAATGCGTTTAAAGTATAAATTTGTCTATTATTAATCTTAAAATCCCCCAATTTATATGTTATACCCTCCTCTTGCTCATCTTTAGCCAAATTTCCTTTATTAGCTAATATATTTTTTTTCTGACAACTTTAACATTAGGTAAATTAGGATTTCAGCAGCATCGGCAAGTTTTGTCTCCGGTGTTCTGAATGCAGACTTGGACAGTGTGCCAATATCAATTGAAGAATATAGTTTTTTAGCAGCCGAATTCCCTTTCCCAATGAGTCTTAGCCCAAATACCAATGAAATATTTACAGAACGCAATTTGTTTGATTTTTCAAAGGTGCAAAATGTATTTTTGTATTCGCAGTTTTAACATTTCACCGTCATATTTGATGCCAGTCCAAATACAGACTCTTGTAGAAGACACAGTCTACTGCTTATTCAATCAGGGCAGCACAAACACTTTATGACATTGGAGAGAATTTGAATATTAATTATTTAATTTCCACTTATTTCAGTTCGAGAATAATTGTCCAAATAAGAAGTCATAGTGAGCTTCTTTTCACTTGCTGTAGGCACGTTGTTCGACGCAGATGAATCAGTTTCAGTGGAACATACATATTTATTTCCTCGGAATTTTTTCTTACGAATAAAACTTTGGTTTCTCGAATTCCCCAAGGTGTTTTAACATATCTGAAAGAAAATTTGGAGAGTTAATTAAGTTAGGTCTTTAAAAAAAATTATTAAACAGATTATACAAAAATAAACATTGCTGCTTGTAAAGAAATAAACAAGAGAGTAAAGTTGTTGACATTTTTAATACAAAAACTTCTGATATAAATGAAAATATTTGGTGGCTAGATTATAGCAACATTAAAATAATAAATATTGCAATTAAAAATTAAAAAAGGTTGAAAATTAAGAAAAAAACGATGTTTCTGCCTCATTTCCGGTTTCGGAATGCTACTTCCTGTTCCATTTAATACGTTTCTACTTGGACTTTAAATTACTATAACTTTTGTTCTAATTGACGCACAACTAAAGTAAAAACTGTTTTGGAAACTTAAAAGTGCAGAAAATCATATTTTTAAATAAAAAAAATTTGGTAATTTCAGTCAAAATCACCTTATTCAACGTGTGCGGATGGATACCTTAAGTCATCTTAACAAAGCGACATGACACACAAATAGTTGTTCTGAAGATGGTTTTCTACATAATTTGATGTCGATTGCTTAAATGGAAACTGACTTATTACAACTCACTTATCTTACACCCCATTCTTTTGGCACACCTTTTTAATATTACTTCTGTTTATAACTTATTCACGTCGCCCTGGTAGTACAACGGATAAGGCAATGAACTGCTTTGCATGAGGATATGGGTTCAATTCCCGTAAGTCTTGATTGTTACTGTTGATATTTATTGAAAGCGATTTATGAAGGCAGCCTATGTAGCCTAGAACGTGCTCTTTTTATTAATTTTCACCCATTGTACTCATTTTAAGTACATGTCTTTTTCGAAATTGAAACATATGTATTTGGAACCATGATAAGCATCGAATGTAATCAAAAATGAGTACAATTTACTTATTTTTGAGTACCTATTTTCAACAGTGTACTTACAGTAACTTTTTACTGGGTGATTAAATTTAAAATTGAATCACTATAGGCGACAATACTTTTATTCTTGAATGCTTCCAATGCAAAAAACATCCAAACTTCGTTTTTTAAATCGATCACTATATCGTGATTGGCGCAAAAATGCACAGGTGATATAAATTAAGTTAGATTAACTCGCTCTTTTAATTGCGTGAAATAATTATTTCACGCATCCTTCACAACCTCTCAATTAACGTCAGGTACAGTTTTTTCTCCTTTTCTGCGTGGGTGACCGATATCCATTAAACCTCAGAAAAACAAATAAGGTTTTTTTCTTTATCAGAAGATTATCTATCATTTTCCTACATCGTTTATGTTCTTTTGTTATTAATTTATGCTTTTTATTCTGATAACGGACGCAGAACGCATTTTAAATATTTTTTGAAAATCTGTGCGTGTTGTAAGATTGTTTAAAGGTTAATTACAGGTGACAGGTGGTGCTTATGTAGATTTAAAAGCGGGGTGTACTTTTAATAAATTTTGAATTTTATATATTTTTTTGTTATTGATCCTGTATAAAATAAGGAGCAAGAAAGGAAATGTTTTCGGGTTGAAATTTTAATTTTATGGTTTAGAGTTTCTACAAAGTTTGAATTATCTTGATTCTAAAACATAATTTTTAAAACTGGTGTCTGTGTTAATGTTTTATGAGAATACAACATTTACATTGACAAACAATTTTAGTTTATAAACTATGGACGTCTATTGGATCTAACACAAATGTTATCGTCAAATCGAATTTTGAAAAACCTTTCCTTTATTCTATTAAGGAAACTTGAGTTAATTTAGTGAAAGGTATTTGGGTGAAATTTATCTATAAGTTTGTATAACTAAAAAAATGGTTTTGTGTATCGTAATATATAAGTAATTGTTTAAACGCAAAATAAGTGCCTGTATATTCCACAGAGCTGTTTTAGAAATTAACAAAAATTCATAAATATATTTGAACTAATTAAATATGTGTTAAATTTCACTAGGATAATATTTCAAGTATGCGCTTTAAAAGCTTCAATGAATTTCCATTTATTCGATCTTTAATTTTTATTTAATTAATTACATAGCTCCATGTGTCAAACAAATCAAACACATATTTTACATTCCAATGTAATATCCCTCTACCCATTTACATTCTTTACAAGTTCCCTTATAGTTTCCAATCAACTTAAAGTTTTCTTTTAATGAATTGTTTAATTATTCAAGAAAACATTTAAACAGAAAGTTCTAGGCCAGGATGGGAAGTATTTTATTCACTGATAAACGTAATATCACGTTCTAAAAACTCCCGTTTTTCAAAAAATGCATCCAATTTTAAAATGTTGCATAATAAAAATACTTGTAAACGATTTTCCGGATTGACGAAGCTTACTGGCGGTAGGACTCCTCACCTTTCCGGTCGCACAGAGGTTTTTCCTTTCTTTTGGTAGGATAGCCGGTACTAAAACCAGGAAATTCAATTAAGAAAATTCTGATTTTGGCTAAAAACAAAACCCAGTTTAAAAATTCCACCTGTTATTTTTTTTATGAGAATTTGCAAATTCGAAAGTTAGCTGCCTAATAAAGGTAGACTGAGATTGTAAAATCCATTTTGTTTGCATATGTACTCGTGCTTACGACAATTTCGTTTATCATTCACCATCTAAGTTCAAAATGAATACAAAATGGAGGCAAGACGCAGTGTTCGTTGGACGGCCATGTACAAATGTGCTCCCGGAAGGTCACTCTAACAAGATTTTGACATGTACATTCTGTCATTAAAGCTATTAATTAAAAAAAGATTATAAGGCGTATAGACTAAATAACTGCTCAAGGATTGAACATAAACATTTTTAATCACACAAGCCTAACGTTACAATAGAAAACTCGGGGAGGGACGAACCTAAATACGCATACACCGCAAGAGGGCAGTTACAAGACTGACGTTTCCCGGCCCAGCGGGGGCGACATAAAATATATAGAGGGCGTTACAGTCGTAATAACGGGAACAATATATACACGTAACGGGAACATGAAATAAGTACAGGTGACGGGGACATGATAATAGGACAAACATATAAGATAATACATAAAGGGATACGCTGGTTACAAGATTAAGATAAAAAAATTATAGTTGAAACATATTCTCAAGGTTCTTAAAGTGAATAAATACAACTTTAAAACTTCTAAAAGTAGCTGAGGGGGCATAATTTTTCATAAATAAATAAGACAATTACTTTATTAATGTGCATAATTCGCATAAATATCTATAAGAGATAATAAATTTATATTTATTTTAAAGTAGTATAAAACGCACTACTTATTTAAAAATTTATTCTTACAGATAACATTCACCTCTGCGTCTACCACAACATTTAAATAATGCATTTGAGGATAAATATTTCCGGTCTGATAAAGTGTAGTTCTTAAAAATTATTTCTAGCGGTAAGAAAATATTTATGATTCAGAGTAGCGTTGGATGTGTCTTAAGTGATTCGAATTTCCTCTTTAAGTGATTAGATTTTCTAAGTTCATAAGGATATTTGCATATTAAAGTTATGGCGCTTAACGTATCACTCTCATTTTTCAAAACACACTGTGGGTTTACCTGTTTTAATGCGTTATACATTTTTATAAATTTTTTATGGATTTTTGATGTATAGTATACTTTGGACTTTTTTATTTTAAAATAATTGTTGCTTTTTAAATATGTATTTCTTGAACATCTTAGCTTATTTTATACTGCATAAAATCTCTATCGTTATAGTATTAGTGGAAATAGATTATTTTAAGTGGAAATTGTGAAATGGGAATTCTTATTAAAGAACATTTTTTGAAATAATTTGATAAAAATCGTTTCATTTTTAGCCTTAAATTCAGAACATATTCTCCAGGGCAATCGCGAGAGAAATGAGCAGTAAATTCAAAATGTTTAGTCTTAAAATTTAATAAGTTGGTGTTCTTAATATGCAAAACACACACAAATGGGGTAATTCAAGATATCAGAATCTTTGTTATTTCATTGAATATTTTTCGCAAATATCAATACTTGCCGTCCATTAGATTTTCCCTGCATGAATTACAGACTATTTTGGCATCTACTGAACATTCGAATTTTTCATGGTGATCAAAAGGATTGCAAAACGGTTTCTCTTATAAACGATTTCTCTTATTAAACTATTTCTTTTATTTCTCCAATTTCTCTATGAGTGCTCTTATTTCTCTACGATATCCCATATTTCTCTACGATTTATCTTATTTCTCTACGATTTCTTTTATTTCTCTACGATTTCTTTTATTTCTCTACGATTTCTTTTATTTCTCTACGATTTCTTTTATTTCTCTACGATTTCTCTTATTTTCTCTTATGGTGATATACTTTTTACGCATTCGTAGTAAATTCTTACAAAAAATACATAACAGTTCCAAAATTCTATGAAATCCTTATAGAAATTTAAAAAAAAAATCGCTCCTCAAATAAAGTGGAATTTACGGATATGGAATTTAAATTAGTTTAAAATATACTGAAAATTAAAAATTTAAAATATCTGTATTGTAATAAATTAAAAAAAAATTAAAAAACAAAAATATTTCTTACAAAATAAAATTCTAACGCTCTCTTTTTCGATTAGTGACTTTTAGAAATTCCGAACACAGTTGGGCAATTGAGAATTTTCTGAGAAATTGGACAGTCGTATATTTTGTTAGATTAGGCTTTGCATTTTATCTCGATATTTAGCCGGAGCCTAACTATCCTTCATTAATAAGTATTCGAATCTTTGCAATTATTTAAACGATTTATTCAGGGAGCAATATGTGTGACCCCAGCTACCTGTTATTTTCCAAAATCTTCCTGAAACGCATACAAGCACAGAACATCATTCAATTCTTCTTCTGTAGAACCGCGTGTCTCATTAAGAAAAACGGTATTCTTCCTCTGTCTTCCTCGTCGAAGAGGACGTTCATCCATGCTTCTACTGATGTTGGCAGATTTTTCAATTGATAGGCAGACCTTGACATAAGAGAAAAATATCTGTTAGTAACATGATTAGCTTTCACGGTAAGTCAAGAATTAGGTAAAACTCAAAAATACGGGCCACTCTTCCAATGTAGTTGTCGGTTAGACTAAAAGATATTTTACGGTCGCCAAATGGCGACTTGTGGAATTTCCTTTTGGCGATAAGATTTTGCCTTTTGGTTACCCTGTGCCGGGGTCTATTCTGGGTGCCTGTCAAACTCATAGAGCTGGTGACATTGGTGACCTGAATGTGATCACTGCTACTGCCAAAGCAATATTCGCTGATATCACCATGGTTCTCATCACTAACTTGATAAGCTCTTTATAATTGTTTTACTGTTCAAATCACTGAGAGGGGGGACTGTGGTGGCCATTTCGCATAATTGCTTTAGCTAAACGGCAAAATATTGGCATAGCAACCATAAAGCGGAACGTTCGATTCGGGTGTCAGCTAAACGTTCAGCGCCATAACTTCTCCAAAACAATGCAACCTATTTTTACATTTCCGTACAAAGTACGTGAAAAAACAAATCATTAATCTCACTTGAATGCTTATGGAATGTCATATATTCGTTTTTGAATTCCCTTCCCGAACAGAGTAACACAATCTAATCTTTTGAGAGAGTAAACACACACACAAAAAGATTGTCTCTTTGCGGGAATAAATCTGAAAAGTTTTCATTCTACATTATAAAACCCGCATTTTAAAAAACGCTCACCGGTTTTCCCAATACAAATCTTAAGAGAACTCCCGTGTCCGAAATCAGATTTTGCAAGGCCGAATAACAACAAGATTTGAAGAGGGAAATTTGATTTACATCTGCTGAAAATGTACGGAAAGTGAAAAATAGGGTTTGGGTTTATTTATTTTTGAAGAATCTTGGCAGGAGCTCGTGTACGTGGAAAGGAACCAAATGGTAGTAAAAGCAGTTTTTTGTAATCTAATAAATATAAAGAAGGAAGAAAACATTTCTTTTAACGATAACGCGAATGCAATGTATATTTAGTTTTATTACCTGCTCTAGAGATATATTGGGAGTCGTGTTATAAGTTTCTTTATAATATGGTAACTGATAAATGGTGTATTTATTTTAGACTAGGGAATATTACGAAGGTACACTCTTATAGATTAGCCGTAAAATGGTTGAAAGTAGTTACGTACTTATAAATATTTAAAAAAATTATTTGATTTAGGGGTGGGAACTAAGAATGTTAAAATAAGATTCTAAGTGACGACATAAAATATTCATTTTTTAAGGTGCAATATCAAGAAATACCTAGTTTACCAAAAATCCCTGATACATTAAAATTGAATATAAAATTGCTGTAAGAGGGTGCGGTTCGACCGAGCATCTTTCTCGCAATGAAGAGTTTTGTCGAAGCAAATAAAAAGAATTAGTTTCAGACTTCACACATAGATGGCTCTACTTGTTCCTTTGCCTGATTTATACACTCGTTTCTTGTGGATTTTGGATTACTTTTGGAAATTTTGGTGATATTCTCCGAAATTACGACTCTTAGCAAAAAAGCAACATTGAAATATAATATTAAAATACAAATGCAACGTTAAAATACGCAATAATAATCCGTATTTTAACGTTGCATTTGTATTTTAATATTCTTAACGCAATGTTTCTATAAGACGAATTTTTATCTTATTGAAATATAATACTGAATTGAGCAAAATAACTACTTTGTAACTATTATTATCAGTAAGTTAGTAAGTAATTATCTAGAGTTTTTTTATGCTTTTTTTCTGTTTTAAGGTATAGTACCATCAAAAGTCGAAATTTAGAATATATTTTTTTTGCTTTAACAAACTTTTTCAATTTGGTAAGCAATTCCGACAAAACCGCCAATTACTTGATTTTAATACGCCAATTATTTGAGTTTATAAATTTTAAAATGTTTCAGAGGGGATTTTGGACCTATCGAATATTATTTTTACTATTTTCACTTTTACAAAGAAAAGAAAAAGTTACATTGTCTATTATTTTTGACGTTTATGTATTAGGTATTATATGATTTTCCTGTTTATAGAATACATTTTAGGTAACGTAAGTACATTCATTCACGAATCATATCGAAAATAAATCGATTATCATATTAAAATTTTCTGAATTTAAACCATCACATGTAAGAGATATTAGCTCTTACTATTTTATTGCTCTGTGAAATAATTTAACTTAATTAATAAACTTACAACATTGCAATAGTTTTGTACCATATTAAATAATACCGCACACTTTTTGTGAAATTTAATTTATGTAGACTTTACACGTTTTAAATTACAAATAAATTATTTAGCAAGTATACCTCTTTTAACAGCGGAACAAATCTGTCTAAATTGTACATGAATATGTTTCGACAGACAAGTATGAAATTTATAATATATTTTAATGAAGATATTAATTTTTTGGGCTATGATCCTTGTTTCTTTTACTACAGAATTTTCCCTAATCTATTATAAGTAATTTTAATAGAATATCTTAATTAAAATTACATACTGTAAAGAAATGGAAAAGCGGTAAAATATAATATGATAAATGTTCTTGTTAAAAGACGTAACAAAAGGACGTTCAAAATATATTTGTGAAAATTTTACTTTATGAATTTTCAAATCAAGCAAACGAAATAAATATTAATTTTATGAATTAATCAATTATAATTGATACTTATGCTGGAGTTAAGGAACGATTCTTAAAGTTAATTTATATCATATAACAAAATAAAATTTAATAGTATATGATATTCGAATAACTGCGGATTCCTATTTCTTAGATATATAAAAACAGATATTTTATTCTTTTTTGGTTCTTTACTTGAATGGTAAGAGCTCGTTATCGGCTGGAAGATAAACTTTTTTCTGTTACCCAATTTTTTTCAGATCAATAGAAATGTATCCAATGGCCATAACTAATGAAAAGCTCGTTCTTTGGTTTGTAACTTGATTACTAAATTTTTGTCAGTTTCGTTTTATTTGTGATCAGACGAATTCTCAGACGACTTAATGTGTATTCGTTGATTTCGTTTTATTTGTGATCAGACGAATTCTCAGACGACTTAATGTGTATTCGTTGATACAATTACCCAATTATAATGCTTAGAAGTATAATAAAAAAAATATTTTATATTATCTTGGTATATTAAACGTTTGCAACGTACAAAAAGTATTCTTCTATAAGAAGTAAAATAAACCTTTTATTACCAAGCGTATTATTTGTTCAGGTTTTCGAAAGATCTAGAATTAATGTTAACTACGCAATGTACAATTTCAGCGTTTGGTTAATCTGAAATTTAAATACCACTTTTTAAAAAGATAGTATTACAACATTTATGTAATCTATACTGTTAAATATGGGTAGTCGAAAATAAGTAAAATATACTCATTTTAGAGTATATTCGATGCTCCAAATACATAAGTTTCATTAAAAAAAATATATGTTTTCAAAAATGAGTGTAATGCGTAAAAATGAGGAGATGCTTACTTGAATAGGCTGCCTTTATAAATCACTTTCAATTAATATCGATATTTACAACCAAGTTTCACTGGGAATCGAATCAAACGCAGATCCTCGACTCAGCAGTCCCGTGCCTTATTTGACAAACTACCATAGCGACATTAGGAAGTTATAAGTAGAAGAAATGTTAAAAAAGGTGTGCCAAAAGAAAAGGAACTAAGATAATTGAGTTGTGATAAATCAGTTTCTATTTAAGCAATCGACATCAAACAATGTGGAAAACCATCTGCTGAACAACTGTTTTGAGTGTGTCAGGTTTTATTAAGATCATTTGAACATTAGCTGAGATTTGCAATATTAAATAACATTGTTCATTTTTGAGAAAGTACGGTTATTTAAATTTAAGTACTTCATCGCTTCGTTTACTATACAATTATACTTTTAGAACACGAGTAAGTTCAGGTACTCATTTTAAGTACCTTTTTTTACAGTGTAACGTAAATATGTGCAGGTTTAAAGATTAATTCACAATTAAAAATAAATATTTAGTGAAAAATTCGCGTTTGAAAAAGTAACCTTTCAGGTTCACTTTCCGTAAATAAGTTTCGCGATTCTATAAAAATAAAAGCCTTGCAATATATATATATAAAAAAGTTCCAACAAAAATGGCGCGGAAAAATCAATTGAGAACAATCAGAAACCGTCAAAATGTCTTTTTAATATAGAACTTAACCTTTCCAAGTCGACTTCTTTCTTATATTTTTCTGTCGAAATTGTGATTTTGAAGGGACAGGTTATGTCACAAATCAGAACATACGGATATAGTTCGGAAGGTGGACTAAAAGGTTTCTTTTATTCACTTTATGTCTAATGACAGTTCAATTCATATAAATATTTCTTTCGTGATGGACATATTAACTCTTTTTCTGACTTTCACTCATTTTAGCTTAATATGTGGGTTACACCCAGAGATTTCTGAGGTGTATGATTGACATTAGGAAATTAGGTGACATCTTTCTTCGGAGCTTTTTCACGTGAAAATCACTAGTATTAAAGTCACTAGTAAATCGCTTAAGATTTACTGAATTTATGAAAATTAAATATTGTACAAGTATTTTATCCTGTAAAAATCGCTTTATTTTTTTAACGTTTTCTTGAGGGAAACGAATCTAAAGTTATTTTAGGATGATATTTTTTGATATCATGAAAATGATACATTGTTTTATCTTCTACACTATTGTTAGATGACACAAATCCATATGCAGAATTTTTAAAGGTGTAACTCAATGATAATAATGGTACATTAAAATTTTATTTTCATAAATTTAGATGATACTTACATATTGAAGAATAATATTGTGATATAAAAAATAAAATAATGAATACAAATTATGATATCACTTTGAATTAAAATGTAAGCTCTAGTTTTAAGTGTCTCATTTTAAAATAAGTGAAAAATGAAAATCCTCACTTTATTTGAAAATATTATTAAAATAAATAAAAAGGCGTGTAAATAATAAAAATTATCGTAGATTCTTGATAACGAAATAACAGTATAGCAATTATGAAAAAAAACCTGCTGAATAATATGGCAACTTGTGATAAAATAAGAAATTTTTGGGCTGGTACAATATTTTACTAGAAAAATGAGGCAGAAACACTGATAGGTTAGCATCTTTATAAAAAAGTTATAATTTTGTTACCGAAAGGTTTAGGCTTTTCACTACCAAAATGTAGCTATTTTATTACACATATATACGCATAAGTATATATGTATGCGCACTATCAATGCTTATAGTTTATTTATTGCAGAACTATTCATTCTTTAGTTAGTGAACAAGCTAAATTGAAATCACTAACTTTTTAAAAACACATTTTCATCAAGCCCGTAGAAACAGTGAAAGTCCGAAATCAAAAATTTAAAAGGAAAATGGTGTTTAAAAGAATTTTTCATGTTTACTGAAGCATTTTTTTATTTAATTTTAACATAAAGTAAAATTGTCCAGTCTTGTTATCAATTAAAAAATATTCATTTATTTTTACATTGAGTTTATTCCTTTTTTTCATTATATTTATTAAAAATTCAAAGCAATAAAAATCCGAATTTTAAAAAACTGTTAAATAGAAATATAATAAACAATCTAAATTGTATTTAAGATAAAAATATTAAGCTTATAAAAATGCACTATGCTAGAAATTTCTTCGTGATTGCCCCTAAATGAACATTATGAATTTTATTAATTAGTAAAATAAAATAAATGAACAATAGAATGGTTAATTATTTCATTAGTATTAAAATAATATTTTTTAAAGTATAGTTAAATTACAAACCATAATCATCCACAGTTGTGATAAACAAGACACAACCAGATAAATAAAACAAAATTAAAAAAATAATTAAAAGTTTCTTTTAAATATTAAATCGTTTGATAGAATTTACAAAATATAATCTGACACTTAAAAATAAACTGCCAATTACTGATAAAAGCGACAATTACTCCAATTCACATTAAACATACGATAAGTTAATTTTATTAAAGTTTAACTAAAAATGTTGTAACGCTGTACGACGTAAATATAGTGTTCTATTATATATAACTTATTTTGCATATCATTTCCCATATTATATTAATTTAAATTCATCTTGTATGTCAACGATTTAATATTTCATATTAGTTAAGTTTTTATTTTCATTGTTTGAACTCTCTTGCTCAGAAACTCTCTTGCCAAAATCAAAATTGGATTTATTTGAGCGTTTTTTGTTTTTTTTATATTTAATTATTTTTATTCAGGCTTTGTTTTAAATTAATTCCCGATTTTTATCCCTGTTAATTTTCATCCACCTGAGACTTCTTTTTCCACATCTTCTGCCATTGCCTTCAAGCCGGCCTCCTCTACAAAATCCTAAGATTTTAACAGACAACCATCTTTACGGACAACCACAGATCCGCCATTTTCCACCATTTCAATATGCCTTCTTCTCACAGCGCTTCAATAAGTGTTGTTGAACTCAAATGAACCCTCACACACAACCACCCCCCAACCAATTAAAATCCTGAAAAAAGGGTCACATGGGTCCCCGATAGACATGCTCTAAGAAGCGAACGGACCCCCTTTGCTTCGAGGCAGATTACAAGACACGCGAGCGAAAGACGGACCCTGAAAGGGGGCGGTCTGTGCTCATCTCAAAAAAATGTTCCGGACGGAGACGCGACGCAGTCTTCGGATAACAAAATGGCCTCCTCCAAATGCCGAAGCCAGGATCCAGTAGCAAGATCATCCTCTGCAGCAATATGAGATGCCAGCTAAGCCCCATTTCTTTTATTAATTTATTTTGGTACCACTCGCGCCTTATTTTACTTAACTTATAAATTCTTATTATGCGATGCATAACATTGCTCGTGACTTAAATTTTTATGTTTTCTTATTCAATTAGTGTTTTTTTATCGCGCTGTAAGAGAGTTCTCTATCTTACAATTAAATGCCTACACTTTTGTATTTTATGTTTGCGTACAGGTTTATAAATATGTATACATTTATCTTTGAATGAAACTATGTTTATGCCGACCCACAAATAAATGTAAATGTTTTCTTTTATTCATTAAACTTTAAAACTTAATTTATTTAAACTTTGTGTTGTGTTTTCTTTATCTCTTGGATCTTCTTGCTCTAGCGATACATCATTTTGTTGGATGTATTTAGTTTCGTACTTGTGTTATTGCCTTTCATAATTCATTTTACTTCACTTATACGTTTGGCCGTTTAATTTGCTCATGTTCACAAAAACTGTGAACATTATTCTAAACTTTAATTATTAAATTGTTCTAAATTGATTTTTTTTTGTGTGTACCCCTGTAATTTACGTGTAAGATGACAGCTGTTGTAGCAATACGACAAAAAACTAACACCATAATTTACACCATTACATAATTTTTTCGAATGCATTGTACAAATCATTCGAAGTATTCTGCAGTAGTTTTGTTACAAAGAGAAATTACGCCATTTTATTTAATGTGAGCATTCGTAACGGGGCATTACTTTTACGTATGTTTGTCTGAGGTGCTTTTGATTGTTTTTACTGCTGATTCAATTAATTACGCGTATTAAGCACATTATGTTGTAGTCTAAGAGCGTTTTCCAGGAAATTGCTCAGCTTTAAAATAACTGTTCAGTTTTGAATCTCCTCCATTAAAAGAGTCGTTAGACTAATAAATGTTGATATTTTTGCTACAAATAAATTTGTCTGCTATTAAGACATTTACAAGAAAATAAATTTATTTCTTAATCCCTTACAAACATAAAAGTAAACCTTAAATATTCTAATTCAATAAGAAATACGTGTTATAGTTAGTGTATTGTTTGGTTAATTTAATGTAAATTAGATTCACACACATAAAGTGGTTAATAGGTGTAATAGTTTTAATTTTTGAAAAAAATTACGCCTTTACCTTGTGCTTTAAAATTGTAAAATGTAATATATTTGTAACCAGAAATTCCCCAGACTTCTCAAAATGTTAAATTATAGCTTTTAAGTTACTTTTTCTGAAGAATTATTAGAACTATACAACTGACATTTGGTTGTTGTATCTATCAACTTTTTTTATTCCTTTAAATTAGGTTACTTAAAATTTATTATCTAGGAATTGCTGCATCTATTAAATTGAAAATGTTTGTTGTGGTGTTTGAACCATTATTGTATATTTTGTTTCTGTAAATCTATGCATCTGTTTGTTTATTAATATTTTTCCCTAACAAGTAACAAAAAATTACCCCTCTAGCAAATTTGATTTAGCATTTTTTAAAAAATTATTTACAAGATGCAAAATCACATGAATACATTTTGAAAATAATAATACATTTAAATTGTGTGCCATTTTTGTTAAAAATGGTTTTTATTGTCTAGTTTTTATGTTTAATTTCATTTCTTGAATTAAGGATATAGAGAATATGTAAAATTTAATATTTTGATATCGTATTTTAAGAAAAAATAATGCTTTGCGTTTGGGATAAAATTAAAAAAAAATTAATTCTATTTCCAATCGGAACGTATATAAACATGATATATCATTGTCAACATCCATCCAAAAATGCTATTTTAACAACCCTCCCCACATTAAATAATCTCCGTTTTATAATTTTTAACTGCAAAATAACTGAATAGCAAAAGTTGCATGCATTTTTATATTTTGATATTATTATTAATATTCTACAACGAAGATTTTTTTGCTACTTTGATTAATTAATTAAAAAAATTTAAATAAAAATTTTCAAGTAATATTAAAAAAAATGTGCGTTTAAATTCTTAAGTGTTCATTAACTATTGGGTCATTCCACGGTTTTTGTCCGTGATTTCTCTTCTTATGTCTTTTTCTTGTAAGTAAGAAAGTTAGTATAGAATAACATTAACTCTGTAACATTTAATGTATTTTTGTAAGCCAAAATATGGTTTTAAAACTAGGATGTATGCACTAAATCCTATGACAAACCCCATGCGAAAGACTATGATTTTTATCTTTACTCAAAAAGGCATAAAGTGGTTTCCACGCGTAGTCCTTACTCCAGTGTTTATATTAATTTTGCTCAGTAGCCGCAACTGAAGATCTCTTAGGGGGTTAATGTACCTCACATCGCTGCCAATTTAGTTCAAGGCCAATATTTTTATTTTGCATACAATGTTATTTAAATTATATGCATTAACAATAAAATCTTCCTAATATGCAGCATATGATTACTTGAATTCAGAAAAATATGGAAAAAATTTAACCATTTAAAGAGAGTATAGAAACTTTTGTTTTGGAGGAGGACGACTAGGTGACGTATATGTACCATAGCATATATATTTTTAGGTATTTTTTTAGGGTTAATCACATATAAAACATTTAATTATTCAAAATTTTATCACAATTCAAGTAACTATATTCCAATCACTGTAGATAAGGGTGGGTCGAAAAAACATTTTTTTCGATATCGTTACTCTAATAGTGTTAAAAAGGTGACCATTGGGATCAATAAACATTCTGTAAAATATTATTTTGATTGGATAATATCTTCTGCCTACTCATCGCACTTGAAATTTCGAAATTTGGATAAAATTGGTCTTTTTTCACTTATTATAGTACAAATATTATTTTCCGAAATAGTTATCCTAATAGCATAAGGATGAATTCAAATATCTGTAATCTAGTAATCTGTAACTGTATTTGAGTAAGTGCATTTATTAAATAGTTAAATAGTATTCGAATCACATTTCTATTACATGAAAAGGTGCACTTTTTAACAAAAATAGCGATAATTCAAGTGCGATGTGAAGGCAGACTATATTATCCGATCGAAAATATATTTTACATCGTGTTTATTGATCATATTAGACACTTTCCGTGCTATTAGGATAACTATTTCGGTAAATTATATTTTTACTATAATAGGTGAAAAAAGACCAATTTTATCAAAATTTCGAAACTTCAAGTGCGATGAGGAGGCAGAAGATATTTGCCGATCAAAAAAAGTATTTTACAGAATGTTTATTGATCCTAGTGATCACCCTTTCCGCACTACTAGAATAACGATATCGAAAAAAAATGTTTTTTCGACCCACCCTACTGTACATAATTCAATTACATGCCTTTTCAAAGTACTTAAATTTAAATCAATCTGAAAGCGGATAACCTAAATATGCCATCTTCGTGCATACACCGACACGATTACCCTTTTAAATCGTCGGTCAAAGAAGCTTTATGTCAGAATGTGTGACTTTTTCAGAACCTTGGAATAAGCCTGACACATTTTGTTCGAAACCGCGAGGTGGGCATGGAAATGGAAATGTGTAATACGTGAGAGGGAGGACAAGTTGAAATCCGACTGACTTATGTCAGGGTAGCAATGGCCATGAGTCACGATATCATGCTTTATTAATTCTCAGCTACATTGTACTCGTTCATTAGTCTGGGGTGTCCGAACCACGTCTGGTGTGGGCTGATAAGGGAATGGGGTGGGTATTGTTACGTAGTATTTTGCTAAAGAAATTATTCCTGATCGAACTTTTGTTGCAGAATTATTGGTTTTTGTTATTACTTCATTTAGTGTTATTTAATGAAGTAATGATAATTATTTCACTAATAATTATTTTTCTTATTAAATCTTTGTTAAACACTAAACGGATTAGGGCAAGTGGGTGAAATACACAGTAGACTATAGAGATATTTTATTATTTTTGTTCTTTTAGAATAACTCTGTAGTTAAAAGATTTAGTCCATTGTACATATAAGAAAAGATTTTTTTTAAAGTGTAATTAATTACTTTGCAAACTATAACAATTTTAATAATATTCCTATTGTAATTGAATTTATTTAAAAATAATTGAATTCAGTAAATTGCAATATACATGTTCTGTGTAAGTTTTTATTTTTGAAGTGTAATGAATTACTTTGCTGTAATTAATTAATTTGAAAAAAATACAATAATTTAAATAATCTGTCTATTGAAATTAAAAGGAAAAAAAATAATTAAGTACAGTTCAATGTAATATACTCATGAGTAAGTTTTATATTTTTTGATATTTTTAAAGTGTTATTTAAAAAGTTATTTAATTTTAAAAGCGTAATAAATTACTTTACCGTAATTAAATACTTTAAAAAAATACAATAATTTAAATAATCTGTCTATTGAAATTGAAATGATACAAAAATAGTTAAGTGCAGTTCAATGTAATATACTCGTGAGTAAGTTTTATATTTTTGGTTATTTTTTAAAGTTATTTACTTTTAAAAAGCGCAATGAATTACTTTACCATAATTAAATACTTTAAAAAAATACAATAATTTAAATAATCTATATATGTAATTGAAATTAATTACAATGAATTAAGTTCAGTAAAATGGAATATTTTTTCTGAGTAGGTTTTTAGTTTTATTGTTTTTAATAAGTTGTTTGCTTATAATATTTTGCTAATTTATAAAACCCTTATACAAATTAAAACGGAAAAATACATTTCATCATTGCATGATACGATTGCTTTACAATTACTTTTGATTTATTAATATTCTTAGAGTATGCAATTTTCTTGTATCTTAAGCCTTTGTTACGCTTATTCTGTAAAATATATTTATTTACATGATGGTTTAATCATAATACAGCATTTTAATACAAAAGAGTTTATTTGATTGTTCTTTTCAAAATTAATTGGAAGTTAAATTATCAATAAGATTTACATTAATTTATCTTGCATATTAATATTTAATCAATGTTTAACTGTTTTGATTGTAAGTGAATATTTTATAAATATAGTAAATAATTTAATTACGTTCGTAGTTTTAAAACATTTTGTTATAAAATTTCTCGGCTTGAAAATTTTCACGTCATTTTAACATGTGAATTACTTTCTATTTATGTATGTTTAACAATGAAACAATAAATTTTTGGCTGATATTAAAATGCTAGAACTGTCTAAAAATATCGAATATATAGAATGTTCCAATTTTATGAAATGCATTTTTCTTTTGTAGGAAAGTTTATTTTAAAACAAAACGAGCAGTCAGTAACATTCTAAATTTTCGACTACAACAGAAAATTGATATTCAAAGCTACGTTTCCTTTCACAGGAAATTCACTAGTGAACCATTGCTTTGAAAATACGTAAGGCATTTTCGACTGGATTAACGGTACAGAAATAGCGTAAAATTTAAATTTTGTTTTTTGATGAAAATGCAAATGGTTTAGATGTGTAAAGTATTACCATTCTTCTTACATCCCAAACTTCCGTCAGATTGTGTGGCAACACCGATCAATTGGTTTACAATTTTAGTATCTCTAAATTTTTTATGTGTTGGTTTTTAAAATGACCGGTTCTATCTGGAAGTTCTTTCGATGTTTCCTATAGAGTACATTTTAAATATTTTAGGCAATGGATACAATAAAATCGTTCAAAATTATCATTTTTACGTTTTTATAATTTAAAAAAATTGTGAATGTTCTTATTCTAGTAAAAATTAAAATAAATCTAAAATTAAAGTATTACGATAATATAGTTAAAATTATTCAAAATTCTTAAAATAATGATACTTTCATAAAAGGAATAACTTTTTAAATTACTGAATTGGATATTTTAATTTCTTTGGAATTTAAAATGGATGTTATTGCATGCTTAAATCCACCTCTTTTATAGTGATATTTAAAGTTTGTACAAAAAAAGTACACTACAAGCCGTCATTCAACAAGAAAATATTTTTTTACTTCATTTTTATATAAGGGTGGTAAATTAATTGTCAATATATGTATCTATAATTTATGATAATAAATTAATATTTAAACTAGAAGTTAAAAAAACGTTACATATTTTCTTTTGTCGAAAAGTATGAATTAATAGAATTACCTACAATAATTCAGATATTCAATTTATTATTTAAAAATATATATAAGGTAAATAGAGAAAATTTTAAAACGCTACCATGAACGAAAAAGTTTAAAATTGTTCTAAAATACTTAAATTTTAACATGCATATGCATTAAATACTTTTTCCTTCACACACCTATTTTAAAAATCACGATTAAACTTAAGGCAATTTACATTTAAAGATTCCCATGAAGCCATTGTGCTACGAGAAAAAAAATACCCCATTTAAAATTTATGAATAAAACAGAAATCTAATAAATCTTTGTTCTCTGCTAATAAGTATATTTCGAAATACATTTTTCTGCTCTAATAACTTAGCACAAAAGAAAACGAAGCACTTAGAATAAAAGGTAAACAAGACTATCATCACGAGAAAGTTTTCCTAGTTGATCTAATTGCGGAGTAACTATTATAACCAGAGTAGTATGATGGGGCGTGCAGTCGCAGCTAATAAACAAATGGAGGTAAGCTCCCTTCGAAATGTTCGAGAATCATTAAAAGGATCTGCATGTCAATGGTAAACCGACTCGAGGACATAAATTAATTATGCGCCACGAGCACACTACCAATTAGGCTTAGGAAGGTCGTGTTCATTCAATTACAAGAAGAAAGGGGAGCGTTATTCGATGGCATCGGTTACCTGAGATTATTTGCGCTCCTTTATATTAATTAGTTGGATTAATGAAGCAGGTTTTGACTGGAAATGGGAATTTATATAAATCTGAGATTGTTGTCTTCAGTTAAAAGGCTTAACTCAAAGTTTGTCAAAATATTTATTAATTTTTTTTGAGAAAAGTAGATACTTTGTTGGACGAATATTTAGTATTCCATGGGTTACCGATTTCGAACAGTGCCGTCACACAAATAATTTTTTATTGCGGTTGAAACTAGAAATTTCAGAACTTAACGATTCGAAATTCCCAACTTCAACGATTCGAAATTCTCAACTTAACGACTTCGGGTAATAGCTCAGGTGTTTTCATATCGTTATCTGACCATGGTTCAAAAACATGAGGCATCGTTCCTAGGTCTTTCCTTCGAGATAGATCCCGAACCAACGCCAATAGTTCAATGTGCAGCTCTAGTTCGACGTTAATTCACCAAACCAAACTTAACAATACAAAATTCCCAACTCAACAGGGCTTAAAATTCCCAGTTCCAACTTATTGACATTTGTCAACTTTTTATAGGCAATATTAAACAGTTCTCTGGAACTCTGGAAAGTATTGATTGTGGCACGCATGTTCCAATGTGTTAGTGTCCTGTTCTGACATTAGTAGTTTAATCTGCCCTCGTTTTCCTTTGCATAAAATATTAATTTTCATGAGGCATAAATTTTCCCAACTCATGGAAGTTTAGCACTAAAAATTTCCAATTTTCAAGGTTTACAGATTATTGGGGGGGGGGGGGGAGGGTCTTTCTCTCCCTAAACCCACACGGTGCGACGGGCCTGCTTTCAAATTCACTCAATTACATTACGTATCTCGATGACCCAAATACGAAAAACACATTTCGAAGTTTATTGCTTTGTAAAAAGACTCGCAAATACGGATAGTGAGCAAGAGGGCTTACTAAAACTAATTTAAAATATCTAAAGCGTTTGACATATCTACACTTTTATCAAATTAGCCAAAGTATGACTTTGTTTTTGAACAGTCGATAACCGCAGCTTGCATAGAAAAAATTTGTATGTTGGTTTTACTAACGTGAGTCCATATGGACAATTTATAGATAAATTTTAAGCATCTCAATTGATAGATCATTTTACACAGCGCTGCCACGACACATAATAATAAAATTGTTAGTTTTTTTGAACAAAAAAAATTGTTTGACGAAAGGTAGCCATCTTTTGATTATTCGGTTTCAACGTTAACCTAATTGTAAAATTACTAAGACAACCGTAAGTTATATTTTTATTTTTTATGGTAGCTTTTTATTTGTTCATAATATACTTTGTTCCCAAAACCACGTTTTTTTTCTGTTTCTCCTTGATATTAAGTTTTTCGAAACGCTATCCAAATTTTTAAATGTAATTTACGGTTTATTTATTTACTTATTTATGTATTTACGCTTTATTTAACTTATTAATTTACGGTTTTCTTTGCAACTGTTGTAATTGTCGATATTTATTGAAAGTAATTTATGAAGGAAGTCTATGTTGTCAAACATCTACTCAATTTTGAATACATGTCTTTTTCAAATTTTAAACTCATGTATTCAGAGCCATGAAAAGCATTGGATGTAATCAAAAATAAGTACATTTAATTTATTTTTAGGTACCTATTTTTGACAGAGTGTTCCGATCCAACACTATAACTCGATGAAAAATAACACATTTACATAAGTTTAATAGAAATCAAATTAAGCGCCTATGAATGTAAAATCATTGGAAAATTAAGCAAAGAAAGTAAGGGATGAGGATGAGGACCCGCAGCATCAGACAAAACAGCTTGTTTAGCTTTCGTTTTGTTGGCGATGTTTCATTGATACCAATTCTTATATTCAAAATTTCGTGAAATGACGCTTCAACCAAAAACTCTCCACAGCCGACACAGCCACATGCGATTTTTAAATCCAATTTTCGGATACTTCAAGTAGTTTTGAACATGTAATAAATTAAAAAAAATTCAAAGTAATCACACAAATTCCTTCTGCAATAACATGTGTTTGCGTGATTCTGTAATTTTTGAAGACAGAATTGTAAATACAGTTTACCCTAAAAAGTTTTACCGGAATAAATTGATCTCATTTTGAATATTTCTTCTTTTAGATTTCTTTAGGTACTTAAGGGCATCCTTAGGAACTTATTATATTGTTTGATGTTCGTAAGGGCTTTTTTATTGAGCTACTTTAAACTCCTTATTGTAAGTGTCCTTAGGAAAGATTTAAGTTTTTAAGGCTCTTAAGAAGTCATTAACACAAACTTTTGAAATTGTGACTACATAGTTATTTTTGGCTGTTATAAGATTGTATAATGATTTTTTTTTCGTTAAAACTTTAATGGTGTAGTTGGAAGTTGTAAAAAAAAACTGGAATATATATATATATATATATATATATATACATTGAAAATTAAGTAAATGTCTTCAACAAGAAGTTTTTAAAAACTCTTGAGTTGATTTAATAATTAAGTGCACACGATACCATCTAAACTTTTGTTTATTTTTATTTTTGAATTTTTGGATAAAAATTTTGTTTATCATTTAAAATTTATATAAAAGAACAATATTTCTAAAATACATTTTACTAAGATTATGTATATTGTAAAAATATTTTAAGTGAAATTCGACAATATAAAATACTTAAAAGTAATTAATGCTTAAACTAGTTAACGTCTTACTAAAGTTACTCGATGGGCTATTAGCAGTTTTTCGATTTTTTTTCGGGTACACTGGCTCTTAATTTTGAAAATTGACTAGATTTCAAATTAATTTAGAAATAACTTTTTTTCTATATTCTCACGACGTATATCAAAAGAGCATGTTTTGTCATAACTATAATAAATTTATTTATGTTTTTTATTATTATATAAATGTCATTTACCGTTTGGTCGTTTTACCACCGACATTAATCAGATGAAAATGAACCTCACACTTCAGTTTGCAATATTTCAAATACCTAATTATTTCACGCAAGAAGTCCCGCTTTCATCTAAATCATTACAAACTCAATTCTGCCATTTGTCATTTTTAATTTTATCTCAAATTTCGAGAAAGCAGAACCACAAAACAGTCCGTGAAGAGCACATGACTGCAGACTCATGCAAATAACCCCCCTTCATGAATTATTTATGATCGCTCACGAAAACGCCCAGAATGCAATTTAACAATTACCGCATATTTATCCAGCTGCATACCTCATAATGAGCAAACTGACATCCAATTAAATTGAAATATTTGAACCATTCATGAATGAAGATGTACAGGATGAATCCATCATCTTTCTATAATCTATAGTTATCTATGGTTAGAAATTCGAGTACAGTTTTCAAGTGATCTATTTATCGTGCTGGATGTGCTTTTATACGGTAAAATTATGCGCATTACAAAATGTCATGAGTATCTCAAGTATATGATTTTGGAAGTTATGAAATCTCTTTTATGAACGAGTATTGATTGAACTGTTTGAATTGAGGGTAGGGATAGATGAGGAGCGAGCATGCACCCCACACATGTAAAATTAATAATAATAAGTATTGAATTTTATATAAAAAAAGATCATCTCTATCCCGTTTTGCTAAAAAAAAAATTAATATTCCAAAAAATATCCCTTTCATTTTAAAATAATTAAGGAATGCATACATTTACCAAACGATTTCGCTGTTTCCTTCGATTTGTGATTTTAGGACTTGTTTGTTTTTGCATGCACTCTCCTTAGATATTGAAAGGGGTGCTAAGGATTATTTTTTCAAATTTTTGCGTGGTGTTTTCAGAAAAAAAAATTAAGTTTAATTGGAGATAATAGTTTCGGATGTGATATTGGCAGGTATTTTGCAATTATTTTTAACTTGAATACAAAAAATAGATTTCGCATATTTATAAATAATGGATGGATTTTCCACCAAGTTATATAAGTCACAGAAATTTAAAAAGGAACTAACATCTTTTTAAATGTCTAGGCAGCTTGAAATATTATTTGGCCAAGTAGTAGGGCCCTAGTTATATGTCAATACTAGGGCCCCACTATATTGCGTAACGAGCTTTTGTCATTCATTTTAACATTATAACTAAGGCGAGTTCCAAAATTTAAACGCTCTTATCTCAAAAATGTAATTTTTTCGGCACTGTAGCCAAGGCAACCTGCCATATATAAAAATAGGAATTAAATGGTTTGCTGCAAAAAGGATGTAGCTCCAACCTAGAGGAATTTGGGGTTATTTGTACTATCTTGTGGTAAAAAAAAATTCTTCGTTTGGTGCCAGAAAGATGTAGCTCCAATCGTTAGTTCTCATGTTACTCAATAGGTGACAACGCAGCAGATGAGCCGGACGTTACAGAGGGGGAGTGTGATGATTAAAAATGTAATTTTCTGTTTTTAAAGCCAAGTTATATGCTGTATTTCAATTGAAGTTTTCTTTAAATATAATAATATTATAGTAAATTGTATTTTTTTTAAAAAATATTTTTCATGGAGTTAGGCAGAGCATCTATTTGGTTTCAAGAAAGAGGTAGCTCCAACAATCCAACATGTGCCACGTCATCTGGAAGATATATTTTTGAGTGAAAATACTGTCATAATATGTAGAAACAATTAAGAAGATCGATCAAAAAGAATATCTTCACACAACTTGGAATTTTGAATTTTCAAACGTTTTTTACGACTTTCTGCAAACTTGAATAATTGGAGCTACCTCCTTTTTACAGCAAACCCCTCAATTGTTGAAAAGTTCTAATATCATTTATAATATTCTTGAAATATTTGTGCATAAATTTAAATTTAATATGAGGAAAACCTAAAAAAGCGGCTCAGATTTACAGTGAAAGGGTTTTCCTCTTTGACATGTATTTAATATTAAGGCTTTGAATAACTTGTCAAACCTAACCCACAAGGATTTTCATGAAATAATTAAGTTATACGCGGACGATAAATATATGTCTGGTCTTTTATATTGACCTTGAATCAAGTAATTCAGATTCTACGCAGGAAATCATTAATTTAATTATCGAGACTAGTACGTGCACAATTGCAAGACAAAATATCTTTACTGAAGGTTTTTATCAAGCCCTAATAAATATTCAAAAACTTTGGCGAGGATTTATTAGCATTCAAGGATGCCACATAATCCCTTCAACCCATCGCTTCAAGGCAAACTCATTCAAAGACATGGCTCTTTTATAAATCTTGAATAAGATAAGTCTGCGTCGACTCTTTTGGAAAATTGGCTGAACGCTATAATGGTTTTTACTACGATCAAGCCAAACTGTTTAATTAAACATCTGTCTCATAATTTGTTGATAAACTTTATTTGATTCAGTGACGAAACCATTGAATATTTTGTTAAGTTAAAGATGTTATATTGTGGTAAATTATTGTAAAGGATAATATATTATTTATTTTAGAGTTCAATAAACTAATGTTAGACGTTTTAAATAAACTGAAAAGGAAACTAAAAAAATAAAATTATTTTAACGTGAATAAAATTAAAATCAGTACGGTTATATCGCCTCAAGGAGTTGTAACATAAAAAGCGAGATTCTTCAAATACTTATTACTTCAGACGGAATCAGCGCATTGCGATAAATGATCTACCATCGTGTAGAGGAGAATTAGACTTTTTGGTCAGGATGATTTTTAACTCATTCCCCCTCTGATCTTCGTAAGACCCGGGGGAATGTACGAAAAATTTCAAGTGGATAGTAATTTTACTTTCATCCATAGAGCAGAAGACGATGTGGTGCCATGGATTGTTAAATTAAAATCAATCGCTTGTTAAAAGATGGTACCGTTTAAAACATTGGTCCCAAACCCGTGGTCTGAGGACCACTGGTGGTCCGCGAGAGGGTCTGAAGTGGTCCGCGGCGCTTTAAACCAATCAAGATGTTTTTATTTTGCTATTTCATAAAATAAAAGATAGGAAGTAAGATAATTCAATCTTCAATAAAAAAAATAACTCAGTTTCCATTTAAACAATTGATATCAAATAATATGAAAAATCATCTTTGGAACAACTATTTTAAGTTTGTCAGGTCGCATTATTAAGATGGCTTGAACAGAAGCTGAGAACAGAAGAATATTAAATCATACTTATCATTTTTGCGAAAGTACGATTGCTTAAATTTGAGTACGTTATCGCTCATTTACGATGCAATTATACTAAAAAAACTGAGTACGTTCATGTACACATTTTTAAGCACTTTTTTAACAGTGTAAGCAAGTGTCAATTTCAATTTAAATCTAAGCAAGCTCAGCTGCCGCAGCTGCCATTTCCCCCATTATCGATAACCAATAACCTAAGCAACTGATACCATCAACTCTCTCGCAAGTTTTTCCGATATCTTTTTTTAAAAAAAATACTCTCCCACCCCATGTCATTACATATATTGACTAAGTAAACAAACCCCTATTCGATAAATAGTGAAATAAAGAAACGAGGTTTATTTTCCAACCGTTTGAGTCCCAACTTATTTCATTTCAGTTCCACACGCAACGCTGTTTTTTTTTTAAAAACAACAACAACAAATGACATCTCGTGTTTTAAAAAGTGGTTCAATCTCGCTGCTAAAAGGGGCGTGATTGAAAGCGCAGCAAAAAAGGAGGGTATTTCGCGGAGAGAAGGGGCACCTGTGAGCCTTGCTTACCTCCGACCTTTCCTGAAAGAAGGAATGTGACGTCACACTCCCATCGACCTGGTGTTTCGCTCCCGAGGGAAAACTTCCCGGTGAAGATGCTCCGGAAGCAATTGGATGGGAGAGAGGCATGCCCTCGGAAAACACTTGTAATACTCGAAGTGGATAACAATTGCTCGTGTCGGGTTAGATTAGTTTCTGAAGTTGGATGGAAATGCTTAATTTGCGAAAAAGTGAGGGTGGATGGATGCTATCGCGGAGGTGGAAAGTTCTTTGAGGAAAGTTCGGAAAAGTTATTTACCTGTAGATAAAAAAAATCAGTAGCTTGTGAAACGATCCAATTAAAATAATTAAACAAACACTTTAAGTATAATAAGAAAAATAAATATACCCTCTAATGCATAATTTTGCCTTTTTTAATGAAATAAAGGTTTTTTGTTTTCTTTTTGCCCCTGGACCGCTGAAAAAACATACAAAAAAATCCTAAGTACCTATTTAATTAACTAATTAATTAAATACGTTGTGTAATCATGTGTTTTAAAATACAAATACAACGTTAAAATACGCAATCATTTTTTTTATTGCGTATTTTAACGTTGTATTTGTATTTTAAAATTTTTAACGCAATGTTCTATAAGACGAGTTTTTATCTTATCATGTGTTTTACTAAAATAATTCTCAAAAGTATGAAAATATAGTGAAATACAAATTATATACCTCTGGTATTAGTCTTAGAAAACTTCCCCTTCACGAGCCAGTTTTAGAACAACAGACCTCGAAGCAACTGATTGCCTTTATAACAATAATTTTTATAAAGTAAAAGCGACCTTGCGGTGATTATAAGAATTAGGCGCATGGTTCCCTACATGACAATACTATAATAGTTAACATAAAACTCAATAGATGCAACTACGGTCATTTTAAAGTTATGTAGCATATATGCTACACTATGCACTAGAGGGTTAAAAATTTTTTATAATAAAATTACAATGGATTTTGTTCATATTACTGTAAAGTGGTTAGATTTTGAGGTAAGCTTAAATGCTCTAATTTATGAAAAAGACTATATATATATTTCCTAAATATAAAAAAAATTAGATAAATGTATTATTTATTAATTCAATTATGAAATTCGAAATGAATAAAGTTATCAATAATTCAAAGATTTTCAATAGTGATTAACTACTATACTTTTGAAATTCTATTAAGTAATTGTTATGCAATTTGATAAAGTATTTATTTGGTTATTTTTAGATTTGATTTTATCGAAGAACAAAAAATAATGTTTTGTAATGTTTAATATTTCCACTAGTTCTTCAGAAACACACCGTATACTTTAGTAATCATGTTTATCAAGTTTTATTGTCGTAGTATTAATAATTTCTTTAAATAATTTTCTGATTTTTAATAATTTTTTAATTTTGTTCACACAGACACACAATAATATTTTTTATAAAATTTCTTTATTTTTTATGACACAGGAATCGCCAAACGTTTAAAATATTGAAAATTCCATTTTAATACTTAAAAAACAATATTTTCATTATTGTATATTTCACTTTAGGTTTATAAAATTTATTAATCACGTTAGGTGTAAGATTAAATTCTATGGCAGCAACGCTTCTAACGAGCTATAAAAGTTTTAGGTATAAAATAATGCGCCTAAATGACTTAAATTATGCGTTAGTTTAGAAAATTATTGATAGCTCATTTTTAAATAATTAGTTTCTCTAAAGTTAGGGCACATTTTCAAATTTAATGCGCTGGAGTTCAGAATATAATAAGATTGCCGTTGATGATAATATATTATCTATAATGGATATGGCGTTGAAAGTATACGGAGTCTATAATTTTAATTTTATGTAATGGATTACAAAGGTAAACATCTAATATTCTTTCCCGTAAAAGTGTTTTAACCATGCAATGTTTAATTGTGTGTTACATACTTTATCCTTCCTTTCCCCCATACTGGGAAAGTGTAGATTAAAATATGCAAATGGAATTGCTTCGTTAATTGGTTAAATATTTTGTGTGTGATATTTAAGGGGGTCTAAGACACATGTTACTTTTTTTCTTTAATTTTTCAGATATCATTAGAATTTTTTCCCTACAAAAGCATAGTAACATAATCAAAATGGTCAAACATGAAAAAAAAATGTTTTTAAAAATAAAAAAGTGACTTTTATTGTTTGTAATATAAGTCAAGGAAAGTAATTTCCAAAAAAACTATATTTTTACATTTTTATAAATAAAATAATGCGTTTAACAAACTGTCTTTACAGATTTTATATGCAAAAGAATTTTTGTGAAAAAAATTTGAAAAAAAATTTACTCACTTCACTGGTCAAACTAAATAAATTATAAAAATACTAAAAAGCATATAATATGTATGTTACTAATAACAAAAGAAAACTTAAAGTAATATGTTTGAAAATACACTGTAGCAAACTTGGATCTGTTTCTTCAAATAGACCTAAACTTATATCAATTTAAAACTTGACCAAAAATGAAAAAGTCATCACTGAGAAAAATAAGTTAAAAGTTATGTATTCAGGCAATTTTGTAGCAAATCTTAATATTGATTCGTAAAATTAATAAGTTGTACTTTACGTATAAATAAAAATTTTGTGTTGTTCAATTAAAACTAAAATTAATTATTTTTTAAAACAATAACATATTATTCGAAACGTTTGATGATAATATGTCCCATACTCCTTTGAAGAAGATAAGAATTAGTAAGCTAACTAATGTGCATTAGTAACCTATAAATTTATTCTATCAATGATACGTAAATAATTAATGAATTATGAAGCTGAATATTGATTTTATTATGATTCCGAAGAAGGATTTATTTCCTTCTAAGGCTAAAAGGATTCATTAATAGTACTTGTCCATGAATTACTGTTATCAATCAGCATTTCAAAGAAACAAGTTTATTAGCATGATAGTTTTTTGTATTTATATTTAAAACCGGAATGCCCAGAAAAAAAGTACCCCAAAGCAATGATTTATAATACAAAAATCACAAATGAATTAGTAGTTAAAAACTTTAGTTGTATTGAAGAGGAAAACTCTGATAGTTTCTTTGCAAATCAAAGTTTCTTTTGCAAGTTCAATGTGAAAGTCAGTGACGGATCTGGTAGATGTCAAAACGATATTCTACCTCTTGTAAAGTGTTTAGTATAATTGTAATAGTAGCTGAGAGACTTTATTCGTTCATGGATTTCTAGTTTTTCTAACAATACACAAACTTTGAGTTCACAAAAATATTCGATTATGAAATATTTTTCACATCTAAAGCGTTGGACGTATTCCTTGGAAGCTATATCTATTAAAAAATAATATTAATTAAATATATAAATATACATGCATTGGTAAGATAAAGTAAATTTTTTCGCAAAAAAACTAAACGCTCAAAGGGTCAACGCAGCTGAAATTTGAAATTAATCATATGTGCAACTTAGAATATAAATTATTACTTTGGATACCTTTAGGCCATAAATTCTGTGTTTCGTTATATATATTTCATATGAAATATTTTTTATCCACTATTTAAAGTATTTTTTTAAAGACGTATTTGAGTCATATTTTAATTAAAGGTTGTTGTTATAAATTTTGAGGTGAAATGTATTTTTCAGATTATTATAATAATAATTAAATAATTCAAAATTATAGTTTGAATTAGTCTAATTCATTATATACAATTTTTGTATTCAATACAGCATTGAGGTTCTAAGTTGCTCTAAGATAAAGTTTCCTCGAATATAAATTAAGTGCACTAAAATAAATTTTCATAAAATCCATCCTCTTAGTTGCTTAAGAATACCCGGAAAATCAATCATATAGTTTTTAAATATCTTAAATCTTTTCTTTGTAACGTATTTTAAATTTTGTTTCTACGATAATTAAAAATATTAAAAAAACGTTGTTGTTTAACTAAAAGTGGCATAATTAATGATAAAGGTATTTTGTTTACTTTGTTTCTCAGAACTATGTTTTATAAACTCGATCTACCTTTCCTAAGCAACTACTATAATTAAAACTTTTAAAATTTTACGGAACGATTTTAACATATCAGAGTTTAGATTAAGACTTTATTTTTGGAATATAACAAAAATTTAATTAGTTATACCACTTTAAAGATAAAAATTGATTTCAAACTTTAAAATATTTCAATTTCTAAATCAGGACTTCATTTTATGTGAAAATATTCCACGAGTACATGATACCAAATTTATATCAGTATCTTTTAAAAATTCTGAAAAAGAGGTACATAAAAAATGCTTTTTAACGTGGGGAACAAAGAACTTCCTGGTACTTTCCGGGTCCTTTTAAATGACTGGCTTAACTATAAATGCACATTACTTTAATTTTCAAATTATACAATATCAAAAGGTTTTAAAAATTATAAAATATGTTACTCTTGAAAATAATCAAATTTTTTCTATTAAAAAATTACATATATTATAATTTTAATTATTTTTATTTGCAGTGTTTCACAGCTTCGCTTGAAACAATTATTTTCATAAGTTAATTGAAATGAACAGATATGCTTAAAATTATGCAATTTTTATTTTAAGAAATAATTTTTTATTGAAAAAAAAAGAACTTTCTAGATACATTCATATTTATCACATAAAGTTTTATTTTCACTGTTTTTATTCCCATAACACAAATATTATGTTTCTATTGTAATCTTTAAAATATGTTGGAACAACAACGCACATTTCAAAGAAAATATTAAAAACTTATATTTATTTAAATCTAGGATATCACAGCAAAAATATTTCTTTTCAAAGAATATTCTGAATTATGTACATTAAATCGATTTTTCAACAATATCTCAGTAAAATATAATTTTTTTTCTAAACAAACCATAAAAAGAAGCATTTCCGAGAATTTATCGATTGTGAAATTGTAAATATGATAAATATGCAATATTAATATAAAGAAGAATTTTTCTAAACTCGCCTTAAATGCTGTGTGTACCTCTATTTAAGTTAAAAGGGAAATGGAAAATGTCAACAATTTATTTTACTGATTTAAGTGCTTCTCCTCATTTCCTTAAGAATATTTTTCCTTTCGATATTTCCGTAAAAACAAAAACACTTTATTTATTCTGAATATATTTTGCGAAAGATAAAAAGGTTTCATGGGGATGAAGTAAACGTGAAGTAAAACGTATTTATAGTTTTAATAAAATACTGATTTTTAGAGTTTCTCTATATTAAAAGAAATGGGGTTTAATAGTGTTATTAATGTATATAACCTTTGTAAATAAATTTTTTATGTCAAGAAAAACCTTTGTAAAAAATAATTTTTAACAATTTTAAAACATATTTAATATTATTTATTTCAAAATCTAATTTATAATACTCGTTGCCGATTTACTCACTATTTTGTTCATTCTCATGTTATTAACATTTTAAAAAGCATTTACACATCAATACAACCAATTTGAAAGTGGTTATTTGTTACTTTAAAATTATTATTGCCATTTGAAATAAAATTTAATTAAAAAAACTTTCAGGCTACTTTTTGTTACACATTTTACTTAAATTAATGGGTTTGATTAGTTCATTTTATTAAAAAAAAACACAGTCACATGTCATTTTAAGTTACTCTAACGTTAAATTCAATATGACCATTTCAATCTTGTATTTGTACGTTATAAATGTTATATGTTTATGTATTAATCCTACAGAGTATTTGAATTATGGTAAAGTGTTGTTTAAGTATCGTTTCTTTTTTTACAATTAGATTATTATAATATTTTTTTAAGTCGTATTAAACAACGAGGTACCAGTATAAAGCTTATTTATATACCATCTTAAAGTTTTAAACACTGGTATAGCGAACAAAATATTTTAGCATAACTTTTTTATGTCTTTTTAAAGAGTAATTTTTAATTTGGTATAATTTATACAAATTTCGCGATAAAGCTCTAGAAATTTTAAAATGATGATTAAAATATTATTCCAAACTTTTTTTTATATTTGTTATACCTTTGATAAAAGCTTTATTACTTAAATTTTAATGGTTTTAAAAATATTATAATTCAAAAAAGAACTTTATAATTATAAAAAACCATTTGATTTCTGATGTTATGAATGTTTTACTTAATTTTAACGATTACTTATAAATTCCTTATCTACATTTGAAGGCAATAACACATTTAACCATCATTTTAAAATAACTCGCGTACCATAAACTTTGACCTTAAATAAACTCAAAATTAACCAAAAAATAACAGTCATTAACAATATCAAAGATCCCACATAAAACGACCATTTTAACGAAGGCCCTTTTATATTCGTATATCAAAGATCCCAAAAGAATAGCTCTACCTAAGTGCGCGTTACCAGGCGTGAAGAATAGCTCGCATTACAATCCGACATTCTTCAAGAAACACCCATTTTCTACTTCATTTTGGATGTTTCTTTCGTCTTTCTTGAAGAAGTTCTTTAGAATGAAATAAGAGTGGAGAAGGCGTTGTTTGGAAGGGCTTTGTCTTGATCTTCAAGAGAGGATTCAAATGGTTTTCGTTATTTTTTTCTGTCTCTATTTTCGGTGTTAAGTTGGCTTATTTTCAGGTGTCCGCGTCAGAGTTTAATACTTTAGGGAATAAGGGATATTTTTTCCCCTTTTGTGTGTGCTGGTGGGGATGTTTTTTTAAGGAAGATTGATTCATTTTGCGATGCTGTTGCTTCAGCGATGGAGTGTGTTTGTTTTCCTAAAAATGTTTCACAACGTTTGGGGATTTTAAAAGGATGCAAGTGATTATTTTGGTAAATTTAAAATTATGGTTTGAAGAAGGGATTAAAACTCTACGTTTGAAAAGTGTTTGAAGCAATGTATGACACTTCTCTATACATGTCAACTCTTTTAAAAAAATAAGACACATTTATCAGGAATTTTAATATCAAAATAATCACACAAGTTTCAGAAATAGGCATAAAACTATTAATCTTGAATTTTTTTTCTAATAGTAAAAAATTGTCTAAAATAATAATTAAAACGTTTAAAATATCATATTACTTTATCTTAATAAACAAATTTCCGGACTAAATTATTTGGTATTATTGGCATCCAGTAAATAACTCTAACATATAAAAAAATTTGCTGATTATGGTATCTGATAAAATTGAAACTATAATTTGAATCTAAACTTGATTTTTCATGTTCTATTCAACAATTTAATACGAATATTATTTATTACAATAACTCTTATTAAAATACACATTTTATTAATAGATTAATTGTCAATTTTCGTCAAACATGTTACAGAGCACTCGTAACTTGTTTATTTTGAATATAACTTTTTTAATTTATGCAAATACTGGTAAGCCTAAACCTTTGTATATAAAATGAGTTATGCAAATACTTCTACCACAAACTGTACTAAAATTCTTATCCCGGAGTATATAATTGCACACCATTTTTCAATAATTGAATTGATTCCATGTTATAATCCTTCTAATTTACAAATTATTCATGTTTAGAAAGTGTTAATCTGTTGTCATAATACCTGCTTAAAATACCTTTAATAATTTAAGAGTCCTGTATTGAACACTTTCTAAAAATCAACGATGCAGTTTTCTTTGGAATTATGTTCCCTCTTATTATTCTTTCCTTGCTTCAAGAATAAATGAAAACTTCAATATATACCATTGCTATTATTTAGTCTTATTTAATAGAAAAATTGTATTTACTATAATTATTAAGGGTACCCGGAAAGTCGCTGTGTTCTCCATGTTATAAATAACTTTTTTATTTACCTTTTTCTCAGAAGTTTGAAAGATACAGATATACATTTGGTATCATGTAATCACGGAAATTTTTTACATAAAATGAAGACCAGATTTAGTAATTGAATTTTTTTTATAATTCGAAAAAAAAATATCTACTTGACAAACTAAAAAAATAGCATTTTTTTCATCTTAAAAGTGTCATAACTAATTAAATTCTTTTTATATTGAAAAAAATCAAAACTTAAACTAAACTCATATACGCTACAATGATGTTGTAAAATTTTGAAAGCCTTGACTATCGTTGTTGCTGAGAAAATGAATGCATATATTGTTTATAAATATAGTTTTGAGATACGAAATAAACAAAAATATCTTTAATGTTAATTATGTTACTTTTAGCTGAAATTTTTTTTAAATGATTCTAATTATCATAGAAACAAAATTTAAAATGCATTAGAAAGAAAAAGGTTTAGGATATTTTAAGAATACCATAAGAAACACCCTACTCCGTTTTTTTAAGAAATTGACTTTCCTGTTCCCCTTTAATGTATTAATGTTATCAGATGTATTAATAAAATTTATAATTATAGGATGTCTTATAAAAGTCTTATCTAAATACGAATTTATTTGTGTCCCTGTATTAAAATAAGATACATTTATAGTAAATAATAAGCCTTTTTCACTTTGTATCTACAGGTGATTCTCTATTAGAAAATAATTTGATAGATACAACGCGGAGAAGCATTTAGAAAGCATTCATAAATTCGTCAGCCTTAATCTGCGAATCTTTATAATAATTACTAGCAGTTTATAATATTCCTATATCATTTATAAAAATTACATATTGGTTTTAGACCTAGAATTCAAATATTAATTTTTGAATAAAATTCTAAAATTTATAACAAAATTCATATTTTCGATTTTCTAACAAGATTCTTAGAATTTATTGTCTTGAAAAATCATGGAAAAGCATTATCTGAAATCTTGGCAAAAAAAATTCCTGGAATAAAAATGATGAAAAAAATATATTTTCCTTTGTAAAAATAAAATCACGTATAAGAAGACTTAGAATACGTCCAGCATTCCCCGCATCGAAATAAAAATGAAGAATAACATTCATTTCTCTGACGGTAAAAAAAGGAGCAGAAAGGAGAAGAAAAAGCTTCTTAGGAAAGAAAAGAATTGAAAGAGAGTGAAAAACACTGAAAGAATTCAGTGGTAATTTTTAGTTTCTTAAGTAGTAGTGCAGAAACAAATGTTTTTTAAAAAAAACTTTTGAATTTCCTTTTGATTTGAATGTGCCTACTTTTATTTTGAAGTTTTTTTAGTTTTGCAAAAGAAATTACAATTTTATATATCCAAGTCTGTTTTGCAATAGCTTTTATTATTCACTAACTAGAATATTTTAAACTGGAAAACAGATTAAACTTTTAAAGTAGATGATATAATTGAATAGATATTACGCTAAAAACTTTGAAAATGCATAAGTAAAATATTATTTTATATGGATACAGACATTCGTTATTTTTGTAAAAAGAGTTTTGAACATTTAAAATCTACTATGTAAAATAGGTTTGATTTAAAATTTATAAACTCTTTTTTATTTATCTTTAACATACACTAAATTCTCTTTACAAATTCTGTATTTAACAATAAGTTATAGACGAACATATATAGTATATTACAGAAACGGAAACTTATTAATTTATTACTGGAAAGCTTATTAAGAAACTTTAATTAACGTGTTTTTTACATAAAATAAAAACTTAATAATAATTTAATTTTTACCAAATGATTTTTATATTTTGTTCATCATTGTTTATGTCGTAAAAATCACATATTATGAATAAATTTACACAAATCTGTTTAATTTTGAATAAATGGTTTTCGGGGACTAATTGACATAATCACTATTGGTTAAATTTATTACCGAATCAATATAAATAATTTTTAACACTACTTTAACTGTCTGAGGGATAAGCAAAATATCAAAATTGTAAACTTTTTTCAATGTAGAAACGTTTAATTTATTTTGATGAGGTAATAAATTCTAATACATTCCTTAATAACAAAAATATTGATTTTACATTTGAGAAAGTCATTCCAATACTTCAACTTGAAAATGTTTTAATTTAGAGATGTTTATAAACTTTTTAATTATATGTACTGCTGGGGAAAATTGGCGACACATTAACGGATATACACATTCGTATCTCTTTCAGGGGATTAAAAATGCATAAAATAATTCACGCTCCTAATAAAAGTTATTATTCACACGTTTACCTTATGCTTATATTTCCATAATATATTAATTTAAAAAAAAAACTTTAAAGAAATAATTTTTTATATTTTTTTTAAATTGGATTTCAAAATATTAAAAACCTTCACAGTATATATACACCGCTTCACATAGGCACACAAAATAGCGCTTTAATTATGAAATATAGATTATGTATAATAAACCTTGTATTATCCATCAAATTTAAGATCATTGTTTGACTAGAAAAATGTAGTGTATTAACGTTTCTAAAACTAATATTGGTTGCTGCGAAAGTAAATGGTTTTTTCATGATAAGAAAAAGTAAAAAAATATTTATTTGACGTCCTAAACCTTTTTGATATTCACTTGTTATTAATTCCGCCTACTGAACTTTCAGATTTTGAATAAAAAAGATTTGTCAAATATATATTACGACGTTTCTATGATAACATAATCAGAAAAGAGTAATATTTGATAGTATTTTTTTATTAAATAAAATTTAACACCTAAAAGAGATAACAAGTTATTTAAAAATTCGACAACTTTCTCTGGTCAAACAAAGGTTTGATTAAAATTCTGAAAAAAAACGTATATTTTTTTCGAAATTCTATAGCAAAAAAAGAGTAAGCAATGGAAAACTGTTACATATTTATATATGTTAAACGTATTTTTTTAGTATTTGTTGAATATGGATGCTTTTTTTCTAATAAAATTTTGTATTCGGGAACTTTGCTGTTTATTAAAGCTATTTATTAAAATACGGTTCGAATTTTTTTCTAAATTAAACATTTTTAAATGAGTATTTAGAATATATATATTTTTGCTTTTGAACTATTTAATCATAATAATTTTTTTAAGTTCTAAAAAAAGGGATTAGATTTGGGTTGCGTCTAGGTTTTTTTTGTATGATTTAATGTACTAATTGATGTTTCAAACAATTTGATATAAATTTAAAAACGTAAATGGAAAACAAAAATCTGAATATACAATTATCTTGTTTTACATAAAATGAAACGTTTGTAAGGAAAACATAATTTAAATAATACATAAAACATTGTCGATTTTTTTTTTGCGATAAGCTATAAATTTTTAATTGTGAAAACTGTTGTATTTTTATAGCTTTTATCGTGTTGAGAATTTAACGTATTTCTTTTTTGAAAAAAAAATAGTAACGTCATCGCACATTTACTGAAAGTTTTCTTAGAAGTCGTTTTTCCAAATGACATACTTCAAAATATAACGTGATCAGGATATTGTGCGAGTTCAAACTTTAATTTTGTTAAATTTTTCAATATAAAATGAAGCTTATTGTTAATTAGTATAAATTACTATTATGAATAACTATCGTATGGTTATTAGTACTGCGTAAATATGCCAAGTCTCAGGTTGATATGACGTTTGGGAAAAGGGACGGGGATGTCAATATGTGCCAAAAAGCATAAAATGCATAAATTTTATAGTAATCAGCATTTAAAAACTATACTGAAATTTTAGTTGCTAATTTGTAATATGCTTTATGTCTTTTATATATATATATATATAAGGGTCTTGTTAAAAGATATGAAAAGTAATATATTTTTTTAAAAGTATTTTTTTTTAAATTTTCATAGGAGGTTAATTTTAATACTCTTTGAATTAAAATACTGAAAAGATCACAACACGTGTATCAGCGAGCGTTTTTATTTAATGAAAATGTTTGTATAAACATGCTATTATTTTGTTTTGAAAATTGCCATTGAATAAAACTGAGTTACTACAAAACATTTACTTTTATAAATTTTGAGTATCTTAGTCTTATTAAATCTTCAGAAGAATATTAAACTATCAAACCCGAAACTTTTTCAGTTTTTTTTAAAAGGAAGAATATACCAGTTTAGAGATTGATAATTCGGTTTTGTGGTCCGTGTCGAAAATCCAGCAGTAGATCAAACAGACGCCTCAAGCGAAAAATCCTTACTAAGCTTCCAATCAAGTTTAAAAAATACAGCCAAAGAAGGGAAATCTTTTGAACGCTCCCACGGATTTACGCTCCTTTTTCTTAATAGAGAGAATGCGTAATAGAGAAAGAAAACGGCAAAGGAAAAAATATCAAACTTCTCTCCTATTGTGTCCCAAAAGAAAGACTCTCGAAAACGCAACTGTAAAATTCTATATTCTGGTGTTTGTGTAACTCTTTGTGGAAGAAAAGACCGGCCATTTTCTAGATGTGTCTTTTCAAAAATGGATGAGACCTTTTGTCCATTACTTCCTGAGATTGGTATACGCAAACGGACAAATAAAACAATCACAAACAGTTTCAAGGAATGGTTCAGGATATTTTAAATGTCAGCGAGACATACAAAATGTCTAAGACACAGTTGTTGGTTTCTTGCGGAAAAAATATTTACGATGTTAAATGTAGTTATGGTACAAAATAATTTTATAATTTTTATTATAAACAAACCTTATTTAATTTGTTTCCATTAGTAATCTTAAATAGAAGTCAAGACTTATTACTTGCCGCCAGATGAAGTGTTCCAAAATTTTGACTTAATGAAAATGTTGCAAAATCAAAGTTCTAACTTATCTTTGCAAAATGTTCTGGGTTTATAATAATTTTAATTACTTTATATTAAATACGATTTTACCTATCAAAATATGCATAATGGTGCAGTATTAAATATCTAAACAAAATATTATATACAGACAAAGGACCGAAGTAAAAAAAAAATTATTGAACATTAACGATAACTTTGTATATTAAAAATAAGTAATTTTCGGTAATTACTGTTCAATAACTAAATAGTTTAATTTTTGTTCAAAGCTTCCATGACCGGGTCTGGAAAGTATGAGTCTTATAAAAATGAACATTTTCAAATCCGTTCACCCCAATTGCTTTTAAGTTAAAATTTTTTGATATTTTGTATCTTACAAATCAATGTAATGTTTATTATTTACTATCCAACGAAGTTTAATTGTTAAACTGTAACCGAAATTTACACTAAATCTTATTAAAAGGTGTTATTAAGTACCTCTACTACAAAAAAATGAATGAAGTCTTCGTTTTTAAAAATGAGAATGAATAGTAATAAATAATTTAATAACTTTTGTGAAAAGAATTCATATGTAAATTATTCGGTTGCTTTGTCTGTAATGTTTTGACAACTTGAAATCAATTCAGGATTGCAATTAATGAATGCTAAAAAATTAGAAAGAAAATTCATCTTGACTGCAGTATTCTTCATATCTATAATGAGGTTAAGAAATCGTTTACGAATATATGGTTAAAATTGTTTTTTATGTCAAATGTTTAACTAATTGCAATTAAATTTGATAGTTAAATGTATTTAAAATTGAAGTATTTGGATTTATCATAAGCTTAAAGATATTTTCCTTTGTTACATTCTTTAAATCGAACATTTACATAATATATTTTTATTTCATATTTTGCAGATGTACATTGTATTTGATATATTTAACATATATTTAATTTAATATATTCCGATTTTTTAACAGATCATTATAGATAATATTTTATCTAAAAAACTTTTTAAGATAGAACTGAAATTATAACTAATAATTCAGTACATATTATAATAAAATATGAGCTATTAAAAAGGAAACATATGTAATTAGTGAGAATCTTGAATGCTTTTGTCATAAAAGAATAATTAATAGTTATAAGAAAGACAATGGAGAGATAATTATAAATTATTTATGATTCGAACAGTGTTTTGTATGTTTTACGATAAATTCTACAAGTTGAAACTTTCATAGTAGGGTTTATAAAAGAACGCTTTATTCATATTATGAAAGCGTTAAAAATCCATTTTGACTTAGTTTATAGTTTAACTACATAAATTATAATAAACCCACATAAAAAACATGCATAAAAGGAAATTATGAGATAACACAAAAAAAAGCAAAAAAAAGGAAAATTCCTTTCAATTGTATGTTTTAAATTGCAATTATGTTTTATGACGATTTTTCAATTCATTACTTAATCTTTGTGTCAGAATCAGAACGACAGGATTAGAAGCATCGGACGATATAATCCTGTTTCTGAAATTAGTGATAATTGTAATCACTTGTGAAAATAATTATCTTCAAAGATTGATTTTTATACGTTTATAGTGTTTTCAGTATGAAATAACGAGACAAGAAAGCATTTTTGTATTTAACTCAGTATATTTAATTCAGGACATATAAACTCAGTAACAGTCTTTCTAAAAATAAGAGTTAATCCTCCATTTTAAAAAATCTACTTTTAAAAATAATTTTTATTTTCGAAATAAAACTTTTGTTTTCATAATTTTTCTTATATTTTGATGCCGAAATATTTTCTGTATTTATGTTATTTTTATTTAGTTACGCAGACGATTTTTTACTTAATTGAAAACTTTTTTCTGTGTTCTAAACATAATTAAAAAAATTTCGTTTTTTTGTAATCCGAATGTGATTTTGTAGTTCACAATTTGTTTTAGAAAATAGGTATGTAACTTAATTTTATCAGAATATAAACAATGCTAAATATATTTTAGGAAGTTCTTGTCCTTTATAAGCTTCAAAATCATGTTTTTGTAAAATTTTACTCTTTTTTCTAAGATCGTTACATTTTTTCGAATTTTCTATTCATTGGCAATAATAATCCCATTACCAATTTTACACCACTTTGCAAATCATTAAAAAAAAAGCTAAATAAAAAAAAGTTAATTTTTACAGTTTTTGGTTTATTTTGACGACGGAATATTTTCTGTAATTAGGTTTATTTTTATTTGTTCCGCAGACGATTTTTTAATTCATTTCAAATTTTTTCTGTGTTCTAATATAACCAAAATATACCGTTTTTTTGTGATCGGAATAAGATTTTGGTATTCACAATTTGTTTTAGAAAACAGGTATGTAACGTAATTATATTAACATATATAAACTGTGTTAAATATATTGTAAGAAATTATTGTCATTTATAAGCTTATAAATAATATTTTCGTTGAATATTTATCTTTTTTTTCGAAGATCGTTACATTTGACATTTTTTCGAATTTTCTATTCTTTACAATTAATAATTCGATTACACATTTTAGATCTTAAAATTCCTTGAAAAAAAAATTGTTAAATAAAATAGATATTTTCTAATTTTTTCATTGGAATATATTAAAAGGTTTTTTTAATACAAAACATGAATATTGGTAAATATTTCAAATTTTGTAGTTTATATATAGAAGTTTTCGCGCATCACACTATCGTAATTTTTTTTTTGTGAATTTAAATAAATCGACTTTTGGACTTGATTTAAATCACTCAGAATTTGTTTTTGCTGAATTGTACTCCCTTAAGCGAAGTATAGTTATAAAAAAAGATATATATATATATATATACACTAGTAGTTTAAAAATTAGTATAGTACGTAATCAATCATACGTCTATTTTTAAATTAATTAACTACAATATATTTTTTTAATACACTGCTTTATAAATTCATAAAAAATTGCATTAACAATTCAACAAAAAAATCTTTCAAACTGATGCCCGACGAAAATCTTCAAAGACATCAAACAACATCCGAAGAGATTATTCCCGCAATAACACTTCCAATAAAGTCATTCTAACTCGAGTCTGTTATTTCCAAGTAATTGCCCCCAGATACCTTCAGATATCCCAGCCCCCATTTGGTCACTAACCCAGAACGACTCCAATCAACTCCAGATCGGCACGGCACTGAAAGGCCCCATTTAATATCTAGCCCCAGGAAGTTAACTGGGCTTAGGAATCCGATCCCTCCCTTTTCACGGATGAGGTGGTCTTGCATTCCAACTAGTCCGGTATCTCTGGTTATCTACTGTTTCGGCTTTCGACAGTGAATCCGCAGCTGTTGCTAGCTCTCGAGATGAGGTCGTTACCATGGTAACGTTATAGACCTCCACCTTTACCTTGAAAAAGTGGTCATAGGGTATTTTTTGTGAAAAGGTATTTTGAAGTTAAATGGGTTTTTTTTATCTTGAAAACAGAAGTTTTGCTTTGGTGTATTTTCTGAGTAAAATCTTGTGATGCATATGTTAAGTATTTTTATAATTTAATATTTTAATTTCTGTTTCTGATAATTAAATAATTATGATAGGTGTTATAATTATTTAATGAACAAAAAGGACTAATAAATAGTTAATAATAATGATGAAAGGTGCTTTAATTATTTTTTTAATTTTAACTATTTAATTTTAACTTTTTAATTCTAACTATTTAATTTTAACTTTTTAATTTTAACTATTTAATTTTAACTTTTTAATCCTAACTATTTAATTTTAACTTTTTAATTTTAACTTTTTAATTTTAACTATTTAATTTTAACTTTTTAATTTAACTTTTTTTATAATTTTAATTTTTAGTTTAAGTTTTAACTATTTAATTTTAACTTTTTAATTTTAACCATTTTATTTTAACTTTTTAATTTAACTTTTTTTTATAATTTTAATTTTTAATTTAAGTTTGAATTTTTTTTTATTTTGGATATATATTTCAAAGGAACTTGATATTAATTATTATACAAAATGTCTAAACGTATAAAAATGTAGTTTAATTTGCTAATAATGATTGATTGAATGATAACGATTGAAATATAAACAACAAACACAAAATTTTTGACTAGCATTTGCTATTTAATTGTTCGTGCTTTTACTATTTCTTGGTTTAATAATTCGCAAAATAGATTAAAACATCATTATTGACTTACTAACATTAAATTTTTGTTAAGTTATTTAGTTTTTAGTAAAGTTGTCAAATTGCGTTTTAGTCTAACTAAATCTTAACCAGATAATCATATCAAATAAAGAACAAATAGAAAATAATCTTACAAAATGGATGTAGGCATATAACATTGTGATATATGATGTTTACCAGGACAGGAAGGATTGCGTAGGAGTGAAACTATGTCCATTGTCTTCTTTCATATATAAAGCTGTCAAATAAGATGGAGAAAAATCGAAAATGTGTTAGGGTGATACATTATTTACTATTACCTTCAGTTACATGGAATCCTTGTGTCTCTTTGAATTGAATGTTCAGTTAAGAATAACATCATTCATGTATCGATCAGATATTTGTTTTTTTGTTTGAATTTTATCTCACTCTTATAACATTTTAATTATTCATAATTCTCGAGTAGTTGTTTTCTGTGATAAAGTAAAGAAAATGCATTTCAGTTCTTTCATTAATCCGAAGATTTTTCATTTATTTTAGTTGTCAATGAAAATAAAACGAGTAAAATAACCAGCCCATAATTAAAAAAACAAAGAAGGTGTACATACACACTATAAAAAACGAAAATCGGCCAAAATTTCCAAAATATTTTTTTGGTTCTATAGTATTCCCCGATTCAGTATCTTTCAGATGATACCAAGATTGAATAAATATTCCAAAAACTTTTTTATTTACAAAGAGTTATTCTATGGCCGCGCTTGCAATGGCAATATGTTTTGTAAACTTTACACTTGATTTCTGAAGAATTGTATTTTTAACATATGTCCCTTCATTCGAAACATGATAACTCAAGTTTGCTTAAACATTTTGAGAAAATTATGTTTTCTTTTAAATTTATATTAGTTGTAAGATGTTATGACCCTCCATCAAAACGATTCGTTCAAAAAATAATTTTTAATAGAATTTTAAAGTTGAAAATTTGAATAAAAAAGTGTTTTTTTAGGGACTGTCGAGGTAAAAAATTATTTAAAAAAACACTTTAAATGCTGTAATCTTTTTGGAAGGTCATAACATTAAGAAAGATACTGCGAGTAATTTCCAACAAAAATTATGCTTCTAGATTAATTACAACTTGCGTAATCACGTTTGAAAAAACATGCTAATTAACATATAAAATGCTAATTAGGTAATTTGTATTTTATATTTTTCAGAATTTTTTTAAATGATTCATCACTATTTTTAAGGTGTTTTCCTACACGAAAAAACTAGATTTTTAAATTCATAAATAAAAAAAAAATGTTCAAGTGTATACGTACACTATTTGTAAGAAACTATATAAAAACTTTTGCTGCATGAGAATGAATAGTATTTTTTTAAAAGATATATCTAGCGTACACGTGCTATATGTCTCGCAAGAACAATTGGCCTCGCGTTCCTGGGGAAACAGTTAAGGCATTTACTAATAATAACAATAACAAAAATGCGACATATTGCTCCGAATTCCTACACGCTACCGATTCAACTGCGAATGTACGTACTAAATCTTTTAAACGAATTTTTTAAACAAACCATTGACATTTGAGATAAACGTACGGTTTCTCCAAGGATAGTGAAGACCATATATATATATATATATATATATATAAGGTGTGCTCGTCTTGCACTGCCTGACGGAAGGCGGAGAGAGCAACTATTTGACGTCATAGTGACGCCTACTTCGCCTTCTGTGGGCGTGCCTAATGTTTCGTTTGAACCAATGGCAAGGCTGAACCAGATGCGCGCGCGTTGGTTGATTGTGCTGCCATCTATTCGTTTTTTTGTGAACTATTAAAAAGTGATAGGCTAACTTTATTTAGTTACTTTTACTGCATTTTATGAGTTTAAATTATATTTTAAGGATTGCTTTTAGTATGGAAAAATTGCAAAAGAGTTGCTTAATAAATTAGACGTATTAAAATAATATTAGCTGCCACGAGAGCATGTCCATGAATTTTGAAATAGTAAAATGGGTGTCGGATTTGTATTGGACATATTAAATGAGTTAAAATTTCAATCAAGTAAAATACGGGGATATAACAAAACAAGGACGGATTAGTTGTGAAAGTACCTGAACACAATTATTTACAGATATTTACATTATTTTGCTAATTAAAAATTAAATCACCAGTTGTTACCCAACCGGGGATCGAACCAAAGTAGCAATGCTTGAAACACACAGCCAATGAAAATGATCAAAAACCGATAGTAAGGCGGAGCTAAAATGACGTCATATAGTTGCCTTTCCTTGCCCACTTTCAAAAAGCGAAAAACGAGCGCACCTTCTATATATAGTCTTCACTATCCTTGCGGTTTCTCATCCTTTTTATGACATGAAAATATTGTTAGATGGATTACGTTTCATAAATTTCATATTTGTTGCAATTCTTGGTAATTAAAAAAAATAACCTAAAGGGTAACTTGTCCAATGCCACCATTGGGCCGAAGGATTTTGATTCTAGTGATAAAGAAGCCAATTGATTTATTTAATGTTATTTATGATTTGTAATTTAAGTAATGTATTTTTAATAATTAAAAAAACAACTTTCATAAGGAAAATTGTTAACAGGTAAATATTCTACATCTTTTGCTCAAAATTTCATTTATATTTTGTAGAAATGACAATTTTATTTCAAATATCTAGTTTGTAAACCCACACAAAATATATTAAATTAAAATTTAACAAAATCAAATTTGTGAGTGATTTGAACAAATAAATAAAACTTTAATGGGGTTAATCCTTTGTGGGGTAAACGGAATACCAAATACGAAAGTGTTTTTCAGCCAAACCCATTTGTATCTCCAATACATGTATTTGTAAACGTTAAAAGTTTTTTAATAAAGAAGGTTCCAAAAGTTCATTCATTGCTTTACATTTTAAAAATAAAAGTATGTTAATTTAAAAAATCCAATTTTGTTGTGTATGTAAGAATCAAGTTACATATATTTTGTCCTAATAGTGTAAGTCATCCTTTCCATATAAATATAGATTAATAAGATGGGTGGGTTATGTTACACACTGAGAATTGTTGCTGATGATTTTTGTAACACAACACTTTCTTCCACTTATATGAATTTAAAAACTTTACGTATTGTTTGAAAAATTGGCAATACACAAATGGATATTTGTTAAAACAACAAGTTTAACAACATGAAATAACAGGGAAAGGGTGGACAAAGTGGCCCCGCTATGAAAAAATACTTCTAAAAGTTATAAGTAAAAAATAAAACAAACAAACGTTTAAAAAATTTTTTAAAATTTTGTTGGCAATTGTTTTTTTATCAATATATTCACACATCACAGATGAAATGATTATGTTTTTCCTTGCGCTTGGAACAAGCCTCGTGTGCCCAACATACTCAACAGCTCGACAACCTAATCCACCCTTCATTTTCTCTGGAATTAGTGGTAGTGGAACTAACTCTAGCACTTCAAAGCATACATTTGAAGATTCAATCACATAGTTTTAAGAGGTCACTGCTAATCGTATTGAAGAATAATAATTATTGCCATACGCTTACTTTACATCAGCACATTCACTGAAAAACACAGAAATCTTGAATAATTTCCAAACAACAGACCAACACAGTTCCGAACTTCAGTATGACAATGATAGCAAACCAGAGGATTAGTTTATGCGTTTGCCTCTAGGGGAAAAAATAACTAGTGGCCACTTTGCCCATCCTTCTCCAATATGATAACGAATAACTTCCTTTTTGCATATCCGAAAAAAAAAAGCAAAAAATAAAACACTTCAAATTAAACCTCCCCCATACCCGCCTCACGTACACAACCCACCTACTTTGCTGTCTGGAAGATAGGACAATCCCCCATCCGTCTTCGAGCTTGATCCTAGTTGTCCTCGGAGGATAATAGATTACGTCAGTGGTGCGATTCAATTAAAGCCCGGGCCGTCGAAAGAAGCAACAGGCAGCCGCAGAAGCAGTGGAAACACTTCTGACTGCAAGGACCCCCATTCCCGGTCTGTGACGCTAATGGACCGGTTTCCTTTTTCTCCGGGAAAAGTCTGTTATCATTCCGGGAGTATGCATCTCTCTTTTTTTTTTCTCCCTGAGTCCCTTTTTCTGAGTTTCTTTTCCCTAGGGAAGGAAGTGGAATGGGCATTGATTTGTCCTCGTGAGATTGATCGGGCGTGAAAGAGGATTTGTCCTGGCGAATATTGTCAGGAAATGGGTTGTCGTTTGTTTGGTTCGGACAGGGCGATAAGATGCAATATCGAGGAGTGGATTGTTTGTATGCAAAGGGTACATTCTTAAAAATAGGTACTCGAAAATAAGTAAAATTTATTCATTTTTGAGCACATTCGATGCTTTATCATATAGCTCCGAATGCATAGTTTCATTTTTGAAAAAGACATCTACTCAAAAATGAATACAATGAGTAGATGCTTCTCTACATAGGCTGCCTTCCTAAATCACTTAAAAAAATATCGACAATTACAACCAAGTTTTACTGGAAATCGAACCCAGATCCTCAACACTGCAATCCGGCGCGCTAAACTATCAGAGCGACATTAAGAAGTTTTAAATAGAAGACATTTAAAAACAGATGTGCCAAAAGAATGTGAAGTAAGATAATTGAGTTGTAATAACTCAATTTCTATTTAAATAATTGTAATCAAATAATGTGGAAAGTACGAAAGTACGATTACTTAAATTTAAGTACATCATTGCTCATTTACGATGCAATTGTATTCAAAGAAAGTACTTATTTTTAAGCGCCTTTTTCTACAATGAGGAAGACAGACATTGAGGGTGTAACTAACCAATTTTATAAGAGTTAAATATTTTATTATTTATTTTATTACATAAACTGTGGTTTGAATTAAATATTTATTTGACGAAAAGGCACGAAGTTGTATTAAAGAAGATCCTGAAGACACTGAAAGAAGAGTCAAATTGTTTGCTTGGTTTTTCTTTAACTCATAAATTATCAAAAAAAGAGGAATTTTTACTCTTTCGTATTATAATTGATATTGATTTGTAGAAGTTAGTTATCACAGATTAGAATGGATATTTGATCCAAAATATAACATGAAATTTACTAGGATTATATATTCAGTTAAACGAATCATGTAATTCAAATTACCTATAAATTAGAAAAACGCACAATTTCTCTTTTGTTTTTATAGTTAAATAACTAATCAACGTCAATAAAAATGCAAATTATAATTATCTATTAAATACTGGAATATATTTTGAAGAAGGAAATGTTTTGGATAAGGAAATAAAGAAATATTAATTCGTCGGAATTTTTCTCTCTACCGCCTACCCTTTTAATATGAAATAATAAATAAACAAAGTTTTAAACTTTATAAAAAATATCAAAATAATCAATTTAAAAATATTAAAATTATATAAAGTATTAAAATTCATAAAGCACTGAAATGTATAAAATATTAAAATATATAAAATATTGAAATCTATAAAATATTAAAATACATAAAATATTGAAATCTATAAAATATTAAAATACATAAAATATTAAAATAATATAAAGTGTTAAAATAATAATGTATAAAACCTTAAAATAATACATACACCATTAAATTCCTCTATGTAATTTCCTCATTATTTTATTGTATAATTATCTCAAATTAATGCATCATTTTAGATGCTATAAAAATTAACATTTGAAGTTGAGAAGAACAATAATAAACTGTAAGTAGGCATACTTATGAATATGTGTCCTTTCAATGGCACGAAGTTACTTGGGTGATAGGGTGCGCGTGCGAAGAAATAAAAGTAGGCGACTGCAGATAAATCTTTAGATATAATTAAGAGTTCTAAAGAGGATCTCTTGATTAGATATGGTCGCATAGTGAAGTTTGTATAGATCCTGGTTAGTTAGTAAAATTATCTCTTTTGTTGTCGAAGTGAGGATAACAATGAATTCAAAGGGATAGGATTCTTTGAATTAACAGAATTACGTGGAAACTTATTTACATTGGGAGAATTTGCATATGTCACCATATATATGGGATACACTCGTATAAGGTCAGAACTTAGTTAAGTTTCGTTATTACCTAGACTCATCGAGTGTAGGCTTATTTCTAAAATCTTATTACCCGAAGTTAAAAGTTTGCGTCCATGTTTGGTGAATAAAATTGTAAGCAATGTCGCACTACAACAATGAACTGCTTTATTCAAAATGCCGAATTAAGCAATGGAGAAGACGATTTGTAATTTTGAATTGACCAAAAAGTTAGAAGAGTACAAAAAAATTGACTTAATTGTACTTAGATAACTATAACTATACCAAACAAGTCGAAAGGAAAATGCCAGTTTTAGGAAATTCTCGGTTGTCTAAAACTATTTATTATATATTGAAAATTTCTTATAGAAATAGTAGATATACATTTGTGAGGCCATTTGATTAGTTTTAAGGTTGCACTGCTGTATCTTAACCAAAAACAGCATTTTTTTATAGGTACAGATTTTGTATGGTCATAACCATAAAACGCATTTACTACTGTTAAAGGCGCCATTTTGAATAAAGTTGTCCCTGTAATAGCTCAAACGTCTATTACGTCATTTCTCTTTTTTTGACAAGATACAAACTTCAAACTCCTTAAATTAGATTTTCTTTTGCTGCTTTGATACTTGGAATTCACAGATTGAATTTTATAATTATTAGTATATAAATTTTAATGAAATTTATGTTTCCCATAAAAATTGCATTAATTATTAAATAATGAAAGTTTATAAAAGTTTGCGCATTAACAAAAATACACTTTTCAATGTTTCCTATTTCCTCATTTTCGTACAGAGCTCTTGTAATTTATTCACGGATGTTGCTTCAAGCTTACGTACCCATCCATACGTTAATTAAAATGTAGACAGAAGATTAAATTTTATGTTTGCGTCGAAGAAAAAAAAAGTATATATTGAGAGTACGTACTTTGTTTTTAGGAATGTATGGCTTTCTCTTGCAGTTATCAAGTTTAATTAAGAGTTGATAACAAAAGATCCGGAAAGGGAAACGAAGTGTAAATACTATTTTTATTTTTCTTCTAAGCCTTATTTCTTAAATTAATTAAATGTCTGAAATAAACTCTTCATTAGCTTATAGCAATTTATAGATTACATTGACTTATTTTAACTTATTTAATAAATAAAAGGGCACATAATTACTTGTTAAGTATGTAATAAGTAAATTGGTTTATACAAATGCGTTTTTAAAATAAAAGTACTGTGGTAATTGATATTTTGTAATCAATAAATATTTAATAATAATGAAATATAATTGTGTTTGATTATTTATGGATATTTTATTTGCGCTAGGTTAGGAGTAAGTAATAATATGAGAATTGATTTTAACCAAGATTATTATCATGAAAAATAGCACATTGAATTCTATACTAAAATGCATTGTACACTAATATGCACAAATGTGAGTTTTCTATAAAATGCGTCACTGCCTATTTTAATTGTTAGTGCTCTGTTGTAACTGAATTATATCAATGGTAAATCATAGAAACATGTAAAATTGATTGTTGACACATCAATTGAAAATTCTGGAATTTGGGTAAAATGAAATTTATTCAAATAAACTAAACAAATATCGCGTTCTTGGATAATTTTATCCTTTACATTATACGAAGAACAACATTTAGTGCACTGCACAAACCCATATCATCATACATCCTTATTTTACACTGTTAGTTCACAGGAGACGTGACAATATGTAACCATTAAACGCAATAAGTCAAAACCGACTAGTATTTGCAACAAACGCCCAGTTCCTTTCTAAGATTGTAAATTAAAAAATTTTAAATGACATAACATTACAATAACATAAGTGTGAAATACAGACGGACATACATTGTAAACAAATAAACACTTTAAAGTTTGTGTAGTTTCGTTTGCGTAATTCAATAATGCAAAGAATATTTTTATCAAATATGAAAAATTAATAAAAATTAAGAAAATACTATAAAATCGAAATAATATAAATAGAAAAACACTGAAACACGATCAAAACACAGGATAAGACCATCCATCATTTTAAACATCACATGCTTGTCATAATTAAATATCATACAAAAATAATACTTTATACAGTACAGAGACATAAACATACTTCTCAATTTACAGAAATAACCTAATAAGCGTCCAAGTGCATAAAGCACTGCTGTTGTAAAGTGAACACCAAAATAGATTAACGATACCACCAAAAGGCAATGCTTAGAACCCAATGCTTTGAAGTACGGAGCCTCATCACTGCATTATATACGACATCTTGAGTGACATGAATTGGAGACAATTTCCCCGCGGAGTCACGCTCAATGGACGTTCGCGCCAAACATGGAAATTTTGTTATCTAGTTAGACGTCAAGTATGTCTTCGCGCAAATGAGGGCTCCTTTTCTTAAAGGCGTTATAAATCTCTCGTCTCTAGAGAATCCATTGGGGTAGAGGAAAACGTTTCTTAATTAGGGGATTTTCGTACGTTTTGAGACTGATAAGTGCGGGATTTCATTAGTGGTAATTGCCTAGTATAGTTTGAAATGATTTTGAATCATGTTTCGAGTTAACGGTGCTTTAGGTTTAGAATGCCTTGGGGGTTTTGTTGTATTCGAAAGCTTAAAACTTTATATGGCATTGAAAGGCAATATTTATTATCTCAAATTGTTAGGCGAATGTCATTGTTTGTTTGTTTAACTACATATAAACCCATTCTTTTCATATATGCTTTAACTACATTGTTTGTTGCTACTAAAGCATCGCGACTTGTTTAAATAACCTAGTGAGACCCCAGAAATATAATGTATATATATTCTGTCAATTACTAATTTTTCTAAACAAATGGGCATTAAAAATATTTTTTTTTAAAGAAACTATAAATTTTAACATTTAAATTTTGTCGTAGAGCACATCCATTTGAATGGATGTTGAAGTCATAAATACTGTAGAAAAATGTAATAAATTTTGTAAAGTTGAATTAGTAATAAGTTTGCAATAATAAAGAAAATGAAAATCGAGAGCGTTCACGAAAGCATCCATCCTTGACACACGTACTTCGTCATGTTTTTAATAAATAGACGTTGCCAGATTCCAAAAGCTAAAAAGTGATTCCCTATAAGATGTCACTCCAGTTCTTTTTTGCTACAATAAAATCTTAAATCTTTCACAATAGGGGGACAAAATAAAACATTCATTTTAATGAATGGCAAGTCTCAGGAGGATATAAGCGAAGTAGTTGGGAATTTGTTTTTGTATTATGCTAATGAAGCTAAATATGGTATTACCAAACAATGACTGTCACCCTACAGTTTATGACCACACTGTACACATATACAAAAACCAATGAACTAAGTAATTTTTATTTAATAGTTAATTTTTTATCTTTTAAATTTGAATTAAAAATTTTACATTTTCAGGAGTTCATTATAATCTGTATAGCTTCGCTGAAACATATTCAACTTGTAGCAAAACATTAAAAAAATATTCATTATAAAATTTTCAAGTAATTAAAAAAAGGTAATTTTTATTATGTAATTAGCGTTATAAAATTCTTTAAATAATCTGGAACGCACATTTGACTGGCCATTCATTTTTACGTATTACTAGCTGAAGTGCAGAGCGTTGGCCGGTAAAAATGAAATGTAGATTTATATAAAAAGAAAACCCATACTTTTCTTTATATGTATATAACTTTACGTAGAGTGTTGACCGATTTCAAATCCGTGGTGCCATGCCATCTGGCGGTGTTTTATTAAGAAGTCATTTCTGATTTTTAAAATCTCATGTAGACAGTGACATTCTTTTTATTTTGAAGGTCCAGTATGAAAAATTATATTAATTTGATCATTTTGACAATATTTTTGTCATTTTGATGATATTTTTACGTATATGGGCATGTTTTAGTTTATTTGGCGATGTATGCATCGATTTGGCGACATTTGTATCCATTTTGAAATATTTTTTATTCATTTGGCGACGTTGTTATTCATTTGGTGACATTTTGGCGATATATTGACGATTTTCCTCATCAGCCAATCAAAATGCTTCGTTCATCTATCCTCATAGCTTGCTATGTAATATATGTTAGATTGTTAAAATATAAAATTGTTACAGTATTGCTTTATTATAAATAGGTTTTATTAAGAAGTAGATGGGGTTAAGCGAGTTAAGGCGTGCGAAATGATGAAGGGAGTGGTTGTTCGAAATTACATGTAAACAGTAATCTTTCCCTTGCTTCGAAGATTAAGTGTGCAAAATTTCATCATGATCGGGATAAAACTGTAGATTTGTATAAAATACAACGATACGTTGCAAACATACACTTTTGTTTATATATATAGATAATATTTAATATATTATGCTTTTGCTATTACACAAATCATTGAATTCAACTGACATCCAAAACCCAAAATATTTAGAATCATTTTACAATCAAAAGAATAATTTACGGAATTAAAACTTTTTCGAGTTTTCTTACGTGAATGTCAGTTGTGAACTACAAAAGATAATTCATCTGTAAGAAATGAAGAAAATGTATGAGACGCGACGACAAAAGCAACGGCCATAAAATTATTGTGACAAACAAATTAGATTTAGAAGAAGGTAAAAAATTTCTTCTTTTTTCTAAATGAACCACGTGTTTGGTTTCTTTATGAAAGGTTTCTAAAGTAATGAGAGAATACTTAATTTGAATTAACAATATCATTAATACTAAGAAAGGACTTTCTGAATATTTGGTGATTTTATTATATGTATATTTTTTAAATTCTTCATTGGTCATGTAAAAGAATAGGAGATAAATATTATTTATTTTATATAGTTTTTAGGTTCCTGGGAGGCTAATACAGTTTTGTTATATATTTTAAAATTAAAATCATATTTAAACTAAAAAAAATATTTTTATATATTATAGTAATTCAAACATGTAAAATTTTTATTTCCAGACTATTAAGTATTTAAGTAGTATTTTATATAATTGGTTTTAGATAATGGTATTGTCACGCAATTAAATTGTCACACTAAAGTGCAATGCTTAAGACATATTACTTCATTCAGGTGTTTTAAAAAAATATTTTTGTAATGTATTTCAAACAATTGATGGATATTGATACAAGCGCGGTTGTCCATCATTACGGTTCTACAATTTTATTGAATGGAAACTTAAAATATTAATTAAACAAATAACTAACTAAAATTTTTAAATTCAGGCACTCAGATGCATATTTAGAGGTTGAACAGTACCTATATTTAAAATTTCTAACATTTCCGTGCAAAAAAGTAAATGTTTTACGTATCACAGACACACAGACTCTTTCTTTGATTATTATAGATTTTAATGGAGGTTGGAATTCGAAAATGGTTTTAATCGGCTTAATAAAGTTAAAGTCAGTGATTATTTCTTTAAAAATGTGTTTAATGTTTCGAATATTTATTTAACAACGTTGGAAGCTATATAAAGTGTTCCAATCATATAGAAAGTTCATTAATTTGTAATATTTTCAAACTAACGAACGATATAAATTCTCTCCCTTTTCAGGAATATCCCGAACTTATACCTTTATAAATTTGTCACTAATACCACAATATACCACAAGTTTTAGAAATCACAAGTTTTCATTAAAAAAGCTTTTTACCTAATAACGAAAGTAAATAAAAAGAAGGTTTCATATTATTCCAGTATTATTTTACTAATTGAAAGCTATAGGAAGTTTATAAAACTTGCATTAGCTTTCAAAATCGATCATTTAAACAAAATTCTTTAAAAACAATATTCAAGATTAACAACGTTAAGACAAGCAAAAACGAATGGCTTATATCTTTGAAGTAAAAGAATGATTTTAACTCAGTCGTCGTTCGCTAAACATTTGAGCTTTGTATTTCTTGAGTTTCTACTATGCTTGACGTTTAGTTAAAATTGCATAGTGACACAGGAATTTTATAAGATAAATGCTTAGCATGATGCTCATTTTTGTACAAAACATATTTTCTCTTTCTCAAGCAATCCCGTAAGGATATAAAGACGACATGCATAAATTTTAGTAAACTATAAACTAAATGTATCTTTCACCAAAACTGGCATGCGTACACTAGTTCATTACTCTCAATAGATATTGAAAAGCATGCTTAAAATTTTAAATAGCAGCGTTGCTAGTCCAGTATAATGATAAGGGAACTGTATACTTTTTTTTAAATAAAAAAATTCCTTTAAGTAAAATTGTTGTTATTCGAAAAGAGAACGTTTCGTTGGTAGAACTGTAAGTTTGAAAATAGAACAACACAAATTCCTACTATTGAATTTTAAAGAATTAAATGGGACAATTTGTAATCTTATATTAATTTTTCAGCTAAAACTACTTTCAAAATTTTCAAAAAATGCGGGATATAAATGAGTGATTTGATCGATGATTTTGAATTTACACGCGAACAATTCTTAAAATTTGATGATAGTCTTGTTATTGAAAATTGTCAGTAAAGTAGATATCAACATATATAAAGATTTACTTTAGAAGTTTATTAAGAACATTTGTTCAGACTATAACTCTTTTAAAATAATGGAACTCAATGAATATATAATGATAAATTCCTAAAATTTGCTGATAGTGTTGTTATTAAAAATTATCAGTAAAATAGACATCAGCATAGATAAAGATTTATCTTAAAAGTTTGTTAAGAACATTTGTTCAGACTATAACTCTTTTAAAATAATGAAGCTCAATGGATATATAACGAAGAAGAAATTTACTAGAGACCCTTAAATTCTATTGACTTTTTTGGAACATGTACTTTCGGCATAATTGGAAAAAAAATTATCCTCCTAAAATGATGAGTTTCTTTTTTTCCTGTGTAAATAAATACATCAAACGTTTTTTGTTATGTTTTAGTAATTAACAAAAACGTGACTTCTTTAAATTTATGAAAGAGTATAATATTATTTTATTTTATATTTAGCATAAAAACTAAACAAATTAACAACAGTAGAGTTGGGCCAAGTGGCTTCATTAAAGAAGATTACTACTCATATATTAACTTCATACTTTACTTTCTTTTTTAAAAGCTTATTTATAGTTTATCTACTATTAAGAAAACCTTTAAGTAAATCTAATAAAAAAAATCAATATTGCCGCTTTTAGGCTAAATATTTGACGTATCCACTAAAATATTAAGATTGAAATTTTTCGTAACTTGATACACCATAGATTTCTGTCAATTTTATAACATTTTCAAGTTCTTCTGTACTAATACGAGGTTTTGATGTTTCAACTTAAGTGCATTTGCTTACATTTTGATGCAAAACTCTTTAAAATGTTGAACTCACAACCAAACAATTTAAATATTTTTTATCACAATACAATTATTAAAATCTCATTTAAAATCTAACTTAATATTATTAATTACTGAAGTTTGAATAGATCTAAAACCAATTTTTACCATTTCAGAAGTATTATCAATTGAATATCATTAAAACGCTATATCGATTTTAATAAATAATGTTCGAAGACATTATTTCAAAGGAATCTTCAATTCTTTATTTATATTTATTCAAATAATGTACTACACTTTAGAAATTCTTTATGAAAAGATTGAAAAAAAATCGTAATCTCTCTAATCTTTTTTAGAATAATCCCGAATTAATGCATGACTTCACAAAAAACAGAATAAGGTAGGGGATGAAAAATGTTTTTGCTATGGTTCATTTTAAATTATTTTTAATAATCCCTTTCTGCTTGAAGAGTTTTTCGTTTATCAGCGTTATCACGCTTTGGAGATTGATATTTTTCGAATAAGAATATACGAAGCGAAAAATTAATATTTTCTAAACTACCGCTTTTTATTACGCTCAGTAATATATACACCAAGAGTAAACTGAATACTTATTACCATTCAATAAATTTGCGAAACGTTCAATTTATGGTAAAATCTTACAAAGTTATTATTTATGAATATAGTTTATTTAATAAAAAGTAAGCCAAACGTATTGAATTTAAACATTATTCACGATCTAAATGATCTTTTAATTACTCTACTTATCAAAATTCTTTATACATTAAAATTTGTTTCAAGTTGGATAGAAATCGTGATATGTAATCTTACACATATTATTTGATAAATGAAAATAATCATTTTTAATATATATATATATATATATATATATATATATATATATATATATATATATATATATATATATATATATATATATATATATATATATGGGTTATATATATATATATATATATATATGGGTATATATATGGGTATATATATATATTAGGGTGGAGCGAAAAAATCAAAATTTGATTAATGTTAAGCAATAGTGCGGAAAAGTTGCCTTTCGTATACATTATTTGTCATGTAAAAGGATTTTGATGGCAAATAATATCTAGAGGTTCCCCTCGGGCCTTGAAGTTTACCAATATGAGTGAAAAATTGAATTATGTTGTAACGTAATATAGGATAAGAAAAATGTATTATAATTTAATACTGTGGACATTTTAGCTTTAATATAGGGTCATTTTTTTAAACATGAGCAAGTTAACAAGTTCTGACAATGTTAAAGATAATCTGAGGCTCCGCCCGTAGTACGAACTTTACAACAAATGTTAAGTTTCCATATACTACAGAACAAAGGTGAAGTAAGTATGAAATTGTGAATCCAGCTTAGCAATGTTCACACAAGTATCACTTAAATCTAAAGATGTTAGTAAAACATTCCTCTGTTATTTAGAACTAAAACTGTAACCACAATGCAAATAACTGAACATAGTTTAATGGGTCACTTGACTTGATTATTGACGATATTCTGCTTTGGTGTTAAATTGTGGCATAAGTTGTCTAGACTGCAATCTGACTCTAATAAATCTATCTCTATTGCTTGCACCACAAACCGCAGCTGATGCTTCTGTAACTAATTTAACGTATCGTTCCACTAATTGAGTATGACATGGGTAGTTTGCAAAATCAAACACTTCAGGTACGCCATAAAGCACCATTTCTTTCAAAGCTTCATCTGAAATTCCCATGGTAAACGGAGGTTCAGTTGCGGTTATTAACGGTTGCGATATACAAACGCAAAATTCTATTTGCAGTCGTTAACCACCTTCAGTGGTTTAATGCACCAGATTATCGTCTTGACAAACTTGTTGAACACTGGCCGCTAGCCACTGATTAGCAAATATCAAAAAAGTACTGTTGTTCAGTACTTAAAAATTTTCGATTTATTTCTGGAAGGTTAACTTGAATTGTGTCAAATAATACAACTGGCAATTGTTCACAATTAGCCAATGCTTTTCCAATAATACCAGAGAACGCACAAGAACCTGTAGTTTTACCGTCTAAGTGTTCTAGTAGATGTCGTAATGGGAGCTTGTTTGATTGAAGTTGACATACCAACCACTGTAAGGGGTTTTTAAAATAAACTTCGAAGAACCTTATTACTACTTCATTTCTTCCAGTATTTACGTTGGTTCCGTCATATCCGACGGCTATAATATTATCAGCAGAAATTTCGTTTTCTGTTAGATTGTCAGTTATGCTCTTGGTGATGTTTTTCGCTGAGCTACTGGATGGTGTCACATGACCAAGATAAGTTCTTGGATCAGAGTAACGTGCTCTTCAACTAATCTTTTGCAGTACTTTTTTCCATCGAAAGTTGCAAGTTTTAATGTCTTGTCCTTTCTGCCATTGAATTACAATCCACGTAGTATTGTCGATCTTTCTGTCTCCTATATGTTCTTCCTTTTCTTCTTTTTCTCTCGCATGATTTTGCTGCGGTCAATCACGTTTGAAGAATCTTGTTCCGTAACTAAACCCACATTTTGAAGCACAGCACTTGATATTGCTGCTGCTGCTCTGTCGGACACACCGTATCTGTCGCATTCCCTTGCCAATGTTGGTAAAGAAAGTCGCATTTGTTATGAACTATGTCGTGGCTTTGCTAGTGAATATGATGGTGGATCTAAAAGATGATGTGTTTGAAGTAGAAGCCATAAAAATGTCATCGTTTATCTCCATTTCTGATGAACTCGAACTTGAGAACACTAGTGTTGTAATTTCATTTCTTTTAGCATTTTTAGAAAGTCCAGCATTTTCTTGTGCTTTTCGTTCGACCTAACGTCGGAGGACTTGTGTTGCGGTTAGGTCTACAGTACTGATTACCAATCTTCTGACAGTTCTTTGGTCATGAAGAAATGCCTGTTCTCCAACAAGAACCTTACGATACTTTTCACAACAGCAAGAGAAAATTTCACATTTACAGGCCGAAATATCGAACAATTTTTGTTTAGCTTTCTCTCTGAATGCTTTGAGCTTTGCCTGGTAATGATCACTGATTTGTTTCCCTTTACATGATTTTTTAACAGAACTTTGTATTTGGTATGATATGCACGAATCAGCTGAAGAATTCGCATGTGGGTTACTATAGGTATTGAAGCTTTGATCTACAGTATCAACGTATCAACGTCACATTATTGTAAAAAAAACCAATTTTGTAGAATTCAAGGCCAGAGGGGAACCTCAAGATGAAAAGATAGAATAAAATTATTTTAGGTATGTCATTATGATACCAAATGACAACTTTTCCGCACTATTAATAGTTGAAATTCGAAAAAAAATATTTTTGCCTATACATACTTTCACTCCACCCTAATATATATATATATATATATATATATATATATATATATATATATATATATATATATATATATATATATATATATATATATATATATATATATATTTATATAGTTTTTGCTCTTACGAATATAAAGTGGATTTATTACTTGTCTTTTGTAGATGTAAACTTTTCCAGCTGCTTTTTTGTGTTTATGGGCCTTTTCGAAGTGGATATAGCCTTGACTATTTTGTTTTGGTTTCTTAGAGTAAAACTTTTTACTTTAAGGTATTTTATAGGTATTTTTTATTTCTTTTTTCTTCTTTTATCACTTAAAATATATTCTATATACTTTAAAGGGTTTGTTGTATCATAACCAGCATAACAATCAATTAAATTGTAGTTAAAGTGTATTTAGCCTATTAAAAAAATATCCCTTGATGGCAATGATATTAAATGAATAAAATAATAATTAAATATATAAAATGTAAATATTCTACGTTGAGTTGTTTATAAACTTTGTAAAATTAACGATACACAAGGCACAAATGCATCTACGTATTCAACAAGTGTTAAAAGCTACAAAACATTTCTTATATCGAATTAGTCAAGTTTCGTTTGCGTTATTTTTCATTCGCAGTCTATTAATATTTTCCTGAAAAAAAACTTTCATTGGAGTAAGCCTACTAAATTAAAAATTAAGATAAATAACCGTAAATATTCAAAGTCATTATTATTCTCAAAATAGAAATTATTGTAACATAATATCAAGCTGCGAGTTACAAGAAAATGTAAATAGTAATCCTGTATTTAATAAGATTAAAGAAAAGTTGTACAAAAAGCTATCATATTACGCAGTTTAAAGATAATGTCAAAAGTGCCTGTTTCAGGAGAGATTACATTTCTTTAAAAGGATAATTCAGTTATATAAACGTACCTACTACCAGCTTTGATAAGATTTAGTTCTCTATTACTTTTCGGGAAACAAAATAAAATTCACAGTTTTTCGTAAAACATATTTTAATAAAAGATTAATCTTTCAGCCTCTACAACAGCGGATCTTTCTATTTATAGCCGTGAATCCTGTGGAAATAACGGATATAATATTTTAAGAATAAATAAAAATAATAAAAGAACTTTAATATTTTATTGAGAATTTTCTAAAACTTTAGCTCTTCATTGATAAATAATACATTTAAACTTAGCTTATAAAATGCGTATTGGATGTAGAAAATAAATTTTATTTTCATTTTATGCGTTACTATCTGATGCCTATTATGAAATTGATATTTTATTTTCTTATAGTATATATCGTTGTTCTCACAATAGAACAGTAAGTCGTATTCAATATAAATATGATAAAAATTATATAATTATAGATTAAATGCCTTATTATATTGTGGCAGATAATATAATATCCTATTGTAACCAGCGTTATCCATTTATGTATTATCTTAGATGTTTGTCCTATTATCATGTCCCCGTCACCTGTATCTATTTCATGTTCCCGTTACGTGTATATATTGTTCCCGTTATTACGATTGTAACGCCCTCTATATATTTTATGTCGCTCCCGCTGTGCCGGGCAGCGTCAGTCTTGTAACTGCCCTCTTGCGGTGTATGCGTATTTAGGTTCATCCCTCCCCGAGATTTTTATTGTAACGTTAGGCTTTTGTGATTAAAAATGTTTATGTTCAATCCTTGAGCAGTTATTTAGTCAATACGCCTTATACTATATAATTTTTTGAAGTTGTATTATCAATCTAATATACTGCTTAACGAAAACCAAATCCTACGAATATACTTTATGTATTTATTTAATTATATATTTGTTTATATATTTACTTGTTTAGTTTAAATCTGTCAGTTTTGTATATTGTAGGGCAGAAGGGAAACATGTAAATATCGGGCGCATGCAAACGACATTTATTTCACAAAGTTAAAAAAATATATAATTATTTCAAAAATTACTAAAATATTATAGTACTAGAACCCTTTTTTAACGAAATTTAAAATCATTGAGCCATATTGATTTTTAGTTATAGAAATTTGCTTGCTTAAGAAGGCATGGTTTTAGATTTGTTTCGGCCTTATTCAAATAAAACTTTCCCTGAAAAGTTTTTCAATTTAAAAGTCACTATTGCAAGATATAGTGGCATTATAACTGAAGTTTATGATAAGTTTATGTTTTCTTTATTTAGTTAGGTGTGCTTTATTTTTGCAAGTTAGCCTCCAGTATATGAACGGGACATTTGTGAACAAAAAATATGGGGCACATGTAAACATTCCATAAATACCTTTTATTTCAATTTTAAATTAGTTTTGTATTTATATTTTATGAATTTACCATTGACATTTGATTATAAACGTACAATTACCGCAAGTATTAACCGATCAATAGCAAATTCTTCTATAACAAAATTTAAAAATAATTTACAAAATGCTATATTGTCTGATTTATACATATTCAAAGAAAATGGCTTATAGTTATAGTCATGTTAAACATTTTATACGAACATACCCCATATCATAGGAAGTGGGAAAATAGATGGAATTAATTGGATAAAATGTTATATGAAAACTCATAAATTATTGTCATTGCGAAAGCCTGAATATAGCAGACAAACGGAGCTTTGGGGATTAATAAAGCAAATCGAAATTTTTGTTTCCATAATAATAAGAAACTGTTGCATAAGTATAATTTTTCATTGATGGAATAACATAAATTCGATTAAACAAATATTACTTCAATGTTACAGGTTCCTTAGAGAACTATAGAATGTAATTAAAAACAAGTCGGGCAGTCGGTTTTAAATGAAAGGAACAAAACTGTTACATTTTGTGGAATAATTAGCACATTACGGAACACTGTTATACCTATTTTTATTATTTAATGTGTAATAAAAACATAAATTTTTCTATTATGATATTTATGTATAGTTCACATGTATCCCAGGCATGTTCAGGACACACGGGAATTTGTTTGCTAATTAAAAAAAATGGTCATTAAAATATGAAATTTTATATAGATAAATCTATAAAAATACTCAAAAGAAGAATATGTACAAACTATTATCTGAAATAATTTTGTTTGGGTAATTCTTCCCAACCTTCAGAAAATGCAAAAAAAAAGAAAAAAAATACATGTGCCCCCCCCCCTCTTTTTTTATTGCCCACTACATTTTATACTGAAAATGCTATTCAAGTTTAAACTTGGACGTAATTTTAATATACTATTTTCATCAAAACAATATATTGACCTCAAACGATACAGTTTTAATATAATTTTTTTAATTAACTTTTTTTAAGGTTGTAACTTTGTTTTCCAGTTTCTGTCAATTGCATTTTTAAATTTATTTAGAATTTAAATGTATAATATCTTAATTTTGAAATAAATTGTTGATATAAAAATACTTCGCTAAATAAAAGAATAGGTAAAAAAATACAAAATCCTTTAATCTTATTTTTATTAGCGTTGAATTTTCTCACAGAATTTAATGTCAGTGTCAACTTACATAATCCTTCTTGATACCAACCCCTATGTTACGTAATATTGTTAAAATTATTTGTTTTACTACAGAATTGTTTTTAGAATGCCGTGCACAATTTAATTTACTAAAAAAAATTATGTAGCAATTTATTTTCGTAGACAGAAAATAAAAAATAAAATACTTTAATTAAACATTTCTTACCCAGTTAGGCTTAAGTACTTTCGAATAAAACCGTACATAGAAACAAAAAGAAACAAATTACCCTAAAATACCGAGAATAAACATTTGTCACTTTTCTATTCGGTAATACTACGAAACCCCAAACATTTTAAGTATATTAAGTAAATTAGTACTTTAATAATAAGTAATTAGTAATTTAACAATTAGTACAATAATGGCTCAAAAAACTAATAAAAATTAGTTTATTTGGATTTAAACTTCATTTATTACTATTTAAAAAGGGAACTCGAGCCCCAAAATGCGGAAAAATTGCTAATTTTTTTTTATAAAACGATGCTAAACGTACTTAAGAAGGTGTGTACCAAATTTCAAAACAGTAAAAGAAACATAACATATGTTTTTTTAGATGTTTATATGCCATTTATCATCTTTCTACATACTTTTCGTCTGGAACAATCATCATTTACTCAAAATTTTATTTTTAAATTTTGGCCACTTTTAAAATGCTAAGGCTTTGTTAATAATTAACTTAAAACTAAACTGTTAATAGTTTTTGAAGCTCTAATATGTGTTTTATAAACGTATGTATAGATTTTTTAAATTAAGTTATAAATTATTTTTTTACAAATTATTAAACATAAAAAATTGAATATTTTTTGGGTTTTGAACTTAAAATAAGTTTTTGAACAATTAAAACACAAATCTACAAAAAGTCTATACATACGTTTATAGTATGTACTTTAACGTTATTTAATCAATTAAAAAATTAAATTTAAAAATATTAAAAATTGAAATAGGAGTAGTGTTTTTAAAAAAAAGTCTTTTTAAGCTTAAAAAAAATGCAAAAAATAACAAAAATAAAATTTTAAAATATATTTTTGTTTTTGATTATTGTTCAGAAAAAGATGTTCTAATAATATAAAAAAAATGGTATTTCTGAAGTCATTAATAAACAAATTAAGATATGGGGCTCGGGACTCCCTTGTTTATTTCCATTTAGAAATAAACGTTATTGGTCGAGAGGTGAAGATAGCAACACTAAGTACAAGAGTCTTTAAACTAACATTGCAATTTTATATAGGTACTTAATTTATTCATATCCAGGCAAATATATTCTCGATGTAAAAAACGTTCAATTAATCCGATTTAACAAGTTTTATAAAATATATTCGATTCAACAACAAAAAATTTTCATATTATATTATTTCAAATAAAATGTTTAAGCATTTGTACTTAAAGGTATGTCAAGAAATCATTATTTATTATGTTCTTGCTATGCAGAAACCATCCATAGAAAAATCTGACCCTGACAAAGATGAATGAAAATAGTTAATGCTGCGGTCATAAATGACATTGATAAATGAGACAACGTTGAGAGGATTCAGAGTATTAAATATCTATGTACCTGATACAATTTATGTGGACTTCGAATATTTCTTTATTAGTTCTGAACAATTCTTAATGGGAATGAGGGTTGTGTTACAAAAGATGTATAGGCGTGGATCAAATATAAATGTTAGTCTTTGAAATATATTTTATGTATGTAATTGACATAAAGCTTCTATTGTGAGTGTATTGTGCTTTTATAATATGAAGTTTTTATAAAAGCAAGTTATTAGGTAATTATAAGATTTAAGTAATAACAAATCATGAAAGTAAAGTTTATTAAATACACATGTAATAAAATTATTTTCTATATAAATGCTTATTTGGCATAGATAACAAATTACAGGAAAATTTGAAAAGAATTTTGAAGAGTAGAAACCCCGTTATTATATAATTTGCTATAGAAAATAATAATTTAATAAAAATATAAGTTATTTATTTCTATTTAATCTTCTCCATTATTTTCCTTACCCTAGTATAAAAATTTAAGTATATCTTAAGCTTCAATTGCTTAAATTTTATTTTAGACTCTGCAAAAAGATTTTTTATTATGATGAATAATTTAACGATGTTGTATTTCAAGTCTGAAGATAAGACATATTTTTAGGGGCAATATTCTGCTTTGTGTTTAGGGCGCAATCATCATCGAGTATAAAAACATTCTTATAATTGGACGGAAAAATAATGTTTTAAATAAATAAACGTCTTATTAAAATATAGTAAAAAAAATATTTTTATATTAAAATTCGAATACTTATGAGTCTTATAAATATGAGACAAAAAATAACAAGAAAAATAGTAAACTGAAGAATATAAAAAATAATTTTTTAATAATATAAAATATATTTTTTCTCTCAAAATAATAAGCTGACAAGAGCATAAGTGAGCATAACTTATTCAAAACTAAATTAACCAAATTTTTATTATAAAAAAATATTTTAAAACTGAAAGGTAAATTCTGTAAGAGAATTAATGCTGGCTATTTGTTTGTTTACTTTCTTTGATTGAACAAAATAGTAACATTAACTAAAATTTAAACTAAAATTAGATTTCAATTCAAGCATAATTATTTTGTTTATCTAATGAGGTCACAATATGCACTAAAACGCTAGTACAATGATTAAAATTGATTACAATGATTAAAATTTTAGTAACAAATCTTTGTTTGTTTACTTTCTTTGATTGAACATAATAGTAACATTAACTAACATTTAAACTAAAATTAGATTTCAATTCAAGCATAATTATTTTGTTTATCTAATGAGGTCACAATATGCACTAAAACGCTAGTACAATGATTAAAATTGATTACAATGATTAAAATTTTAGTAACAAATCTTTGTTTGTTTACTTTCTTTGATTGAACATAATAGTAACATTAACTAACATTTAAACTAAAATTAGATTTCAATTCAAGCATAATTATTTTGTTTATCTAATGAGGTCACAATATGCACTAAAACGCTAGTACAATGATTAAAATTGATTACAATGATTAAAATTTTAGTAACAAATCTTTGTTTGTTTACTTTCTTTGATTGAACATAATAGTAACATTAACTAACATTTAAACTAAAATTAGATTTCAATTCAAGCATAATTATTTTGTTTATCTAATGAGGTCACAATATGCACTAAAACGCTAGTACAATGATTAAAATTGATTACAATGATTAAAATTTTAGTAACAAATCTTTGTTTGTTTACTTTCTTTGATTGAACATAATAGTAACATTAACTAACATTTAAACTAAAATTAGATTTCAATTCAAGCATAATTATTTTGTTTATCTAATGAGGTCACAATATGTACTAAAACGCTAGTACAATGATTAAAATTGATTACAATGATTAAAATTTTAGTAACAAATCTTTGTTTGTTTACTTTCTTTGATTGAACATAATAGTAACATTAACTAACATTTAAACTAAAATTAGATTTCAATTCAAGCATAATTATTTTGTTTATCTAATGAGGTCACAATATGCACTAAAACGCTAGTACAATGATTAAAATTGATTACAATGATTAAAATTTTAGTAACAAATCTTTGTTTGTTTACTTTCTTTGATTGAACATAATAGTAACATTAACTAACATTTAAACTAAAATTAGATTTCAATTCAAGCATAATTATTTTGTTTATCTAATGAGGTCACAATATGCACTAAAACGCTAGTACAATGATTAAAATTGATTACAATGATTAAAATTTTAGTAACAAATCTTTGTTTGTTTACTTTCTTTGATTGAACATAATAGTAACATTAACTAACATTTAAACTAAAATTAGATTTCAATTCAAGCATAATTATTTTGTTTATCTAATGAGGTCACAATATGCACTAAAACGCTAGTACAATGATTAAATTTTTAGTAACAAATCTTTGTTTGTTTACTTTCTTTGATTGAACATAATAGTAACATTAACTAACATTTAAACTAAAATTAGATTTCAATTCAAGCATAATTATTTTGTTTATCTAATGAGGTCACAATATGCACTAAAACGCTAGTACAATGATTAAAATTGATTACAATGATTAAAATTTTAGTAACAAATCTTTGTTTGTTTACTTTCTTTGATTGAACATAATAGTAACATTAACTAACATTTAAACTAAAATTAGATTTCAATTCAAGCATAATTATTTTGTTTATCTAATGAGGTCACAATATGCACTAAAACGCTAGTACAATGATTAAAATTGATTACAATGATTAAAATTTTAGTAACAAATCTTTGTTTGTTTACTTTCTTTGATTGAACATAATAGTAACATTAACTAACATTTAAACTAAAATTAGATTTCAATTCAAGCATAATTATTTTGTTTATCTAATGAGGTCACAATATGCACTAAAACGCTAGTACAATGATTAAAATTGATTACAATGATTAAAATTTTAGTAACAAATCTTTGTTTGTTTACTTTCTTTGATTGAACATAATAGTAACATTAACTAACATTTAAACTAAAATTAGATTTCAATTCAAGCATAATTATTTTGTTTATCTAATGAGGTCACAATATGCACTAAAACGCTAGTACAATGATTAAAATTGATTACAATGATTAAAATTTTAGTAACAAATCTTTGTTTGTTTACTTTCTTTGATTGAACATAATAGTAACATTAACTAACATTTAAACTAAAATTAGATTTCAATTCAAGCATAATTATTTTGTTTATCTAATGAGGTCACAATATGCACTAAAACGCTAGTACAATGATTAAAATTGATTACAATGATTAAAATTTTAGTAACAAATCTTTGTTTGTTTACTTTCTTTGATTGAACATAATAGTAACATTAACTAACATTTAAACTAAAATTAGATTTCAATTCAAGCATAATTATTTTGTTTATCTAATGAGGTCACAATATGCACTAAAACGCTAGTACAATGATTAAATTTTTAGTAACAAATCTTTGTTTGTTTACTTTCTTTGATTGAACATAATAGTAACATTAACTAACATTTAAACTAAAATTAGATTTCAATTCAAGCATAATTATTTTGTTTATCTAATGAGGTCACAATATGCACTAAAACGCTAGTACAATGATTAAAATTGATTACAATGATTAAAATTTTAGTAACAAATCTTTGTTTGTTTACTTTCTTTGATTGAACATAACAGTAACATTAACTAACATTTAAACTAAAATTAGATTTCAATTCAAGCATAATTATTTTGTTTATCTAATGAGGTCACAATATGCACTAAAACGCTAGTACAATGATTAAAATTGATTACAATGATTAAAATTTTAGTAACAAATCTTTGTTTGTTTACTTTCTTTGATTGAACATAATAGTAACATTAACTAACATTTAAACTAAAATTAGATTTCAATTCAAGCATAATTATTTTGTTTATCTAATGAGGTCACAATATGTACTAAAACGCTAGTACAATGATTAAAATTGATTACAATGATTAAAATTTTAGTAACAAATCTTTGTTTGTTTACTTTCTTTGATTGAACATAATAGTAACATTAACTAACATTTAAACTAAAATTAGATTTCAATTCAAGCATAATTATTTTGTTTATCTAATGAGGTCACAATATGCACTAAAACGCTAGTACAATGATTAAAATTGATTACAATGATTAAAATTTTAGTAACAAATCTTTGTTTGTTTACTTTCTTTGATTGAACATAATAGTAACATTAACTAACATTTAAACTAAAATTAGATTTCAATTCAAGCATAATTATTTTGTTTATCTAATGAGGTCACAATATGCACTAAAACGCTAGTACAATGATTAAAATTGATTACAATGATTAAAATTTTAGTAACAAATCTTTGTTTGTTTACTTTCTTTGATTGAACATAATAGTAACATTAACTAACATTTAAACTAAAATTAGATTTCAATTCAAGCATAATTATTTTGTTTATCTAATGAGGTCACAATATGCACTAAAACGCTAGTACAATGATTAAATTTTTAGTAACAAATCTTTGTTTGTTTACTTTCTTTGATTGAACATAATAGTAACATTAACTAACATTTAAACTAAAATTAGATTTCAATTCAAGCATAATTATTTTGTTTATCTAATGAGGTCACAATATGCACTAAAACGCTAGTACAATGATTAAAATTGATTACAATGATTAAAATTTTAGTAACAAATCTTTGTTTGTTTACTTTCTTTGATTGAACATAATAGTAACATTAACTAACATTTAAACTAAAATTAGATTTCAATTCAAGCATAATTATTTTGTTTATCTAATGAGGTCACAATATGCACTAAAACGCTAGTACAATGATTAAAATTAATTACAATGATTAAAATTTTAGTAACAAATCTTTGTTTGTTTACTTTCTTTGATTGAACATAATAGTAACATTAACTAACATTTAAACTAAAATTAGATTTCAATTCAAGCATAATTATTTTGTTTATCTAATGAGGTCACAATATGCACTAAAACGCTAGTACAATGATTAAAATTGATTACAATGATTAAAATTTTAGTAACAAATCTTTGTTTGTTTACTTTCTTTGATTGAACATAATAGTAACATTAACTAACATTTAAACTAAAATTAGATTTCAATTCAAGCATAATTATTTTGTTTATCTAATGAGGTCACAATATGCACTAAAACGCTAGTACAATGATTAAAATTGATTACAATGATTAAAATTTTAGTAACAAATCTTTGTTTGTTTACTTTCTTTGATTGAACATAATAGTAACATTAACTAACATTTAAACTAAAATTAGATTTCCATTCAAGCATAATTATTTTGTTTATCTAATGAGGTCACAATATGCACTAAAACGCTAGTACAATGATTAAAATTGATTACAATGATTAAAATTTTAGTAACAAATCTTTGTTTGTTTACTTTCTTTGATTGAACATAATAGTAACATTAACTAACATTTAAACTAAAATTAGATTTCAATTCAAGCATAATTATTTTGTTTATCTAATGAGGTCACAATATGCACTAAAACGCTAGTACAATGATTAAAATTGATTACAATGATTAAAATTTTAGTAACAAATCAAAATAACTGTACCTTACAATTTTGTAAACGAATGTGCATTTGTCTTCTACTACTTAATACTCTGAGGCGGTATTGGTAAGGTCAAAGTGTGAAGTTGTTTTTGGTGCTTGAAAGTATTATTTATATTTCCAACACATGCCCTTTTTTAATTTTTTAAAAATATATTTTAATAAATTAATTAATTTTATTAAATTAATTAATTTTATTAAATTAATTAATTTTATTAAATTAATTAATTTTATTAAATTAATTAATTTTATTAAATTAATTAATTTTATTAAATTAATTAATTTTATTAAATTAATTAATTTTATTAAATTAATTAATTTTATTAAATTAATTAATTTTATTAAATTAATTAATTTTATTAAATAAATTAATTTTATTAAATTAATTAATTTTATTAAATTAATTAATTTTATTAAATTAATTAATTTTATTAAATTAATTAATTTTATTAAATTAATTAATTTTATTAAATTAATTAATTTTATTAAATTAATTAATTAAATTAAATTAATTAAATTAAATTATTTTTTTTCAAATATATTTTAATAAAACCTTTCAAAAAAAATTTCAAAATCTTAAATTTAAAAAAAATTTACGAGCATGGATTATTTTAATAAATTTTAAAATTTAGACCAAAATACGTGGGAAACTGGGGATCCAAGGAGTAATGATATATGAGATAATGACACTCAGAGAAATTAAAAAATAATTGAAAAATTTATATTTTACATTAAAGTTTGGAATATTTATAAACACTATAAACTGTAATATAAATGTCTAGAAATCAATTTAGTAAAACATTTGTGAAAAAAAAATATACAGTTTGGTAACTTATTTATTGGTAGATTATAATTTATTACTAAACCAAAATGCTGAATACAATTTCTATGTCTCATTGCACAGATACGTTAAGTGCATTGTTCATAAATTTGTGGTTAAGATATCGTTTAAATCTTCAAATGGGAATATATACATTAATACCTGATTTTCGTAGGTGAAAAATAATTGTATTGTTTTAAGTGGAAAACCCTTGAAGACTGTTGCTGTTCATTACTTATTAACGCTACAAACTTTCAAATGGCTGTATTTAGAAAAATTAGTGAAATGTCAGGTACCATATGTATATTCACTAACAATTACCTATAAAAAAACACAAATAATGTTTTTACACCATTAAACTGAGTGATAAAATATTATTTTATTAGCATTTTGATGAATGTATTTATCATAAACATACACATTTCAACACGTGAGTTATTTAAAAATACAATGTAAATGAATCAAGATACATACTACCTTTGAAGGGACTGGGATAAAAGTACTTTACAACACAAAATAATTAAATTTTGAGGAAAACTATTTAATCGAAACTAATACTGTAGTTTTTCTCCGCATACCGAAATTTTATCGCTTTTTTTACTATTTAAAGTGATTGTACTTGAAAAATTAATGCACACAACGATAATAATCTTTAAAGATACAAGATGGCACTGATATATCATTAAAAAATTGCTTCAACGTGATTTTACCACTAAACCCTTTATTTGTTAGTTGATTTTAATAAACATAAATTTAAATAATAACATGTTCCAAGCAACTTAATGAAATTTTAACTATCACATTTATATCAGATTTGTTGAGATAAATAGTACTATAACTTTTTGAAATATTGGCATTACAGTTATTAGAAGTAACTAATTGAGTAAAAAACCGAGCAATTTCAACGACAAATGTTCCTGGCGTCACCTGTTGCTATAGCAACAGTAAATAAATCAACAAGAGTAATCGAAACGGCCTGTCGGAAAGAAAATCTAATTTTTAGTAGTGTGTTTTTGTTACAAGCAGAATAATGGAGAAGGATCGTTGTTCAAATCATTAACTTTGGGTTTTTCCATTCAGGCTATGAATACAAAAACGCGCAACTCTTTTTCATTCAACAAGATAATCACTCTTTTAAAGTGTCATGAGCAGTTTGTAGTTGAAACAAGTCACTGTCTTTAATTACTGGAAGTAATGTTTTTGTCGCCACGGTTACTTAACAGTGTTGTTGATACACCTTTATTTTTTTGCAATGTCGTTTTTTACACTTTTAAGTGTATGTATGTTAAGTGTACTTTTAAGTATAATAAAAGTTATTGTAGATTGTGTCATTTAAAATGCATGTTCGGCAGGAATCGTTAGTTTTAATGTAATTAAAACCATATTTTTAAAGAAACGGACTTAATTTTTTTTAAGTAGAGAGGCCTAAACCGATCTAAGTTCAAGTGATTTTTTTAGATTGTAAAATTGTGTCTATTGCATGATTAATTGCATATTGTTTTAGTAAATTATTTTTCGCAATTTAAAAAAAAATTGTAATTATTTTTAAAGTCATAATCTTTAAATTATGGAAATTATTGTATTATGTATTTCAAGAACATTATAAAATGGAGTAATTTTAAGAATTAAAGAATTATTAGCATTAAAGGAAAAACTAAATAATCCGGGATGCGATATGAGATTTACTTTTGTCAAGAAAATAAAAATTAATATTCAGAATTTATCTTCGTATTATGTGTATGTGTTTTATGTAGACAACTGTAGACAATCAAATATATAAGACAATCTGTAGAAAATTAAATATATAAACAATTAATCTGTAGACAATCAAATTGCTAAATTAATAGCAATAAAAAAAATTTTACACATTTTTACACGTAAATCTATAAATTTTTTTAAAAAAACGAAGTATATACATATTTATATAAAAAAAAATCTGATAACTGTTAATATGCTTTATTTTTGCAAAATACGTTTTCTTTGATAGTTAAACGATACCTATGAGTTAAAAGTTTGCATAATTTATCAAAAATAAAAATAAGGAATTGGGATGCTAATAGAATGTTGTTCATTTTACATTATCATGATCATCTTCTTAAAATTAAAAAAATATTTATTTACTTATTTTCCAATACTTCATAACAGCGATTACAAATATATTTAAATTGATATGCGTCACATTAACCTGATACTATCTTCTAATTAACTTGTGTGGATTTAGTCTGGAAAGAACTTAAACGCTTTTGTTTATATACTTTTAATGAAAGAATGTCCATATTTCTTATTTCTCTTAAGTGTCGCTTCTACTGAAAAAAATAATGTTGTTAATACATCATGTGTGTTTTAATACCGTTGTATATTTAAATTTAAATAAATTTTACATGAAATCCATATTATCTTGTGTAGTATTGAGTGATAGAATAATAATTTGGATACAATTTACGTAATTGTATAAAATTTTCGTAACAGCGGGATTAATTCTAAAGCCACATATTCTTATATTGAATTTCTTAAAAAAAAATTTGAGTTCCAGGTAAAATATATTTTGCAAAAAGTTACCATTACTGAACATTTCTTTACCGTATTATATATACTATTTTCTGTCACGAACAGGGTTCGAAATTAGGAGATAAAAGTTAAGCGTCATTTGCAACTAGCAATTTCTTTTTAGTTGCCAAAATGTTTTGCGTAGGCGTAATTTTAAAATAATTCAAATTGCTTAAGCAGAGCTGCCAACTGTTAAGATATTTTTATAATCGTTTTGGTTTCCTTTTAAGTAAAACTAGAAGCATGTTTCCATTTGTATTCTACAAATATTACAGTCTGAGTGAAAAAATTACTGAAAAGTATGAGAGTAATCATTGAATACAAAATGAAGAGTGGGTGTAAAATGGCGGTTGTTGAACTAAAATGTTTAGGTGCAAAATAGGATTAACGAACGCTAATTTCGAACCCTCATCACTAACAGCACACTATTACTTCAAAGCGAAAATACGTCTCTTTCGCTAAAGAACTACTTCCTATTTAAACTCAGACGCATGAATCTTTTAAAAACGAGCATTTTAATTTTGAACTAGATTTAGAAATCCAGTTAAGTAAACCCTTTAAAAAAAATTGTGTGACATCTGTTTCTGAAACGATTGCAGAGCAATCAATTTCCCGCTCTTCCAGGCAACAAAAGAATGCTGCTCTTTTGTGAATTCTGTTTATATTTAGTTATAATAATTTTCCTAAATTCCAATGTAATAAATCATTTTCAGTTTGCTGAAGCTGTTTTTTTTTCTCTTTTCGTAAAAGAATGCAAATCTTCAAAACGCAAAAGGATTACTCGTCTGCTTTCTTTTCTATAATACCAAATGTTAAGTATATATTACTATTCCATTATTTCAAGAAATACATATTCAGATTAAAAAAAAAAACGTTGTTTATTTTATTCATATTTAGACGATGCTATATGTCTGTTGTGAACAGATAATTATCTTGGTGTTTTATGTTTTGAAAATAGGATTATAGTTATTTGGATTTGATTCTCAAACTATGCATTGATATCTTTCAAGAGTTTGAATAGAGGGAGGACGATGATAATTTAAAAACGGAATTTAGTGTGTTTTTTTGTCAATGCAAAATTTTAAATTTTGAAGCATTTTTAAAACTTTCGTCAGTCAAATATTAAAAATGTATTTGATGATATCTTTTTAATTTATAAAGTGTATTTTTTGTTTACGTTTTGATAATTATAAACAAAAAAGAAATTTATTATTTGATAATTTATTTCAATAATATCGAGGTTTATTTTGATAATATCAACATGTCATCAATCGTCGTTTTAATTTTTTTTTCACTTTTAGAACGATATATTTACGCCTAAATTCTAGTTTATGTAAACTTTTAACCCTTTTTTGTTCTCAAACCGGTACAATAGAAGTAACATTTTTTACAAGATCTGTTATTCTATTTCATTAGATTAATATAAAGCTTTTACATAACAATGTCGCATACATTTATAAATATAAATATTAAAATAATATATAAATATATTTTTGCATTTATTGAATCAGGAAAGAAATTATTAAATGTATTTTTTGCAACTCAGTTTACTTTTCGTCACAGTTGAACATTAAACCATAGGATAGAAAGGATATTATTGTAAAATTGTACATGTGATATTTAGGCATTTGACAAAGATTTTCGCATACGTTTACTATTTTTTATTTTATAACTGAATGAAACCTCTTATAATAATAACTTTGTAGACCGGATTTTGAAATATTGATATTTATATTGATTTTTGGAAATTTTTAAGTTGAAGGTTAGGGATCTTGTGCATTAATTTTGTTGTTGTTACAGAAAAATTTACCTTTGTCGTAATCTCTGCGAGTATTTAACAGTTCTTTTTATAATCATGGCTCTTTATTTCTATATTTATTATTAATTAGTGAACATATCCTCATTTTGCACTAAATATATCATATCAATTTAAAACCTTGTTATAATCACTGAGCTAAAATAATACAAACACTGGAGTTGGGACACTCTCACAGCGACAATGTATTTTACCGTGCAGCGCGGATGAATACTATTCAGAAGAGAAGGTAGAGAAAACATTCTACCTTGGGTATTGCACAGTTAGTCGTGCTGCGTCGGTCTTGAGTATTTCATAAATTAATTAATTATTTTGTCTTATTTTTCTTGTAAGTAAGAAAGTAAATATTTCAAAACATTTAATGTAGTTTTGGAAGCCGGAAATATTTTTCTTAAATCTGCGCAAGCCTATGCAAAATGACTACTAATTTACTACTTTCACTCAAAAAGATGTAAAGTGGTCGCTCAAGAATTAGTTAGTCCTCGTTCCTGTGTTTATATTATTTTAGTTCATTGGTTATAATAGAGAACTTATCTAAACTAAAATGAGTAATTGTTGCCAAAACAAAACTTACCACATATAAAACTGAGAAAATAATCATATTTTCATATCGATATGAAAATCGTAAACCATTAATAAAAGATACCCTAAATTATATTTATTCTATTTTATGTTTTGATTAAAAGTTTTTTTTTAACATTTTATATATAGTTATTTGATTTCCACAAATCATTAAGTGTTTTATTGTTGAAGCAAACATTAGTACTTAGTTGTATATTTTTTAATATAATAAAACCACATTTGGATTTTTTTTTCTTCTAAATATAAATTTTTTTCTCTATCGTTAAACACGCGGAAATGTCGTTGTGACTTACAATGTGTGTTTATTGTTCAATATTTCATGGTAAAATAGTAAAGCACCTGCTACTTCTAGATTCCTTCTCATGCGTTGAGTGAGCAACTAATCAATAATTTGGACGTAGATATTAATATAATGTTTTAAACTTTTAAATAAGTATTCACACAATATATGTAACTACATCAATGCTTTACTCCATTATTTTGCATTTCTCGTCTTTAGTAAAGTGTTGGTGTACCATACTGCGCAGCTAAAATTATGTTCTGGGTATCAATGTAGACTTTTTTTTATTTAAATTTCAATGTTTACTATTATTATTTAAATATTCTTATCTGTGTACTCTTATTTGAGCTAAATATTAAGGTATATGTAAATTAACAACACGATGTGAAAGTGTAACTTAAGTTCAAAAATCAACCCATTTTTATATTACATTCAAATTAAACAGTATATCTTAATTTCTTGTTTGAAAACTTGGAAGGTAACATATCTAGCCAAATAGCAAATAAATTATAAAGTATATATATATATATATATATATATATATATATATATATATATATATATATATATATATATATATATATATATATATATATATATATATATATATATATATATATATATATATATATATATATATATATATATATATATATATATATATATATATATATATATATATATATATATATATATATATATATATATATATATATATATATATATATATATATATATATATATATATATATACATATATATATATATATATATATATATATATAAATTTTTTACTTTCATAGTCAAAACAATTTCAAAACCTAATGTGATCAAGTGGTTGGATCCACGATTTGGTTCACTACCTCGGCGGTACCACTCTTGCGTGGGGGGATATGTAAGATATTTTATAACTCGTCTCCCCACTATAAAATTATACCAGTACTTTAATGAACTTTCTTTAACTTTGTATATCGCCCCTTTTCCCAGTACCAAAGCACAATATTACTCTTAGATTTAGGATGAGTCACCAATACACACACGTGACCACTTCCCCTCCCACGCCACTTCAAAATCCCGAATTAAAACTAGAAATGTGAACCAAAAGTAAAGGAGCCAGTCAGAGGTATCCAGGGTAAATTCTTCTTCTCATAATAGCCATCTTGAAACACAGATTCCGATGTAACCTCGAAACTGAAAGAGGTCGTGCTATGATGTCCTGCACAATAAAGGATTATTCACAAATTATTTCGGCCATGCCTTATGCCTTCAGAACTGCACCCATCTAAATAATAAACATTACATATATATATATATATATATATATATATATATACAGTCGAACCTCGGTATAACGAACCCTGGATATAACGGTCCCTCGGTTGTAACGAACTCTTCAAATGGTCCCCCCAACCGAACTCCTGTGTCATTAATGTATTTTCAAATGCTTATAACGATCTTCAAAAGTAAAGAACTCGGATATAGCGAACTAACATTCACACTTTCAAACTTGAGTTTCAGGTTTTTCATGGAAATTTTTTCTCGCCCCGACCACATTCTTTACCCTTTGTTCTTTTGACAGAATCCAGTTTCCTCAAAGGGGACAAAAGACTCACTACCTTTCTCAGCTCCTCCCCTTTCACCCGCTCAACTAGTCAGCAGACATTATTTGCCTTCCTTTCATTCTATTGCTGATGATAGTTTGACTTGCGATTTAAAATGGCTCCTGTTAGTAAGCGAAAAGCATTTTCCATTGAGGATAAAGCCTAAATTATTAAGAAAATAGAAAACGGTGACAGCCAATCTGCCATTTGCAGAAAATTTTCTCTCTCGAAATCTAAAGTTGCGACCATTTGAAAAAACCGCAGCCTACGAGGAAAATCTTAACGGAACCAAGAAGTTGAGAAAAGCTGAACGCGAAAATGTGGAAGAAGCTCTATTGAAATGGTGCACCATTCAACGAAACAAAAATCTCCCTTTAACAGGGCCATGCTCCAAGCGAAGGCAAATTTGTTTGCAGAACGCTTTGATGAAAAGGATTTTATGTGTTGCAACGGATGGTTAGATAGGTTTAAGAAGAGAAACAACATTGCATGCAGTAAAATTGTGAGCGAAGCCACTAGTGCCTCTTCTTCAGATGTCAGTGATCAGATGGAGAATGTGGGACTTGACATAATCCGTGATTACGATGAAAAGGATATTTTTAACGCTGATGAAGCTGGGTTATTTTATAAAATGACTCCTAACCAAACGTTAAAATTTAAAGGAGAAAAATGTTTCGGGGGAAAACTCTCCCAAAGTAAGTCGATCTGTTCTTGTGTGCGCCAACATGAACGGATCAGAGAAAAGAAAATTGATTGTGATATGGCAAATCGCAAAAGCCAAGGTGCTTTAAAAATGTCAAGAAACTACCTGTGGCATACAAGGCAAACAAAAAAGCGTGCATGACATCCAAATTGACATCCAAAGAAGACCTGCATCAATGGTATAGTGAATATGTAAAAAACAATAAAGCATAACATTCTTCTTTTAATAGACAACTGCATCGATTTAAAAAATCTTCAGTACATCAAGCTAGTCTTCCTACCCCCAATACAACATCAGTGCTTCAACCTATGGATCAAGGTGTAATCCGTAGCCTAAAATGTTACTACAGGAAGTAGTTGAGATTGCGTATCTTGGATTGCTACGAAAAAAACAAGGATTGCGACATATTTGTTCTGGATGCAGTGATTTTGTTGGAGAAGTCTTGGAGGCTGGCTACCGAATCCACCATTAAAAACTGCTTTCGCCATTCAACAGAAAATCACAACTTATTTTCATTCTTCAGATAAATAAATGTAAGTAGTACAGTATATATATATATATATATATATATATATATATATATATATATATATATATATATATATATATATATATATATATATATATATATATATATATATATATATATATATATATATATATATATATATATATATATATATATATATATATATATATATATATATATATATATATATATTGTGACAGTGTGCTGTCACACGTTGCAATTTTTACATAGGGATCTGACCTATTTTGTACTTTGTACAATTTGGTCAGATGGCTAGACTGACGGTCGCCGGTTTTTATTACTGTGTTACATTGTGGGAGAGTTTCGTCACTGAGCCATTTTTTACAACCACGCCAGGATTGGCCAGGAGGGGTGACCAGGAGGGGCGGAGCGAATTCCAAGTGGTGGGTTTAATAATTTATGTGGGATTGCAACCCCCCACCCCAAGACACCACCGTGGGAAATTTAAGGTTTCCCACATGACTTACAACTCTGCCTTTGCCCAAGAGATACGGGTAAATTTTTGCTCCATCGTCTCCCGTCCTCATGTCCATCTCCGGAAAAGTCCCCAATTCCATGAGACCAGACGGCAGCGCTCCCATTTCGTACCAACGCCACTGATGCCAGGACACCAGACGAGCCCCTGGAGAAGGAAAGGTCCTGATGCCAGGACACCAGACATCAGCATCCACATTTCATGGTAACGCCCCTGGTAGCCGGTCATCTACACCCCAAACAACCAGCTAATCGCCTCAGACGGAAGTCTCCCCAACCGGTACACGTGAGTCAGTATCACATTATTGCACATAACCCCCCCAACCATAAGTTTTCTTCTATATAATTTAATGTGTCAATAAAGCACCGTTTTAAAAGTAAATTATTGGTATGTATGTATTTTTTCCAAGACGACATTATTCATAAAGATACAAAAAAATAACACAACGCAATCCAAAAAATGTACTAGCCAATTTACCGCCACGACAGATGGTGCCTCGGACCAGTCTTAAATTTATTTTATTAAATTTGAGCTTATTTGGAAATTATTGCAATGTTTGGCAATTTAAAAAAAATGAATGATGTTGTATTGGAAATTATATATGGTAAATGGTAATAATAAGTAACGAAATACCTCCATGCAATTTATCTGGTTAAATATATTGTGTATTGATTGTTGTGCATGTATTTGAAGATTTGTATCAGACTAGTTATATATAAGAAATATGGCTCCAAGAAAAAATAGGAACAATACGCCCGCTAGAGACGAATCTTCCGAAGACGAAGAGTTAATTGTTGGTAGTGCAAAAAGTGGCGCGAAGTTGAATGGGATAACTTTAATTTCTAATTTTGACGGACAAAAAGACGAAGTCAGATTCTACTTCGATCAATTTGAAGAAATCTCTAAATTAGCCAAATGGGAAGAACAAACTAAAATTACAGTACTTAAGAGCAAATTAAAAGGGAAGGCGCTTAAATTTCTGATTTCTGATCCTGCATTATCTGGAGCAAAGAACTTTAAAAAAATAAAAAATGCCTTCATCGAGTATTTTTCGGAGGAAACAGATATTAATGCCAAACAATTCAAATTTAACAACATTCAGATGAGAGATGGCGAACGAATTAAGGATTTATCACACAGGATTGTATTAGCAGCCAACGATTACCTGGGGGGATCAGCAGCTATTTCAGAAGAGACTAAACAAATGTTAGACAAACTTCAGCTTTCAAAATTTATAAACGCCCTATCACCGGAATTGCAAATCGAAGTAATTAAAAGTGGCCCGAAGTCATTCTCTGACGCAATTAAAACAGCCTCGAATTTACAAACAGCACTAGATTCAATTGCACAAATCAAATTAAACAATTTACTTACGGATCACAACAAAGTATTTGAACGCTCTGAATATAATGTGGAAAAACAGTTATCGGAGTTAAGGGAAGATATTAATAATCTAAGTATTGATTTTGCCAGAAAGGCAGAATTGGAAAAACCCTCTAAATACTGCATTGCATGTGGGGATACAAATCATTATTTTGCGGAATGTGAGACGTATAGGAATATTAAAATAGCTGCCGAGCGCACTAACGATAGCGAGATTGAGCAAAGAAGCGGATATGGAAATTTTAATCGAAAACAATATCCTTCGAATGAATTCAATCGCAATTCTTTTGGTAGGGGAAATTTTAGACAACAATTTGCGGAAAATCGAAATACACGGAATTTTGCAAGACAAAATTACGACGAGAATAGAACGGACAGGGGAAATTTTTCCGAGCGAGGTAACAGGAGATTTCGTGGAAAAACAAACTTTAATTCAGGTAGGAAACCAATTGGGCAGGTGTCTGAATTAAGACAAGAAGATGCAACAAACGAGGGCGAACGCAGTAATTTTTTAGAGACAGGAGGGGATCGGGAGATGTAAATTCGTCTCTTAATCCCCTGATAAAACAAAATCAATTGAGGGACGATTATGAAAATATTGGGCAAAAAGATAACAATAAATTGGCGAAAGTTAATGTGGTCAGCGATTTAAATACATATGAGTTACCAACGATAGAGGTAGTTGCCGGAAAAATTAAGTTTAGAGCTCTTATAGACTGTGGTTCAAGTGTGAGCTTAGTCAGTCCTCATATTTATTACGAGTTAAAAAACACACAAAAAATAAAGGTTTTATCACGAGAGGTAACAATATCAACTGTAACAGGATCTGTGGTTAAATTTATATGTTGTGCGGAAATACGCATAAAATTAGGTAATAAATCAATTACCCATCCCTTCTTTGTAACTAAGAACAAAATCAATAATCATTATGATGGAATAATTGGCTTCGATATAATAAGGAAGTATAAAACGGAAATAAATTTAGAAAAATGTTATTTCAAATTTGAAGACCAGGAATTAGATATACAAGGTGGTCACATCGAACAAAACTGTAATATACTAATTACCCCAGGTGCGACAAAAACAAAAGTTTTCTTAGAACCCGGAGAATCTCGCGTTATTGAAGTTAAACTTAAGGATAAAATTGATGATGGCGTGGAAATTGTATTTCAGCCTAAAGCCTTAAGATCAAATGTAGAGATTTTACCGACTGTGTGCCAAACGAAAAATAACCAAATTTTGATTGTTGTAAAAAATTTAGAACAGCAAACTGTCATGTTAAATAAAAGAATGAAAGTGGGTGATGCCGAAACACAATTCGAAGTACATGACGATTATTATGGAATAAACGCGTTAGAAATACAAGAAGTTAATCTAATTCAGGCGACTCCAGAAATTAGGGAATTAAGAATAAAGGAATTTTCAATCAATAACTTTGATCTTGGACATTTAAAAGCGGAAGAAAGGAACCGTTTAGAGAAGTTACTGAGACAAAATCGCGAGGTATTTTCGTCTACTCTTAAATCGTTGGGGCATTGTGACGCATATATACCAAAAATGGAACTTTTAAGCGATGTGCCTAGAGCGTCTAAGGCATACGCTATTCCATTTGCCATTCAAAAACAAGCAAAAGAACAAATTGATGAATTACTAGACGCTGGGATTATTTCACAAAGTGATTCTTTATGGAGTGCACCTATGGTTTTGGTAAAAAAAAAGCAAAATAAACCGGGAGATCCTATTCGTTTAAGACTAGCTGTTGACATGCGTTTACTTAATTCGATTGTGGTTCCCAAACAGATACATCCTCCCAGAATAAGAGAGTTAATTACCAAATTGTCTGGAAATAAATTTTATACTACTCTGGATTTAGCAAATGCATTTCACCAAATGGCGATACCAGAGGAAATGAGAAGCAATTTCGCATTTACTTCTATATTTGGAAATTATTGCTATAATAGATTGGTTTTCGGCTCGAAAAATAGCGGAAGTTATTTTACAGAACTGATGGAGTTAGTATTAAAAGATATCTGCGAAAATGTATATTTTTACCTCGATGATATTATTATAGCAGCCAAGACTTTCGATGAAATGTTGGAAAAACTAGATAGAGTGTTTCAAAAATTAAAACATTATAATCTAACATTAGCACCTGCTAAATGCAATTTCTTTTTAGATAAGATAGATTATTTGGGATACGAGATATCAGAAACAGGTATAAAACCAAATAAAAGAAATTCAGGGCGTATTACAGAATTCAATACACCAAAAAGCGTGAGAGAGGTAAAAAGACTGATAGGTATGACAGGATTTTATAGAAATTTAATCCCAAATTACTCAAAAATCGTGACTCCATTAGAAAAATTAACGTGCAAAAAGACAAAATTTCGGTGGGACATGGACTGTGAAAATGCGTTTCGGGAATTACAAAAACAATTTTTCAACGAACCGTTCGTAATCCAACCTGACTTTAACAAAGACTTTGTAATAAATACGGATGGATCTAAGGAGAATTTATCTGGAATATTATTACAAGAGGAGAATGGACATTTACGTCCAATTGCTTATTTCAGTAAAAAACTGAACAACACGCAGTCACGTTACCCTGCTACAAAATTAGAATTAATGGCAATTATTGAAACTGTCAGACATTTTAGAGATTTCTTATACGGAAGGCATTTTACAATACTTTCGGACCATTCGTGTCTTAAGTATCATTTAAAAATTCAAAATCCAACGTCTATTATTTGCAATTGGTTGCTAGAACTAAGCAGTTATGATTTCACATTCCAACACATTTCGGGAAAGAGTAATTATTTGGCAGATTATTTTTCGCGAATGAAATTACATGAATGTGATGATCAATTATTTCCTGAAAAAGCGCTAAGAAAAAAGGAAATATTGTCTAGACAGTCGAACGGAATAGAAATGGAGAGTGTTTCAGAAAGGGTTAAGTATGAAAAAAATTCGCAAAATAATAGTAACGTGGGAAATTTAAATATATCTCAGCCTTTGGAAAAATTAGAAATATTGTCTATTGCTAAAATTCTGGAAGAGCAAAATAAAGATAGAGCTATCTCAGAAATTAGGAAAGATTTGGCTTTGGGGAATATAAAACCTAAAAAGAATTTAGACCAGTTTTATATTGATGAGGATTCTCAATTAGTAATGTGTATTAAATGGGAAAAGAAAGCAGAAGTTAATGAAATAGAAAAAAAAATAGTTCTGCCGGAATCTCTACGAAAAGAAGCCTTAAAAATAGTACATAAAACTCATTTAGGGGTAGACAAATGTTATGAAATGATTAAAAGGTTATATATATGGCCAGGTATGTATGCCGATTGTTCAAATTACATAAAGTCGTGCATTTGTTGTGGCAAGACAAAACTTAATAGGCAAAGGAGGTTTCCTGCAGGGAGAAATTATATTGCAGATAAACCGGGCGAAGAATTATCGGCAGATATAACTTACGTTGAAATAGGGCGGAAATATATCCTTACTATAATTGACACATTTTCAAAATTTTTACAGGCGTATCTAATTAGCGATATGACTGCTTTGACAATAGCTAAGTGTTTCATAAAATACTATACAGCTTTTTCGCCTGCTAAACGAATAAAGACAGATCTGGGATCAGTTTTTACAGGGGAGATTTTCAGGAAAATGAACGAATTATTGGGTGTAAAAATTTCAAATTCATTGGCGTTTTCACCATTTCAAAATTCTCAGATAGAACGACCGAATTTGAGTTTAAAAAATACTGTAAAGGCATTCAAACTCGAAGGACAAAATTTAGAATTGGCTGTTCAACTGCACGTTTATTATTATAATACTGCAATCCACTCGACAACGAACAAAACCCCAGCTGAGGTATTCTTTGGAAGACAACTGCCTATTTTGTTCACTGAGAAAATCGAGAGTCTTGCAGAATTAGATTTGTCTGTACCAAACTACGTTTTCCGGTTGAGGGAACAGTTAAAAAATGTTTATGCGCAAACAAAACAAAACATAAAGTTATGTCAGGATAAACAAATCGAGAGGCAACTCAGTAAAAGCTGTCAAATCAATTTTAACATTGGTGATATTGTTTTATTAGAAGATAAAACAAAATTTAAATCTCAATTCATCGGTCCTTTTGAAATCGTCCGGGTAAATTCAAAAAATATCGTGACAATAAAAGATGAATTACAGTCAGAATATAAGGTGTCAACCTCAAGATTAAAAAAAATTGAGAAGCGTAAAATCCATTTGGATTAGTTTGTAGGTGTGGGAGTTTTGTATACTGTTGTATAAATAAAACAGGTAGCATGGTGTTATGTAATACATCATAAACAAATAAATAAACAGTATGCAATTGAGGTAATCAACAAAAAATATGAATGAAATAATTTGTGTGAAGTCATACAATTGTGTTCAAATTCAATAAATAAAATGTTGTATGTAAGTATAACATAAAATAATGTGTACAAAAAAAATGCATAGGGTAATTTGTGGAAAATACATAAAATAATTTGTGTAATTAGGTAATTTTGTGTAAAGACATAAAATTATATTGGGAAAAAGAAAAAAAAAAGTATCTGGCATTCAATAATAAAATTAAAAAAAAAAGAGGGAAAAATTTCACCCATTTGTAGACGACCGGCTGTGAGACATTTCCTAGGAGCGCCTTTTTTTTTGTTGTTGTTCTGTTGACTGAACCCCCGGGAGGGGGGGAGACGAGTTTCGATGCCTATTTTGGAGGCTAGCCGCTCTGTAGTAGGGGAGAGCAGAAAAGAGGGGTCACCGGTTTTGACCCGTCGACGTTTTAGGGTTGCAGGAAAGAGGCGCGCTTTGCATCGTTGAGTTGGCATGTAAAATAAATTGGCGATTATTATGGGAAAATAAGGAAAATGGTTGTCAATTATTAAATGCACATAAGATTTTTCCAGTGAGTAGAAATAGGTGTTGATTGCTGAAATAAAGGGATTAGACATGTATTAATGTAGAACATTTGTTCTGCCGGGTAGAGGTTCTACGGGCAACAATTGAAAATTTATCTCTTGGCGGCGATTTAAATATATAAACCGATTCATAGTTAGGTAAACTATTGCAAGGTTAAATGGTTATGCATTACAATGAGTTAGATTTTCTCAGAGTTAATATCAGGTATAAAATAATTGTTTATGGAGAGGAAAAGAGAAAATTTTCCTTTTACAACATTGGCGTGTGACGCCAATTTGGCGACAAAATTTTCTTTGCGAGCACTTGGTGATAAGTCGAACTAAACACGTTCGCGGAAACAATTCATATTAATTTATGGCAAATCATTCAATTTACAATGAAATTTGAAGGAAAAAAGCGGAGTGATACGAAACCTTACCTGTGCTTTTAATGGAAAAGCGGTCAGACGATCTCCGTATCACATGGTCACTTTTCGGAAAGCGTAAACAAGGTCGGGGGGATTTCACTTCTCTTCGGGGTACGAAAGCTGCTTTTTTTTGGTTTAATTGTTAAGAGGACGAAAGTCCAGGGGTTTGTTTCGGTTGAATAGGGAACGTCCTTGGTGGGACAGTTTTTTTTTTCGCAGGGGTTTCTTAAGCTATGATGTTGAGAGTATGGGAGAATGCAGACGATGCGGTGGTTCTGTTTTGAAGCCGCTGGAAGATCCCACGTTAAGTAAGGGATTTTGGCGTTTGTGTGAATAATTGAGACGTTACGTATTATTTCTGTGTGAATTGAATTATGGACAATTAGAAGCGTCTTGAGTATTATTGATTGATATTGTGTAGAATTAGATAATGATTGTTTCTATATATGTGTTGTAATGATATAAAAAAAAAGAGAGGAAAAATGTGTGTGACATGTTTACAGTATAACATATTTAATTAAAAAACTGTTAAGAATCAATGAATTATGTGTGATTGAAGAGACTATCAAACATGGTTTTCTGTATAATTGAATAATTATATAAATGATTTTAACTAATAATGCAATTAATTGTGACAGGAAGAATAATTGTAAAAAAAAACATTATTAGTATATAAAAAAAAAAATGTGACGAGTTAGCGTAAATATAGGAGCGCATAGAAAAGTATTTTGCGACTCATTTCGCATGGAGATATTTTGTGTTTTAAAGTGTATAACTGTATTAATTAGTGTACTTTAATTTTAATTTTGGTGCTATTAATTGGAAACTAATATGACACTTTTATAAGGAAAATCGTACTTTATACAGACAATACGAACTTTTAGAAATATAAACTTTTGGGGATATGTGTGATTTTGACTAAGTGGTATGACTGACTTTTTATAACCTTCCATTGAGATTTCCAGAAGATAAAAAGAAAACCGAAGGATGTCCATACAAATGTTTAAAGAACTTTTAACAGGACAATTTTCTACATACAAGTACCATTAACAGGTAATGCGAGAACTCAGGTTTTCGCGGGAAAAGTTAAAGACTTTCCTACGCAATTTGCCTTGGTACAAAAAGGTTTAAGACCTTCACTACAAATTAACATTCTGGAAAAATTATATAATGAATAAATGTAAAATAAGGTTCAAGACCAAATTTTATAATTTGAGGGTTACCAAGTATGTCAGTTGTGATTATGAAATGTAAAATAAGGTTCAAGACCAAATTTTATAATTTGAGGGTTACCAAGTATGTCAGCTGTGATTATGAAATGTAAATAAGGTTCAAGACCAAAAATTTATAAATGTTAAAAATTACCAACCCAAATTTGTTATATGTAAAAATTGTATTTTAATGTGTTTTTAATTTTTTTTTAATTAGTGGAAGGGGGGTACTGTGACAGTGTGCTGTCACACGTTGCAATTTTTACATAGGGATCTGACCTATTTTGTACTTTGTGCAATTTGGTCAGATGGCTAGACTGACGGTCGCCGGTTTTTATTACTGTGTTACATTGTGGGAGAGTTTCGTCACTGAGCCATTTTTTACAACCACGCCAGGATTGGCCAGGAGGGGTGACCAGGAGGGGCGGAGCGAATTCCAAGTGGTGGGTTTAATAATTTATGTGGGATTGCAACCCCCCACCCCAAGACACCACCGTGGGAAATTTAAGGTTTCCCACATGACTTACAACTCTGCCTTTGCCCAAGAGATACGGGTAAATTTTTGCTCCATCGTCTCCCGTCCTCATGTCCATCTCCGGAAAAGTCCCCAATTCCATGAGACCAGACGGCAGCGCTCCCATTTCGTACCAACGCCACTGATGCCAGGACACCAGACGAGCCCCTGGAGAAGGAAAGGTCCTGATGCCAGGACACCAGACATCAGCATCCACATTTCATGGTAACGCCCCTGGTAGCCGGTCATCTACACCCCAAACAACCAGCTAATCGCCTCAGACGGAACTCTCCCCAACCGGTACACGTGAGTCAGTATCACATTATTGCACATAACCCCCCCAACCATAAGTTTTCTCCTATATAATTTAATGTGTCAATAAAGCACCGTTTTAAAAGTAAATTATTGGTATGTATGTATTTTTTCCAAGACGACATTATTCATAAAGATACAAAAAAATAACACAACGCAATCCAAAAAATGTACTAGCCAATTTACCGCCACGACATATATATATATATATATATATATATATATATATATATATATATATATATATATATATATATATATATATATATATATATATATATATATATATATATATATATATATATATATATATATATATATATATATATATATATATATATATATATATATATATATATATATATATATATATATATATATATATATATATATATATATATATATATATATATATATATATATATATATATATATATAAATATAAAAAGATTGCATATTCTTCTAACACACAAAAATTGCACACATATTTCTTTAATAATATACTTTCAAGTATATTCTACAAGAAAATAAAACTACATATAGACACACAATATATTCTTTAATTATTTGCAAATAGCAGTTTCATATTTATGCATATAATCGGAGTACATTTGCAGATATATGGATAAAAGTGTTTCTAGAATCATCAATCTCATTATTTATACAAATTATCAAATATTTAAATTATTAACTTAATGACAGATTGAAATCCGTTTTTTTAGTTACATAGGTCTTTATACAATTTTATTTGTCATATGTTACTAATTTAATATATAACATCTCTTACAATGTTTCTTTATATTTTCATTTTTGCTTTTCTAAAATTCTTAAAATTTTATTATTTAGCTAAATTTTGCATTTATCGTAAGTACTTCTTGGTGAAGGTTTATTATAGTTTCTTTGTTTGGTGAAAAATACTATGCTGTCCATTCGCCCATAACTCTGGAACAGTAGCAAGAGAAAATGAAATTAAAAGGAAAATGAAATTTCTTTTAAACTTCTATGTGTCTTTAATGGCATTTTTATTTACAATTTTTTTCTGTAACGAAATTATATAATTTTATTTTTAATAACAACCAGCAATACCATTATTTTTCAAATTATTAAGTAGATTATATCGTCGCCTCAGAGCAACAGTAAGACATCTTAAAAAAATGAAAATGAGGTTTCGGTCTTGCTAATATTACCAAATGTGCCTATATTTAGTGGAACACTCGGACATTTTTATGTCTTCTTTGAAATCCCTGAACTACAGCCTTAGATATTCAGCATAGAAAAAACAGCAAATTTTAAAATCAATTTTATAAGCAACTCTGTTTTTGTCCATATCCTACTGTTGCCCTGAGGTGACGATATATACAAAATATTAAATATCTTTAAATCGATTATTCTTCATGAAATTGCAGTTATCAAACTTACAACATAAAACAAGAAAATTATACATTTTATACATTCTCATTTACTACAAAAACATTAAACACACCCTTACAAGAACCAACCACGTGACATTTTCCAATAACCCTTCTCCCATTCTCGGCCATAACTCAATTAAAAACGTAAACATTCTTTCCAAAACATTCACAACCCTAATTTGTTCAAACAAACCCCATAAAGGAAGAACCTCAGCTCACAGTAATCCACGCAAAACCTATTTTCAAAACCATTCAGAAGCGTTTAGACAGCGCAGACCTCTATGCCATTCCACTCGGCCACGGGGCTTAATGGACTTGGGAGGGGGGAAAATTACGATCACGCCAGGTTTTCGGTGGCAACACTGCCACTTCAGAATTCTGAACCGAATTGTGAATGGATCGATCCATTGGGCTGTTGCTCGCTGGTTGGATTATTTTACGCACCTGCCACGAGCAATTGGTGGATTGTTTGGTATCGGGATTTGCTGATTCACTTTCTGTTTTGGGTGGAATCGCATCTTTAAAAGGAGAGTTTATCGGTTTTGCAATTGAATGTAATTCGCACCTTGAAGCAAAATATCGGAAGATTACATTCATAACAACGCAATGCTGTGGTGTGTTTATGTATTTCAGTTTGTTTTTTCAGTTATCTTCTTGAAAAAATATCATGAAATAAAAGTTAACAATTTTGTAAACAAAAAGAATTAAGTTACATATCGTAAAAAACTTGTTCTTTTAAAAAAATTATCGGTATATAAAATAGTTTGAGGTAAGCAAAGAAATTTAATTTTCAAAACATTATCTGCATGTGATGATCAATACCAGGGAAAATAATAATCTTTTAAAAATAAGAACCTGTTGATGCCTTTTATTTAAGTGCAAGTGAAAAATGTCGAAAACAGGAAATGCGTTTTATTTTTATTAAACTGAGAGTCACAGTGGATTTTAACATTGAAATAAAGATATCCGTCCGTCCATAACACTTTGAAAGACATACGCAATAATACTTTAAGAAATCTCTAGATTATTCGAATTTCCAAAAACTTTTTAACTTCTGCAGATAAGCTGTCAAAATCGACTAGCACAGTTAAATATACGATTTTAAATTACATAGCAAAAACTATGTGTCATATAAGTAGCCGTACATTCTTACATAGAATTAGAAGTAGAACAATGAGCTCATTATGTAATAACGATACAATGATACGATGTGATTTTGGAATATAAATTTCATATTTTGTAATGATACATAGTGGCTATATGATGATTGGCGACGTTGAGGGATATCATACTCTGACATTCTGAGTTTGTGGTGAACTTATATGTATTATAAGATGATATCCAATAATATATTAATATTTCAAATTCCGTCAAGAAAAAAATGGATTTATTCCACGTTGAAAGAAAGTTCTACAATTTTTTGATTTTACATTCATATTTTATTATAAATTATGACAGAGCGTCACATACAGTGCGGTTACATAATTCTTTGAGAGGGTTGAAACAAGAAATTTCACAACTTAACGATTCAAAATTCGAAACTTAAACTATTCGAAATTCTCAACTAAGCAATTCGAAATTCCCAACTTCACAGCGTCAGGTGCCAGTCCATGTGTTGTCCACGCTATCTTATCATGGTTCAAAAATAACGAAGCCGTGTTCCCGGGTCTTTCCTTCTAGATATTCCTCCAACCGTTGCTAATAGCCCAATGTACAGCTCAATTGCGACATTAATTAACCAAACCAAACTTAGCGATTTAAAATTCCCAACTCGACAGTGCTAAAAATTCCTAGTTCCAATTTATCTACTTTTTTTATAAATTAGATAATATTAAACAGTTCTCTCAAAAGTATGGATTTGTTGAACGCATGTTCCAATGCAGTATACGTTCTGATATCCCATTTAAGTTTAATCTTACAAATTGGGCAATTTATAATCTTCCCTCGCTTTCATTTGCTATTAATATTAATTTTCACATGCATACATTTTTCTAACTCAGGGATTTTTAAAACTCTAAATTCCCAACTTTTAAGGTTTCCAGATTATTAGAGGTCGTGCTCCTCTTCCCCCCCCTCCCCCCCCCCCGGCGCGACGGGCCTAGCACATATCAAGCTTTTGCCTTTTAAGTCATGTCCACATCAAATCTACTCGTTATTGGAAAAATACATATTTATTTAAATTTAAAAAAAAAATCTGAATACATAAATGCTTCTAAAATACCTTCGAATATTCAAATAACGTCTAATAGTTTTACATAAGAAATAACTCAACATCGCATAAAGTGTGCCGAACCTATTTCAGTAAAAATAACGCAGCATCCATAAACCAGAAGGTGAAGTACATGTTAAACAGCGACCATCCTCGCGTTAACGGCCGTTTCGACAAGTGCAGTCTTTGCACTTTCGGAACTGCAAATAGAGACCTCGTCGCAAGGCAAATATTTCCCGAGATTGTCAAAGGGAGACACGGTGCGTCACATTCCTCGGAAGGTGTATTGACTCTGTCTGGAAAGACCCGTGAAGCGGAGAAATTAAGTTGGGGGAAGCGGTGAAATTAGAGAAATAGGGATTCGCGAAACAGGGGGATTGTTCGTGGTATCCCTCTTTCAACGTGATACATTATTTTTAGTAAGTTCTGATATTTTTAGTCGAGGGTTCGTTGAGGATATTGGTTGAAAGAGACTGGCACAAATGCATATTTAATTGGAATTTCTTCATTGTTTGTATTTCATTATGTAACATGTGGTGATCCTGTTATCACTGCGGGACTATAATCTTTTGAATATAAAAGCAGCCATATTAACTTTTCCGGTTGTCGCACGTTGAGCTTCCGAATAGAGCAAGGGCATATTATTGTTTTGCCATGTATTTAAATTTTTTATTGTAAATAGTTCCGTTATTAAACCTTTTTCTATTTTAACATTAAATTTTATAACGGTTATTTGAATCAATTTAGATTAAACTACCATGCCCGTGATTAGATTAAACTAACTAAACCCCCTTCTCCCCCCCCCCCCCACACACTACATACCCATTCGTGTGAAAGATATCAGTGAAACATTAGGTTAAATTAGGTTTAAGCAGTTTTGCTAAAACTGCTTAAATTTAAATATACAAGCAGGATTATATTTGAAACAATTAAAAGAATATTTAAATGCATGGTGTAATTTAAAAGAATTGAAGATTTTATCCCAAATAAATATATAAAAATACTTTTTTTACAAAGGCTTACCCCTATTTTGACAAAGGCATAACACCCAAAATAATAAATTAAATATTCTATACTGTTATATTTAAACACGCTTAAACCTCTATCTCGCTTTCCAAATGTGTTCCTTACTTTCAAGAAAATCTGTTTGATTTGAACTGCGTAATCGAAACGCAACTTTAAATTACCTGCATAATTCGTCCTAATTAGCTTCGTTAAGATTCTGTTCTTCAAACACTTTAACGCTAGAATAGTTTAACAACGTCGCGTTCTATTTAAACTACTCTTCCTCGAGTAATTTTACATAAGAAATAAATAAATAGATGGCATTTAAACAAATTACGAACCAAATAGCTTTTCTCAAAAGAAAATACAATAAAACTCGATGAACACTTTACATTCTCTACCCAATCTACTATTCTGAGAATAGAAATTGTATTTTAATGCAATTATGGCTAATTACCTAACAATCTGTCAACAACCTCATCAGTTTCCTCGCCATCTCGAATCAATTTAACAATCTGATGGGCATGTAATTAGTTTCCGTGTCTTGTTTGGTTAGCATCGCATTCCATCATAATCGCCAAACAGAGTTTAAGGGTCGGAAATGGGCAGTCTCACGAATGCAATTATGTGTCACTCAATTTAATGTCAACATGCTTTAAAGATCTACGGATTCAGTTTGCGGTGGTAAATGAGTTTGCGAGTTTCACACAAACATCTTTGCAGATTTATTGTGTGAAATATATACAGGGTGGTCACACATTGTTGGGCGGTGATAAGTAGAAATAATTTATTACAGATATTAACATGCACACAGTTGCATAAAAATACTAAAACCAATTTATAGTCCGCTGTATATATAACCAATCAATAAAATTAAAAAATTACTATTCGTATATTAGTGTCTAAAAACTATTGAAAAAATGAGTTTGCGAGTTTCACTAACATCTTTGAGGATTTATTGTGCGAAATATACAGGGTGGTCACAAATTGTTGGGTGATGATAAGTAGAAATAATTTATTATAAATATTAACATACATACAATTACACAAGAATATATAAAAAAATATTCTGCTATGAAGCAGCTGTGACTAACAAATAATAATGTTTATATACTATCAATAAAATAATGAATTCCTATTCGTATATTAGTGTCTAAAAACTATTGAAAAAATGAGTTTGCGAGTTTCACAAACATCTTTGAGGATTTATTGTGCGAAATATACAGGGTGGTCACAAATTGTTGGGTGATGATAAAGAGAAATAATTTATTATAAATATTAACATACACACTATTGCATAATAATATCAAACAAACTTATAATACGGTGTAAAGCATCTATGACTAATAGATAATGTTTATATACAATCAATAAAATTATGAATTACTATTCGTATATTAGTGTCTAAAAACTATTGAAAAATGAGTTTGCGAGTTTCACAAACATCTTTGAGATTTATTGTGCGAAATATATAGGGTGGTCACAAACGTTTGGGCGATGATTAGTAGAAATAATCTCTTATAAATATTAATACACATGCAATTACATAAGAATATCAAAAATATATATATAGTCTGCTATCCAGCAGCTGTGACTGATATATAATAATGTTTATATACTATTAATAAAATTATGGATTACTATCCGTATATTGGTGTCGAAAATTTATTGAAAAAATGAGTTTGCGAGTTTCACAAACATCTTTTTGGGTTTATTGTGTGATATATAAAGGATGGTCACAAATTGTTGCATGATGATAAATAGAAATAATTTATTATTAATAGTAACATACGCAATTGCATAAGAATATCAAAACGAATAATCTATTGTCCGCGCTAAAGCAGTTGCAACCCCCCCCCCCCCCAATAGAATATGTTCATATATAATCAATAAAATTATGAATTATTATTCGCATATCAGTTTCTAAAAATTATTGTAATAAATGAATTGTAGAAAAGCCATAAAATGCTTAATTAAATGAAACTGATTGTGAATGCAATAAAAACAAGGAGAAACAACTGATTTCTTCATCAAGGGGTTTCGACCAAATCGAACCTCAAAGCTGGGATTATTCTGATTGGTCTGTTGGCATTTGACCTAAAATTTTGGGATTTCTTTGACTGTTTTAGGTTAAATCTCTACAGTTCAATCAGAAGAATCCCAGCTGGGAGATTTGATTTGTTCGAAACACATTGATGAAATAATCAGTTTAACAACAACTGATTTCTTCATCAAGAGGTCTTTTTGCTTTTGTTGCATTCACAATCAATTTAATTTAATTAACTATTCTATGGATTTCTATAATTTGCTTATTACAATAGTTTTAGACACTAATACTCAAATAAAATTTAATAATTTTATTGATTATAATAATCATTTTATGTCATTGAACACACAGTATTAACTTCCCTGTGAATAATGCGATGGAAATCCATTATATTTATTCTTAAAAGAAATGTCTAACTTAATCTTCACAGAAAAAGTTTCAGTAATTTGCTTAGAAGAGGAATGCAACAGCTTGAAAAATACGACGGAGAAGCATTTAACCAAAAGCATCTGCCAAAACTAATATTCAATCATGCAAAAATAAGATAATTCTTTTAGAAAATATAATTCTTTGAGGCAACAGTTCATTTCAGAAAATTAAATTGCTATGCATTTTTTTACTCCGATATTTTTTGAATATGAATTCGTCTGCTAAGATGATTTTAAATAAAAGATGAGAGTTATTATGTCGTGAAAATATAAATATTCCAATACAGTAGGAAAAAACGGTTTAATTAACTATGATTTTTTTTTATAGTTATTTATTTTATTTATTTGAAATATTACGACCCTTTAAAAGATTGATTTTAAATGGGTTTTCTTTACTTATTACCAAGATAAGAATACTTTAACCAAGATAAGAATTTTCCTTACATAAATTTCTGATAATTTTACTAAAAAATTACTTTTTATAATCTGAATTCGTGTACCTCTTTTTTGTTAAATGTAAAAAGTCATTAATGTTTATAAATGCAGGTCATATTTCCGATTTCATTATATATATATATATATATATTTAATGTTTGGTTTAGAAGCATTGAAAGTACTTTCGTTAATTTGTTTTTTCCTAAAAATACCATGTTTAAAAATGATCTCAATTATTGCTTTATTGATTGAATATGTGAAAGCGTTGTTCTATTTTCAGATAAAATATTTTTCAGTTTACATATTTTTAATTTAAAGTTCACTGTACACAAAATTTACTTTTAGTAAAATGTTTTTTGTGTATCAGAAATTGTTACTAAAACAATTATTTTATTAAGTAGTGAGTAGGGGAAACAAGAGTTTACTTTATAAAACATTGTGATCAGAAAATACTTTTCATTACTTGAATTTAGGTTGTTTGGATATTTTTCAAATGCGCTTACTATTTTAAAATAAAATTGTTAACTAAAATGCATAAATTATCCTCCAAAACCTAAATAAACGTTAACAAATTAGAAAACTGTGAATTTATATATTTTTTGCGCATTCAAAAAGTAAAATCTTGAATATAAAACGAAAGTTAACATTTGCTTAATCAAATAGTTTTGATAAAAACTAAAATTTGAATTTTATATTATATTTCACTTCTTCATTTTTATTACGAAATAAAGTTAATTTTTAAATGAAATGTTGTTTATTGTATCATTTATTTAGCTGTTAAAATTATTTAAACATATAAAGGGTGTTATGTCCCTTGAGAATATATTCATAACACAATATTCCGATAACTTCTTTCAGTCTTTTAATAATGAAGAAAAAATCCATAAAAGTAATTTTAAATGGTAGTATGCCTAATCAAGGAAGATAATGAATATAATGTCAAACTTATTAATTATAAATGAAAAGTCATTTTTTACCGTGGGATGCATTTTCTTCAAATCAAAGATAATGGCATTATTTCCCTTAAATATTTCTTTAGAAAAAAAATGAGCGGTAACATAAAATAGTTTAACAAAGAGCGATTTTTTAGTATGCCGAAATAAAATTTTACAAAATGTAATCGTTAATTAAAAAAAAAAGGGGGGGGGTGGGCACAAAGAAGTTTTTACCGAGCGAATGTCTTAATTAAGTACACGGCATAGTTTGGGACTGAATTCTTGAATCAAAGAAATATAATTAAATTTCTACTTCCATGCATGTAAGAAAAGTTAAATAAAAACTCATATAAAACCGTTATTTTTACATTAATGCTCTCAGTCATATATTTAACTGAATATTTTTAGCTGCGTATCTACTATTATTATTTTTTAGGATTTACTAAAAATATGTTTTTATTGGAAGTTAATCATTTTATTTGCTTTTTGCGGATTCAAAATAGATTCTATTAAAACGGTCAGAAGCAGATGAGTTTTAGGGAATGTATTGAATTGAATAAAAACATTTATATAGAATTGTTTTATAAGATATCATTACCAGCCTTCGATTTAATAGAGTGTGCGCATTAAAAATTTGTTAATAACACAAAATTAGGTGTTTCGTATTTTGTTGTTAATCTTTATATGTTGGCTGAGACAACATATGGCCCATAGATTTTACGGGTCTAGCGAGGGGCTTTTGACTATTTTGAGAAATTTTAAAACATGTGAAGTTTGAAATATGTTGTCTGCGGCAGAACAAGTAATTAAATGGTTTTGGACATGTGTCGCTTGACTAATGGTTTCTAGGCTTTCATCTTCAGCTGGGTTTTTCAGTGTTTAATCCCCTCAAGTGTCCCTACGAATCTGTTTGCTTTGAAGAAGAATTGTTAACGATCCATCCGTCATACTTTTACACGACAATGATTGTAAGGTAAGGCGTCCTTCTACAATGCATTGAGAACTTTTTATCCTGCCGCCAAAGCGACATTTTCTCCTTCCATTTAGCAATTAGCCCACAACCAGTGCAGCGTTTTGTTAAGGGGACCCGAGCCCCAAAATCCGGAAAGTTCCAATTTTTTTTTCTTCATTAAACGATGTTACATTTTCTTAAGAAAGTGTGTTACATATGTTGTTTTAGATGTTTATATACCATTTATCATCTTTCTATATACTTTTTGTCGGCTACAATCGTCATTTACTCAAAATATTTTTTTTAAATTTTGGTCACGTTTAAAATGCTAAGGCTTTAAAATAATTAACTTAGAAATAAACTGTTAACAGTTTTGGAAGCTCTATTATTTTTTTTATAAACGTGTGTAAAGATTGTGTAAATGAAGTTATAAATTATTTTTTTACAAATTATTAAACTTAAAAATGTGAATATTTTTTGGGTTGTGAAGTTAAAATAAGTTTTTGAAGACAATTAAAACACAAATCTGCAAAAGTCTATTCATACGTTTGTAGTACATACTTTGACGTTATTTAATCAATTAAAAAAAATTAAAAACATTAAAAAATGAAAGTGGAGTAGTGTTTTTTAAAAAAAGTATTTTTAAGCTTAAAAACGCAAAAAATAACAAAAATAAATTTTTAAAATATATTTTTGTTTTTGATTATTGTTCAGAAAAAGATGTTCTAATAGTATTAAAAAAATGGTATTTATGAATTCATTAATAAACAAATTAGGATTTGGGACTCGGGTCTCCCTTAAATGGAGCCACCGAAAAAATGTTAAATGTTAAACACCCAAACAATGACCATTCCCCAACAATTTATGACCGCTCTGTATGTAAAATACAGGGTGGTCACAAATTGTTGGGCAATGGTCATTGTTTGGATATTTCACTACACATAATAATTCATTTTGCTACATTTATTTACTGTGTTGTTACTAAAACTAAGCGACTTGTTTAATGTATATACTAGGTATTTGGGCAAAAATAAAGTTTTATAATGCCAATTTATCTAGATGTGATACAACTACTTAATACTACTTAACACAATTTGTGACCACCTGATTTTTGTTGACTTTTAAATATATTTAGATATTCTTACTCACACTGAAAACTAGTAGACCCAAAGTACTTCGATAATGAATTGTATTTTCACAAAAAAAAACCAGTTCCTGAAGTTGGGTTGCAATGGATGACCTGTTTACATTGTTCTAAAAGTTATATCAGACTTTGTAAATCTCCCACGTGTTGATCATTCATCACATGATCTTCTTTATACTCACTTTTACTCTTGGATTTTTCTCTAGGAGAGAACCTTTCAAGTAGAGATTAATCTTTGTGTTCCCTTGGGATAAAGAAACACATTCCTGAACATAATATCATTATGTAGCCACTACGTGGTTCTCTCCGATCGGTAGTCCGCCGTTGGATATTCAATTTTCTCAGAAATTCATATAATTTTTTTTTTAATAATATAAAAATTAATTTTGCAATATTTTTTTAAAAAAAATTTGATTTTGGGATAAATAGTAAAAATACAAATCATTTAAATATTTTTAAAAATAATCAAGATATTTTTCACAAAAAAAATACATTTAATGAATATTAAATCTTCTGAAAAGAAAACAGCTTTACTATTTGAGTAATTTTCTAGCCGCCCCCAGCAAAAAAAAGTCAGCATAAAACCTTCATCAAAATTTTGAAATTGAAGGTTTTATGCAGGAAAACTGCAGTTTTTTTGAAGATCTATAAAATTAAAAGGTTTTTGTTTCAATGTCCTTCATAAAAACTACAAAAAACTTTCATAAAAATCTGCAAAAAACCTTCAATTTTTAATCATGAAGGGAAAATGCAGATATTTTAAAGGTTTTATGCAGGAAAATTAAAAACTTAAAAAAACTGCAGTTTTTTGTTTCAATATCCTTTATAAAACCTTCAAAAAACCTTCAATTTGACAATTTTGATGAAGGCATGCTGACTTTTTTTGCTGGGCCTCGGAGGGTGCAAGTGTTTTACTCTAACAAATATGACCAATTAAATTTCCAAATAATTCTGTAAATAATTCTAAAAGAATGTAAATATTGCAGTCATTAAAAGTATCAACTGATTTATATAAGAAAACATACCAATATATCTAAGCCGCTTTCTACAATTGTTTTAATTCCTTTCTGAAATTGTCTCTTTTGTGTATTATATGTTAGTACCAGGGGACCGAGCCCAGCTCGTTTGCATATTTTATTACTTAGTAATATTTCTAATGAATCGAATCAAATGCAAATGTTTTGAAATGTCCCTATCAATGGTTAGACGTTTCATAATATATTTTATCGTCTAATAATGTCTTAATTATCGAAATAAGTTAAGTTCTTTGAAATGCTCATACGATTGGTTAGAAGTGTCGAGATTGCAAAGATACCGTAACAATTCTGCAAAGGTAATTTAAATTAATATTTTTAAGAATCCTGAGCGCCTAATACGACCATTCGCACAATTGTAGCACAAAGATGTTTTCGTTTGCATGCTAAACCCTGACAATATTATTGTTGTTCAGTATTTTAAGTAACAATTTGTAACGATATTTGCTTTTGTCTAATTCTGGATTAACTGACTGGATTTTTAAATGATGTAAAGCACTCTTTGTTAATAAGAAGATTATGATAACGGATATCAAATTATTTTTTGCTACTGCATAATTATTTCGGTAATTTTTTTTTATCTTCAACCTGTATTCATTCAACCTTTAAACAGCATTTTATATTCTTATTAAACGTTTAATCAATAATAAAGATTTTTACTTATTTTGAGTAATTTTATGTGTTATTCGGAATTGATCGTAGTGACAAAAGCAGTTTTATCTTTAATTTAGTGAAAAATAATTTAATTTTACCAATTACAAAAATTAAATTTGTTGAATTTGTTAAATTAAATTTGTGGCTGTTGTTAGGAATATTTCATAATTTTGAAGAGGTTACAGAAGAAAAGGTTCTATAATATAAAATTTGTGTAGGTGGCTAGTAGTATGGGTCCTGAAAAAAATAGTTACTTCGAACAAATTTTTATTAACAAAATACTTATTTGAAGTAACACGATTAAAATAATTAAAAAAACATTTACAGTTTATTTGTACAAATGGTTTTAAATTAAATTAATTTCCCTGTGTGTATATGAAAACTTTTTCTTTCAAGGGTTTAGATTACTATGTACGTTTCAATTGAAAACTTTTAAACTGTTTTTCCTTTGTTATATTGTAGAGTCTCGTTACTCATCTATATATCTGCTTGAAACTAAACATGTTTACGGAATGCGAGAAAATGCCGAAAACAATTTCATATTTAATTAGGCAGGTGGTTTCGAAAAAATATTTCAATAAAGAAGAAGAATTATTTGAAATAACAAAGTAAATCAATTTTAAAACACATTTATAGTAAATATCAAATTTATATTTAAAAGTGATTTTAAATTTTGTTAATGAACAATTTAAACTCTTTTTCCGTTGTTTTATTGTAAAATCTCATTACTCATTTTCAATCCTTCTCTGCTTGTAACTAAACTTAATTACGTAATTCGTGAAACAGTTGATTATTAAATTAATACTAACTAATACAATTTAATATCGAGAACTATTTCATATTAAATTAAATAGGGTAAGGATTGACCTCGCGCAATTTTTCTACGCAATGGTCATAGGTAATAGGTATGTTGCTTTTACATTCAGAATGTGACAAATGTACTGGTATCACTTTTCCAGAAAAAAATTAGCATTTCAAACTATTTAACTTTTTCAGTAATTATTTACTCATTAGAATGTAGAATAAATAACAAACCATTTTTATAGACACTATGCATGACATGGTCTCAAGATTAAAATTTTGACGAATTAACAAAAACGCATGGTTGATTAGCCTCTGTGATTGATGAATAACAAACCACGTGGGATCCACCAACCAATAACATATGCGCATGAAGTTTCTTATATCTTTAAAGACGTCATGTTAATTACAGCAGAAAACAGTGCAAAGTGTCCACTGTAAACAAACGCAAATTTTTGAAAACGTTTCATTTTTCAAAAATTTTAAAACATATCTTCAAAACTGTTAAATTCACAAAAAAATTTCATTTTCTCGTTTATTAGTGCTATCAGTTATAATAGTGTATTTATAAACAATTGGGAAAATAAAAAATATCAAATACCGATAATGTATAGAACAAAACCGTTTTTTAAATGTATAAAATAATTTTTTTATCTTTATAAATAGTGCGCAAAATTAATTTAATAAAACTTCTTTTAGTTAATTCCATTTGAATATAAAAGCTTAAAAAAGTATTTTTAAACAGTTGGTAAAATAAAATTTATCAACTAACAACGTAGAACAAAGTTTAATTTTAAAAGTAAATAAATACATATATATTTTATAAATAACACGTAACACATTAATTTAATAAAACATAATTCAATTGATTCCATTAAAATATAAATACTTAGCAAAACAAACGAAATTGCATCTAATCAAACATATTTTAAATTGAAAATTCCATGTTCTATTTGTGGATATACATAATCCATTTTACATGGAATATAAACAAAACCTACATGGTTTCCCTAACGATATTTTCTTATACGGTATTTTAAAAACTTGCTCTTGCGTATTCCACTTATGAATTAGAAAACTTATAGTATTTAGTAGACGAAAAAGTCATTTAGTAGACGAAAAAGTCATTTAGTAGACGAAAAAGTCACGTTATTAGAATATGTTTTTTCTTTACTTGAAAACGCAAACGATTTTCCAATTCTAATTTAATTTACTGATGTTTCATTTGTTTATTTATGAGAAAAAAAATACTTTATTTTAGAATAATTAGTAAAATGAAAATTTCAAAATATTTTACACGTTTTACATTAAAATAAGATATTACGAATTAAATAACGTTTACTTCGTTTATTTATGAGAAAAAAATAATACTATTTTAGAATAAAAACTCAAATAAAAATATCTCATTAAAATATTTTACACGTTTTAAATTAAAATAACATATGACGAATTAAATAACGTTTAACGGTTATTGCAATATAACTTATTAATTCATTCGCGATGAATAATTTGCAATGGAAAGAGTTAAATGGAACTTTTAATCTACTTATTTCACCCTCTAAATGAAATTTTTCGAAGATGAAACCTATCCCAATCGAATTTTTACCCCGAAAATTGGTAGTACATAAATTTTCGTGAAAATCGTTAGAGCGGATTTGGAGATTGTGCAAACAAACAAACGAACAAACAAACAAATATAGTGACATTGCTCGTTTAATAGTATTAGATATGAAAGCGGACAAAAAACAATCTTTTAAATTTTTAAATTACTTTGTAAAACTCTACCTTAGTTGAAAAATTACGAAAGTACTGAAATTTGTTGTTTGTTATTTAGTTATTTTTACTTAAACTAACTGCACTGTATTTCTTTGGTACATCCATGTAAATATAACAAATACTTCTATAGGTACAGCAAATACAGTGCGCTATAGAGTTATACAAAATTGTAGTTCTATTGTACCAAATTTGCCTAGTATTCCAGAAAACTTAACTATTATTCAATAAACAATGTAAATAGGATATAGATGACACAATAAATAGAAAATAGTTGGAATAGTTAAAGAACAGTTTGAATAGTGTAAAGAAGTTTCGACGAAAAATAGATAAACAGTTTGCAATCAAAGTAGTATCCTTTCATTTCACGTGAAAGTAGTTTGATATAGATGTAGAAACTCAAAGATCGAGAGAATTTTTATAAATTTTATTTTTTCTCGTTTTTGGTTGGTAAAAAATGTTGGTTTTTATTTAAATCTACGTAGACGGATGGGATGAAGAGTTTACTACTTATGCAAGAAGTCGGCGTTTTTTCAAACCTGGGTATTATTAAAGAATTAAAACACGTATTTTTTCTACAAATATGCCCACTAATACGTATAAACTATGGACTTACATTTTACTAGCTAATGTTTTATTTTTCTAAGCATCAAAAATATAATTGTCGTAAATTAAAAAATAATAAATAAACTTAAAGAAAACACCTTATGAAGAAAAGCGCTAAAAATTGGAAATATATATACTTTTATTTTAAAAATAAGTTGAAAAATTTAAATATTTAATATTAATTTTTTTAAATTAAAATTTTTAGTTATAATTCTTGTATCTATTGATTAAATATTTAATTTTTAAAATTTAAATATTTAATTTTTTTTAATTGTTCGTAAAACTAAAAACATTTTTTACTTTCTATAACTTTTTTTCCTATAGTTGGTTCTCCTTTTCTTATAAAAAAAGATTATTTTATTTTTCCCTTTTTTGTTTTTAATTTAGCACGGCTTTTTTAATTGCTATTATTCACCAAGAAATTCAAGTTGTTGCTCACTTTTTCCCACGTCACGAATCCGATTTAATAAATGCTGGGTAAACAACACTATATTGTCCCAAAAATGTATATTGTTATAACAACCCCTATCCAATAATGAACATATTCTGAAATCGGAGAACATGTTTAAAAAAGTCCGGTTAATCGATATTTCCGAATAAATGAAGCCCGATAATGATTTTTTATAAACAACTTTATGCCAAAGTTGAATTTTCTCTCTGTATATCTAACCTATTCATATCTAACATTTTAATTTTAATGTATGCTCGAACATTCATTAAAAATACAGATCAGTCGAATTGATAACCAGTTCATTGGCGCGCTTTTCAACGCATTATACATGCTTATTTACGCAAAATACATGCTTATTTACGCAAAATAAATGTTTTTTATTTCAAAATTTTACACCACCCATAGCGCCTAGCCTAGTTTCATATCGAATGAAACAAAATTTATGTCAATCTAGCTATTTATCACACCTAGGTATATTGTCTGAAAGAATCAACCTAATAATATTAGCTAACGTTTCTATCCAGACATGTGAGACTTTTACGTTAAAACAGTATGTAAAACAAACATTCAGTTTATTTTTGTAAAACTCATAGTTTTGCATTGGCAACGCTATTTAGATTAAAACTTCCGAAATCTCTTCAAAAATGGACATTTTTATATATCTGCAATCGACTGCGTCAACATATAAAAATAAAAATCTGATGCCTTATTTATACACAGCAGAAGCTCTCTCGTTTCCTTAAGTACTGACATGGTTACACTCGACCAGTAACTTGTCTCTTTGTTATGCTTCCTCTCCGAAAATCCATTTCCGCCATCTTAGTGACTCCACTCATCCTCTTCTTGCATCCTGCATAATGAATTTTTTATGAGCTGAGAAACGGGAGACCTCTCTTTTGCTTTTCATCATAACACAGAAGATTAGGTAGGGGCTCTTAGTTCAGGTTGCCCCCGAAGTTTGGGAAAAGAAGTATGTTTGATAATTATGGTTCTCATATTTTTAGAAGAAAATACTCTTGAGTAAGACCGGTGTTACACTGTAAAAGTTGTTTGATAAAGAACTTTTATTTAAATTTATATTATAATTTTTTTAAGATTATAATTGGACCATATTGCACTATTTAAAATCTTTACAAAATATTCAATAAGAATTTTTAGACAGTTTGAGTTTATTGGTGTTGTTACATTACAGTTTAGTAGGTTTGAATTTATCCATGATGCCCGACATGCTGAATACAAAAACAGAAACTAATTTGTTGAATGCTGTAGCAAATATATCATTAGCATATATTGTAATGGCTTTGATTTTAAAATTTATTGCTAGCCAATCATAGAATTTTTATATATAATTACTAGTAAAAGAGTAATAATTAATAATGAGTATTTGCGCTTAATTTTAACTTTTTCGCAAGGTACAGGCTCCTCAAACCGTTAAATTTTTCACATCTCCTGCGGTGTTACTGGAATCCATTTTCTTTCAAAGCATGTTGTATTTATTTATAAGCATCCATTCGACTTGCTTGAAATAGTTTATTTGCCACTACAACCGTGAACTAAATCGAGATCAAATCTCACACTAAGAAAATAACGTATGTTGGTGGTTTCCAGCGGTCAAGGCCATGATGCAGAATACATCAACTTTTATAAAAGAATCTTTGACAAAGCGCATCTTTTATAAAAATTGACAATTACACTATCATATTTCTTTGTTAAACATCTTTTATAAAAAATCTTTTTCAAAGAACTTTGGTAGTGTTATATCGGCCTAAGATAAATAAATCATTTTAATTAATTTTCATCGTGTCCCTGCCAAAGAGTGGCTCAGTAATAGAAGACTCAACTCATACTATGAGGATTGTGGGCTCGATTCTCGACTTTTCGAGTGCAGCGAGATTGCGATCGGAGGGTTGCAAGATTTATTTTTCATAGTTCACAAAAAATATTCGTCGTGTATTGGTTAATGGTGCAAGTTAAATCTGTTGTGATGCAAACTCCTTCACTCTACGATCAGATAACGAAGACAACAACTAAGCTGCCACCCCTCTTTAAACTTCCACACCACAACCAATGTGAAAACATGATAGATGTAACGTATGACAGTCCTTTCTACACGGTTCGAATAGATATGGAGAGTCTGGTATCGAACTCGGCATTTTCCAACGCTTTTCCAGGGTTACCACTCCTTCATAAATATGAAAAGGTTAGGCATAGATAGTTTTACATGTAATTACGTTTATTGATAGTAGATACAATAGATACAAAAATATATTTCTTAATTATAAAGAATGCAGATTTATTAAATTAAATCTTACTCACGTGTTTTCTATCTTTTAATAAACATATAAACATTTTAAAAAATATCGTTTGCATAAAACAAATCATAAGATCAAATTACACTAATTTAGATGAAAATATTTTATTGTGAAAGTTTCATAACATCGTTTGTATTTAACCATGGCTAAGACAATAGAACATTTTTATTTTTAACTTTTTGAATAAATATAACAATACATAGTATATAATACTTTTAAATTCGTGATTACTATTTAAATTGACTTTTTTAAATTATACATTTTTATTCACTAGAAAATATATAGTTTATTAAATTTAAAGTGTTACCTTCATAAAATATTATTACAATCTATAAAGTTAAATAAATAAGCCTAATGATATTAAAGTTTAATATAACAAAACAAGTAACAATTTCACATATTCGAAATGAAAAATAAAATGTTTTATTTTGTCAGTGTTATTGTAAATTTATAAAATATTCTTTTGTGGTTCTAAAATATAAATATTCTTGAACAAATATGAAGGCATTGTTATACAGTATAGAAATATTAATTAAATTGAAATACACCTATTTTCTTTTCAAAACTTTTCGTGATTTCTCATTAAAATGCATTTAATAATGTTGCCAACATCTGGTATAATTCTCGTCGAAATTCATAGTTAAGTTTCATTTCTTAACGAATTCGATAGCAGTTTTCCCTCCAAAATTTATTCTCAGAAATATCTCTTAAAAGGGTTTTGATGACATTGTAATTTAATTTCTTCTTTTACAGCAAAGGAATTTTCTGTTACTTCGAATCTTTTCGAGATACGCTTTGGATGTAACTGTAACTCATTAACTGTAACTTGTTATTCACAACTCGTTATTTCTCGTTCGATTGGACTCCAATTTATTTTCAATTAGACTCGAACTTCGTTTTACTCGCGAATATTTCATTCCTTTGTGTCTGGAGTATATTTGAATGAATCTTGTTTACATTAATTCTGGATTTTTTTGTGGTTTTCGCACAAGTATTGCAACATTGCATTTAAAGTTTTCATATAATAAATTATACAGTTCGAATAGTTTAAATGATATATAAATTTCGATTAAGTATGTCCATAAAAGTATTCAGGTAAATAATTTGAATTTCAAATCATGAATATTTTATTGCTATAAATAAATTTTTTTCATTTAGTTTTTAATAATGAACGTTTATTTAAAGTAGTATTTAATTTGAGTTTTATCTTAAATATTAAAATAAAGATAAGGTAACAAAACTTTAATATTTCAAAATATGCGTCTTAAAATGCGTTTTAAAAATCTATTTTTACGTTCAAAGTCCAATTTTTCATCGAAGAAAATTGTAATTACAATTGTTTTATAAAACTGATAACTGATTTATTGAAAATATAATGGTATATTGTTATTTAATTCTGAGGTTTATATTTTTTTAAGGTAACCTAATTCGATTCACAAATTGGGTAAAATGGGTATATTTTGGGAATTATGAAATTGTTTTGTATGAAAAAGCATTATCAGAACAAACTTTTAAGTCAAATTAATTATGTGAATAAAATAGAACAAATAACAATCTTTAAATCTTAAAAAAAAACAATATATTGATTATTAATAGACTGTATTTATTTCTAAAAGCAAGCTGTATTCCACCATTAGCCATTTTAAAAAACTCACTATTCTATTTTTTTGTTATTTTCATCGAAATAGAACACCTGATTATTGATTTGTTTTGTTCAGAAACCGATGATGTATTTATGTTATTTTTAATTTATTTCGCAGACAATTTTTAATTTTATTTCAAACATTATATTTAACTTTGAACAAAACAAGCAAATGGCAGCCATTTTTGTATCGAAATATGTTCTTTTGTTGTTGGAAGTTTAATGTAAAAATATCAGGTATGTAATTTCATTAAATTAACGTATAAACTATGTTAAATATATTGCAGTTAATTCTTGTCAATTATAAGCTTCGAAAAACATATTTTTTCGTAAAACAATTACGCTTTTGGCGAAGATTATTAAATGTTTACGAATTTCTTATACATTAACATTAATAATTCGAAAACCCATATTTTCCACTTAGCAAAACATTTAAAAAAAATACATTAGATTTGTTTTATATTTATTTCATTTCAATATTAAAACTATTTTATTCTATACAAATCCAAGGAATATTATTGAATTATTATATTTTTCTAGTTTATATAAGAAAGCTTTCATGTATCGCACTATCTTAATTTTTTGTACATTCAAACAAATTGACATTTGGACTTGAATCAAAACACTCAGAAAAGTAATTGTTTGCTGAAATGTACTTTACAAACGAAGTAAATTACAAAAAAAGAACGAGATCAAAACATAAGTCTAACATCGAGTAATTCAATAGTTAATTTCAAAACACCTCATTTACCCCACGATCCACCCCCCCCCCCTCTTACCCCACCTACCAACATATTTCTTTTATAAAATATTCATATTTTGATGAAAATTTCATCTACTAGAAATAAAACTTATTTATACTGGGAGAAATATTTGAAAGTATTTATAAATATAAATCTTTTAAAGTTGAAAGAGTTTCTGTTACTTCAAAGAAACCAAATAAGTTTTCTTAAAACACGATTTAAAAAAAAACTATTTTGTTATAACGTCTCCGTATTTTAAGATTAATTTGAACTCTTTCTAAATGTCATATAGATATAAAACTTGCCGATACTCAAATGTCTTCTTCATCTTTCTGTAGTTCAAAACTACAAGACAGTGTTCTTGAAAATTTGCTTTTGGAAATCCCGAACCTTTTACAATAGACACTATTCACATCCTAGTATTTTCATTTAATACTCGTGGATAAAGAAACAATTTTAACTCTGTGATTAGTGAATAAAAAACCACAGACAAATACTCTAAAATAATATGACTGACGTCACTTATATTACAATATGATGTCACATACAAAAGTTCATAGCTCATTGTAAAGCTTTATGGAGATAAATTTATCACATAAATTATTTTTATCCGATAGCCCATTGTGTATTTCTATTGAGGCGTTAATAAACCAAACAATAAAGAACCAACAACAATCAATAAATATCCAATCGGTGACATAAAACCTTTTAAACAATTTTCAAGGTTTAGAATATAAAAATCGTTTAGATAAAATTAACAAACGACGCATTTAAACAGAAATCCATAAAACAATAAAACAATTTAATATATACACAAACTAACTTAATAAAGTGATAAAGATAAGATAGCTTCCATAAAAAACAATCAACTCCCAGAGATAAAGCCATTGTTTAGTTCTAGTTTCTCTAATGTAACGGGAGAGAACGAACAACCCCAAGTGGCTACCCTTCCCGTTATTAACAAATATCTTTTGACGTTAGGAGAAACGAAAATGGGGACCGCACTCAAAGCGTGTAATTTTGCCAACGGATCAATATTCCATCTTCGTGATAAGAATTCAATATGTTTAGTTTGAGCGCCGTGCGTTGGACCTGAAGCTTGTGTCTAAAGAGTCGAAGTGAGGAATGCTTTGTTTTGAAAAAGTGTAATGAGGAAATCAGGGCATTAACTTAAATTTATTTGACCGGAACATTTGTGACGCATTAAACGAATATTTAAATTCAAGTATATACATTAAATATATATATATATATCTCAATATATACTTTGGAAGTATTTTTTTTTCTTAAATTTTTTTTCTTCTTAACATAGTTGGAATTATAAAAGTGTAAAGTTTACTACAATTATATATTTATATATTATATTTTGTTCAATTAAAGGCATTTTTTTTATTTATCAACGCATGTCTCGTACCATAATATGGCGATGTTACTCATGGGAAATATTAAAACTTAATATTTTATTTGAAAGCAGATCTTCCTGGGTAATACCAGGTAATTGAGAGAATCAAATACTTTTCAATTATCCACAATGTAATAAAATTTGGAACAAAGGCTTCGGTTTTTACTGAAATAATACAAATTCCGTAATGAATAAGTAAGTACAAATTCTCATATGTTCAAATGAATAATTCATTGAATAAATTTATCAAAATATTTATCAATGTCACCTAGTAGTTTTGATTTTCATTCAGTGACATTTTAATAATCATAATGTCATATCTCAATATTGCTTAAATAATTTAAAAACATCAGATGGTGTTCTGAAATATATATTAACTAGCATGTCCTTGCAATAATTATCGCATAAACAGCCTCCTCCCCCACACACCACACCCATTCATGAGAGCAAAAAAAAAAAAAAAAAAAAAAATTAAGAGTCTGCTCATAGATGGTCACAATACCAACGGCTTGTTTAAAAACAAACGTTAAAATAAATTATTTTAATACATTAAAAAGAACCGTTGATATTTATGAGATGAAAGTACAATTTGTCACTTGTTTATGAAATTCTCTTTTTTTTATACCACATCTGTTAAGATTCGTTGCTCCGTCTAAGGGGCGTAACATGTATCTTTACAACAAAAATAATATATATGATTTCTTAGAGTTAAGAAAAATACGTTTTATTTGTATTTATTTAAGTATCGATTCCTATACAAAGTTTAAAAAACACTTCTCAATGCTCAAGATCATCCTTCAATTTCCAATCGAATTTTCGAAGTTAACCCAATTTTCAAAAATCCCTATGACCGAATTGCGAACCTACGAGAAACGAAAACAATTCGATTTCTCGGAATCTTTTCCCAACCTCCAATCGCAACACAAACGCCAAAAAGCAATTTAGCCTTCCGCATAAACCAAGGCCTTACTATTACCAGGATCTTTCTGTCAGCTATCCCCCGAAAACGGCGCTGGAAATGTTTTATTATTCTTTAGTTGAAGCTTCCGGAATATATTTCCGTGCTCGAAAGGGTGAACGGAACCTGTGCCACTTTCGTTTCTTGCACTTGATAAGCTCTCTGGCGAAGAAAGATCTCCCATTGACGTAACACAAGATTGCAAAGAAATTACATTGCTAAGGCTCATGACCATTGTTGCCTTTCATGTTCGGTAGAAATTTTTTAAATGGAAGCAAAATATATTTTATTTATATGAGAGATAACATTTGTTTCTTTAAAAAAAATTGTGATTGTCTTAAATTGTGCGAATCAATCTTCTTTAGGGTTATATGTTTATTCTTATTTTTGTGAATTTTTGATTGGTTGAGATAACATTGCGCAAGTGGTATAGACGATGGGGTATTGGCGACGGTTTGAGATCTAAATCCAAGAAAAGATTGGGGAACACTGCCTCGTAATTTTAAACTGTGATTAAATGATGAGCACAGCACTTGAGCTGGAGTGATACACATCTGATGATGAGGACTTTTATACCACGCCATATGTAACGTACTTCAGAAATACAACGCAAAAGAAGAAGCGCTGATATAAGTTAAATAAAGGGAAAATTACAAAGTAAAAAAGTTCTTAAAATTGAATACCTGAACATACTCGTTTTTCATTGAGTACAACTGCATTGTAAATGAGCAATAACGTACTCACATTTAAGTAACCACACTTTCTCAAACAATTAATATGGCTAATCTGAGCTGCTGTTCAAGCCATCTTAACAAAGCGACTTGACGAACTTAAAATAGTTGTTTAGAAGATGATTTTCCACATTATTTGATGTCAATTGCTTAAATGGAAACTGAGTTATTACAACTCAATTATCTTACTTCCTATTTAGCATACCTTTTTAATATTTCTTTTGTTTATAATTTCTTCACACCGCCCTGATAGCTTAACGGAAAAGGCTCTGGGCATCGGTGCTTGAGGATCTGGGTTTGATTCCTGGTAAGTCTTGGTTGTAATTGTCGATATTTATTGAAAGGAATTTATGAAGGCAGCCTATGTAGGCTAGCAGCTGTTCTTTTTACTCATTGTACTCGTTTTGAAGTACACGTCTTTTTCAAAATTGAAAATTTTGTATTCCGAGCCATGATAAGCATCGAATGTACTCAAAATGAGTACATTTCACTTATTTTTGAATACCTATTTTTAGCAGTGTTTTTTATTTGTTTAAAGAACCCTTTTACATACTCAATACTCAAAGTGAGATGAGTCACAAAATTGCCACGTTTTCTGCGCGCGCACTCAGGGTCAAGTAAATGTCCAACATTTCGTTACCACTTTTATCACAGTCCACTTTGCCCTTTATCCAATTCTTACCCGGAACCCATTTTAAAGACGTTACACGTCAATACTAAAACAAAAAATATATAAAATTGAAAAATAAGTTTAAGTAATATCATATATAAAGAACCACTGAACAATATTTTTATCAAGATTAAAAAGTATTCTGAGAGTTGTAATTTTCCATCAACTGCGAAGAAAAATACTTCAATTTTCTAAAATTATTTGCCTCAAAAAATACTATTCAAAAATTCCAAAAGAAAATTCGAAAACGAAATGAATTCCTCGTGAAAGAAATCGTCAAAGTTTAATTATTTAATATTAGAAATTCACTTCGACGATATATATTATTCACGAATCGAGACGGAGCGCAAATAATTTCGCGAAGTATTTTATGATTACTTTTGTACGAGATAACCATAACAAAAATATTCTTTAAATTTCAAACAGGTAATGCATTCTCATTTCTAAAAGCATTATAAAAATAATGTTTTATTTTATCATAACTTTATTTTAGGAATGAAAGATTTTAGAAGATTGAAATATGTAATATTCCAGGCTATTTCAGAAAAAAGACAAACTATATTTTTATAAATTTTCCTTTGAGGGTTACGAAATACCGATGTTGTAAACTTGTTTTCACAGCAAGATAGTGTAATATACAATTCCAAAACTTGCATTTTAGTTTTTATATATATATATTATTTTAATATAATTGGCTTTCAAGGGTTCCCCCAGGCTTTAAATTTATATTTCAACATATAGTATAAAAATGAGTTAAAAAAAAGTATTACGGAAAACTGACGATAAACGAACTTGTAAAAACATGGCCTGCCTCGAATAGTTAAGTCAGGGTATAAATTGATCAATATACCACTGTTTTGTAATTTTAAAGTTGTTTTCACTGCTTGGATGTTTAAATAATTTTTCCTGTGCATGGTCTTTTACATTATTAAAACAAAAATTGACAAACCTTAACTCAGACCTTTAAATGTGATTTTTTTTTGTGAAATGAAGTATTTTTATAAATTTAAAAATTGGGTACATTTCTGGAGATCCATGGACATTGTATATCGTCCATGAGCGTCAGGGGGGGGGGGTATAGTCAATTCAAAATTATATTTATTTGCTAAATATGTTCTATATATTTTTAATTTCTTAGTGAATTTATTATTATTTGTACCGCTTCAATGTCTTTTTTTGAAGAAAATTTTGAGTTCAGATAGATGCTAATTTATTACTTAACGAATTTATGTAGAAGAAACTTATTCAGAAAATTGTTTTATTGCCCTTATAAATTACTAATTGTTTATTAGTTATTATTTTTGATTATTTTATCGCTACTACATTAGGACTTTAAATAATTTTTTTTTTAAATTTTTATAATATTAAACTTTTTGTTCATTTCGTTTCGTTGTTTTCTATAATATTAAACCTTATGTTGTATCATACAGTTGTTTTGTGTAGTATTCTCATTGCAAAATTTAATACTAAAGTGTCTCAATTTTTTTATAGTTTATTGCTTAAAGCATAATTTTGTAAATATTCATCTCTAAATGTGGTTTATAAAAAAATTCCAATTCAAATACTCACTTAGAAGCATACAGAGGTGACTGATAAAATTATATGATTTTGCGGACGGGAAATTTAAAGCATTATTTTAATAGTTTAATTAATATCTATGAAATTAATGAACTCTTATATTTTTCGAAATAGATTCTTCTTGGTATAAGCGTAGCAAACAATACAACCAATTTTAAATTCTTCTTCATTAAACTAACCGTTATAGTGTTCACCATTTATATGAGTCTAACTCACCGTTATAGTGCACACCATTGATGTTTCTCTAACTCACGGTGAGTTAGAGAAACGTTATAGTGTTCACAATTGATGTGAATCTGACTCACCGTTAGACTCACATGAATGTTCCAGTATTTAAAATATATATATATATATATATAAAATTCTGTGTTATAAATAAATATACTGCCTTAATATGTTTTCTAGGGAATATTTTGTTACATGATCATAAAAGAATTTATTTCAAAAGTTTTAAGTATTTTCTTGCCAACAGCAAAGTGTTAAACAAATCCCGAATCCACCAACCACTTTGCATAGCCATTACTTTGAGGTTTTATTTTGTAACTACAAAGTAAGTGATAAAAATGCATAGAGTTCTTCGTCAATGCTCATGAAATATTCATCGTTGAATTTACGAGCATTTGAAGAGGTGCACAGTTAAGGTTTATACACATACCTTATCTTCAAAGATAGAATAATATTTTAGCCCAACGACAGTTTTATTATCCCAAAAAGTTTTCATTCCAATTTACCCGTGAGAATTATCATGTTGGACAAATATGTGTTAGTGAGGTGTAAAACTTGTTTTATCCCCTATTATAATAATCAAAGAAAAATATTTTTACTATCAACTGCAAACAAAAATGTTTTAAAATAAAGTTTTAGTTCAACAACATATTGCATCCTATTAGAATGGAATTTAAAATATTAATGGTCGTTTGAAATCTTACTTTATCCCATTGCATGTTTTGTTCGAAAACTGCTGTTTCAATTTGCCCTATGTTGTATTAATACTAGTATAATTCAGTATGTAACGATTATATAAGAGTAGTTGTGTTTTCAAACTCGTCAACTCAAAAAAAAGTAAAATAATGTTTAAATAGAAGAGTTCAGTTCCAAAACGTATCCAAAATAATGTTAAAATATTAATTTCTAGAAAATAGGTAACATGGACAAGGCAAGTTCTAAAACTACTCCCCTCAAGTAGTTGGACAAGAACCATCCGCTACCTTAAGCATACTATGCACGTGGACGAATTTACGAATAAATAGCTTTTCCGACGTAATGGCTCATGTTAAAAGTGATTTAACCGATTCTTGAGACGTTTGGGAAACGGTTTATGCAAAGTTGTTCTTAGGGGAATTGCTTGTGAACAGTTTTGTCAACATGTGGAGCTTGTTGAATATTCATTGGCGTCATCCTAGATTTACAATCGAGATAATTTGATCCTAGCTATTTGGTTTTCATAATCATTTCTAACGTCGAAAAAAATCTTTAACGTCTTGTTAAACTTTAAACAATCACGGCAGGTTATTATTCTTTATACAAATGATTCAATAAAATAATAATTAAAAAATCTATAAATTAACATTTTATGCGTTGTTGCAATTAAAGATAGTTTACTTTTAAAGATGAAATAACTGATTAAGCCAGTTAAAATGTATAATAAATTCACATTTTAACTAGTTACTATGAAATAAACAAGTTATTTTTTAAATAATAGGAAATAGCTAGTTATCCTATGAAATAATAGGAAATAGCTAGTTATTCTATGAAATAATAGGAAATAGCTAGTTATCCTATGAAATAATAGGAAATAGCTAGTTATTCTATGAAATAATAGGAAATAGCTAGTTATTCTATGAAATAACTAGTTATTCTATGAAATAACTAGTTATTCTATGAAATAACTAGTTATTCTATGAAATAACTAGTTATTCTATGAAATAACTAGTTATTCTATGAAATAGCTAGTTATTCTATGAAATAACTAGTTATTCTATGAAATAACTAGTCATTCTATGAAATAACTAGTTATTCTATGAAATAACTAGTCATTCTATGAAATAACTAGTCATTCTATGAAATAACTAGTCATTCTATGAATAACTAGTCATTCTATGAATAACTAGTCATCCTATGAATAACTAGTCATTCTATGAATAACTAGTCATTCTATGAATAACTAGTCATTCTATGAATAACTAGTCATCCTATGAATAACTAGTCATTCTATGAATAACTAGTCATTCTATGAATAACTAGTCATTCTATGAATAACTAGTCATTCTGTAAATAACTACCTATCCTATAAAATAACTACTTATTCCATGAAATAACTAGTTATTCTATGAATTATCTAATGATAGACGGCTAAGGTGTATTTTCTAAGATGCGAGTTTCTCAAAAAGACTTCGTGAAATGGAGTTTTGGTGGCAAAATCGACAGCTGAAAGTGGGGAGAGAAAACCAGAAACGACTGCTATAAAAGGGTATCAGCATTTTTTGCCGTTTACCTGGTCACAAAATCCACCACTTCAAGCAATCAGAACGTAGAATGGGTTAATTACAAAAATATCGGACAAGTTGTTATCTCTTTACATCTTTTTGAATTCGGAACTTTATTCACTCGGTTGCTTCACTCGTTAACTGAGTTTAGATCGTTATTCTATGACATAACTAGTTTATCATAGAACAAAATATACTTTTTTTACTCTGAAACTGACTCTATAAGTTATTTCATGAAATAACTAGGTATTTTACGAACTAACGTATTTCATTCTTTAACGATAACATATGCACTAAATATTTTAACGGGAAGATAAATGCAAGTCATCTTTTTATAAGTACCGATTATTCGAAGACAAAAAACTACATATTATTGACAAAACTGCAGAAGTACATTTTATGATGCATCTCATTGGTTGTCGAAGGTTTGATGTCCAGTTATAAAATGCAAGAAGTTTAGGAGACTAATTGTTATGATAAATAAAATAATGTAAAATTGATTATATTGATGTAGTTACATCAAGAAGAGGTATGTTGGGAACGCTTTTAAAACAAAAGAAAGGTTAGTAGTATGAAATAATATCATCTTATATTAATTGAAGATTATTGACTAAACATTGACTAAACAAATATTTGATGGTGTTGCAAAAAATTATATAAGTTTTTTTCTGGAATTTTTAACGCAAAACTGCGTATATGCAATTTTCTTAATTGCTGTGTTACCCTAAAACCATAGCATTAAAATATAGGATTTTTTTTCTTTCTGCAATCTACAGGTGACAAAAAATACCTAAACAATTAGAATTTATTTTAAGAGTATGATTTAAAATAAACTAGGAAAACGTGTATGTCTACTACACAGAGGATAAAGGCGTAATGCCAATTACAACGATTCTCTCAGAAAACGGGTGTTTATTTTGAACAACTCACCTTTTTCTTCAGTAGAGCAAAACTTTTTCCCTCCATTTGCACTTGACATAAAATCTTTATTGTAAAAAAGAAGCTAATATTTAATAGCTTCTTTACGGATGCTACTAGATGGTAGGAGAAGCTCATTTTCGACAAAAGCTTGACATTACGCCTTTATCTAATATACCCTTCATTTAAAACTTACGAAAATGACTTACGCTATTTTAGCTGTAAAGTTTGGCATTCAATTTAGCATTAAATACGAACTTTATGTTAGCACTTAAAATTAATGCATCTAAAATACTTCTGAAGTGTGAAATGGAGTGGTAGAATATATATTAAGAGCAAAACAGCAGAATTATCGTTATTTACTTGGTTCATAATTAAAATTTTAAGATTCTGACTAATTGCTGTAACATCTCTATAAATTTCAAATGATAAAGACAATTACAGAAAGTGTGGCTATGAATTTCAAGCAAAGCATGTTCGTATTGGGAATTGATTTCAAACCTCTCATTTAAATATACATAACCACTCTTAGAGAAATTGAGGAATTATACTAATTGCCAATACGACCGAATAAGTTGAGAATACTAATTCCGGAATTCCAGAAAATATAATTTGAGTGAATGTATTATTGGTGGTTTATTTTGTGTTCGAGAAATGGCGATTGACTGTTGAATATTTTACTTTAGATATGGCGCCATCTAGTCAAACCCTACACAAAATTTTTAATAACTTTAATATTGGTTATACAAACTTAAGTAATTGACTCTCTTTCATTGTTAATTGTTCAAAATTTAAGATTAAGTGCACCCATTTTACTTGCCAGTGGAAACATATTCATAAGTCAGAGAAAATATTGAGTGGTTTTAAAATATTTCTTAACAAGAGTTTTTATAATTTTTATCAGTTTGATGGTTTATGTGTGTTTGCCAACGAAGTGAGAAATACTGATCGAATTTTAACTATACATGTGCTAAACTTCCTTACGATCGAAACATCCTGTGTTTGAAGTCAATCTTCAATAAGGGTTAGAATATTCATATAGATAGAAAATTCTTCAACGATATTAAGAAAATATCTTTGGAAAAGCTTGAATATTATCAAATAGAATATTTTAGGAAGACTCTTTTTAAAGTATTTACAAATTTAACGGAATAAAATAGACGTGTTCATATATTTTTATATATCGAATATATGTGTTGGAATTTACAATTTTATTTGGGGAAGAGGAGGGGGTAATCCTCAAATATATAAAAAAATAATAATTAATCTTATTAAATAAACCTTTATAAAAGTAATACGAGGGTTCAATTCTGAAAGAGTTTTCAGGAACATCATACAATAACAGAAACTTTACCACCAAAACAAGAAACTAAAATTTATTTATTTCGCAGCGTCGTGATCAGATTTATAATTTTTTTTCTCCAAAAACAGGTTTTTTAGTGTTACTTTGGCAAAGTAAATACTGTTGTGTGTTTTAATGCATAATCTTAAATAGTCAAAAAGTTTTCGTAGCCGAACAGAAGAAATGGAATCGTAGAACAACATTCAGTATCGCGAATTCATGTATATTAGTTTTGTTATATAATTTACCATGTTATATATTGTATATTAAATACTTTTATTAATACAGGTAGAAAATTAAATTTAAGAAGTGTTATTAGGTATTACTAAATCCTCTTTAACAAAGTGATTAATTTTCGGCTTATTTTAATCTGCACTTTTTCTTTCCTACATTAATATTTTTTTATGTAAATACAATAGCGTAATTACGTAGTTTGAAATGGCAATATATCTTTTCTATTTTAATTAACCATAAAACTTATAACTTGACATTATTTCTTTAAAAATACATTTGATAAGAAAAGTTTTTATATTTTTGTTCTAGGCTCTGCAACTATGCATTGATATTTATCAACCACTTTCAATCTTAACTCAGTCAGGTGACGTTGGCAATATAAAATGGTAATTAACACACAATAGAGAATTATTTTTGTTTTCATTTAAAAATCTTAAAGACACCCAGCTGAATGAAACATATATTTTATGTGTTCTTAATTTTTAAATATTTCTATATCTGTGTGCCTTACAGTTAAAAATTAAATTTATCTAATAAAAAAACATAGTTTTATTTTTTTCAAATATTTATAACAATTTTATCATAACAAAATTATGTTTCTATATTAAATAAGTTTCTGTTTTATCTCCCAAATTCATAAAACATTAAAAAAATAATAATGTTAGTCGAATAATAAGATAATTCAATGAAAGTGCTCTACAGCTGGATTATGGGCTGTAGGCAACGGTTGGATACGGAACAAAATACTCGATAATACTGCCTAGCAATTTTAATTATCCTTCAACCTGAACTGGTACTCTCTTTCACTCTCTTCGAAATCGAAACGTCTACAATATAACAAAAAGGCAAAAATTTCAAATTCTATAGAATTAACGTGCCGCATCCATCTCTTTATAAGTTTTCAGTTGGCTTAACCAGAATTTGCACTTATGATTAGACTTGGGCAATAATAAAGCGTAAAATCAAATTTTACTATTCCTTGATATAAAAAATAGTCCAGTTCCTATAGCCGTTTAGGTATACTTCTGTGTGCTTTGCTATTTTACTTATTTTACTCATATAATATCTATATATATTAGAAATATAGATAAATTAACCATATGTATAAAAAATATCGATTTATTAGAATCGTGTATTATTAGAAATATTGATTAAACAGAAAATTTTGGTTATTGGCTGGCGATTAATCACGATCGCCACATTTCGTCATCGCACTAGCCTACTTATGACCCTCCCATAATGAGTTAGGTGCTGTGACCGTTACTTTACGCAGGCGACAAAATAACCGTAAAACTTATAACTTCAAAATTATGAACATTTAAAGAATTAAATAAACACACTGTTAAAAATAGGTACTCAAAAATAAATAAAATTTTTGTGATTAAATTCAATGCTATCATGGCTCCGAAAACATAAATTTCAATTTGAAACAGACATGTACTCAAAATAAGCACAATGAATAAAAAAAGCATAGCAAGATAGCCTACATTGACTGCCTTCATAAATCATTTTCAACAAATAACGACAATTACAAGTAAGATTTACCAGGAATCGAACCCAGGTCTTTAGGGATCGCAGCCCAATGCCTTATTCGGCACCAGGGCGACGTGAAGAAGTTACAAACATAAGAAATTTTAAAAAGGTGTACCAAAAGAATGAAAAGTAAGATAATTGAAGGCGTAATAACTTATTTTCCATTTAAGCAATCGACATCAAATGATATGAAAAACCATCTTCTGAACACCTATTTTAAGTGTGTTAGGTCGCTTTGTTAAGATGGCTTGAACAGAAGCTGATATTAACAATATTAAATCACGCTGCTCATTTTTCAGAAAGTACGGTTACTTAAATTTGAGTATGTCGATACGACGCAATTGTACTCAAAGAAAAATAAGTAGGTTCATGTACTCATTTTAAAGTAAAAATGTTTTTACAGTGCATTTAATTGACATGAAAATCTCCTAACATTACTTTACTGATACCATTTAAAATCCGGCTCCTCATCCTATTTAATCACAGTCAAGGGTCACAGTCAAACCATTCGAAAACATTCTCCGGAAACATATCACAATCCGTTCATGCATCCCGGATATCTCCCAATCCAGTTTTCTCTTTCCCATTCATCTTGACCCCTTAACTGCCTCGTAAAACCCCTTTTACGGCGATACCAGCGCTCACGTTCAGTCCCAAATTCGCGATTTGTGGGAGTGCTCTGCAGACTTCCTTGTTACGATGCAGGTCGTACATATTAAAAGGTGCCTCCACTCTGCTGTTGCCTATTATCTATTCACCGGAATCGTACTTCGGCGGGGTCTTAAAAGACACTGAGTTATCATTTTGGGCTATCTCGTTTGGGTATCAAAGCTGGTAATGTTATATCAGTGTGTACTATGGGAATTTCATATCGGTTTTAGTATGGTGGGTTTGTATCTTTTCAGGTAAAGGAACAAAACCCCAAATCAAATTGTTTTGTATTTAGAAAAGGGTAAATATTAACTAATATAGTTACTATCAACTTTGGTATATATATATATAGGAATATACACTGTTAGAAATAACACTATTTTTTATGAGATAACTGCGATTGTCAAGGATACTTTCTTCATATTTGATAATAGTTTTGCAATTGAATCACTTCACTTTTGACGAAACAAGAATCTTCAAAATTTTAACGAAAGTAATTTACTCAGTTTCCTTTACGGCTCTTTTCAGGGGCATTTACTCATAATTGGTTTTTATATATAGATTGCTTCATTTTTGACGATATAAATTTCGTTAAAAAACGACAATGAATTTCCCCAACATGATGAAATATTTTCGAGGTGTATAGAAAGCGTCTGTATCGTCAAAAATGACGAAAATTTTGTCAAATAAGAGAGTGTATTGTTATTGAATATTTGATATATTCGAATTTTATTATTTAAAATAATGGAAGTTCTAAAGGAAATTTTTTTTAACATGATAGCTTTTGAATTAAGTCTGAATATAAGACTTTTTCTATACATTGACTTCTTACCCATCAGACAATTCTACTTATCAACACACAATTTTTTGGTTTATATAAATATTTTCAAGTTCTTATTTACAATGAAACCTAAATATTTTCTAGTAGGTAAATATTTTCAAGTACTTAAGAGCAAAAAAACATTAAATATTTTCAAGTTCTTATTTACAATGAAACCTAAATATTTTCTAGTAGGTAAATATTTTCAAGTACTTAAGAGCAAAAAAACATTAAATATTTTCAAGTTCTTATTTACAATGAAACCTAAATATTTTCTAGTAGGTAAATATTTTCAAGTACTTAAGAGCAAAAAAACATTAAATATTTTCAAGTTCTTATTTACAATGAAACCTAAATATTTTCTAGTAGGTAAATATTTTCAAGTACTTAAGAGCAAAAAAACATTAAATATTTTCAAGTTCTTATTTACAATGAAACCTAAATATTTTCTAGTAGGTAAATATTTTCAAGTACTTAAGAGCAAAAAAACATTAAATATTTTCAAGTTCTTATTTACAATGAAACCTAAATATTTTCTAGTAGGTAAATATTTTCAAGTACTTAAGAGCAAAAAAACATTAAATATTTTCAAGTTCTTATTCACAATGAAACCTAAATATTTTCTAGTAGGTAAATATTTTCAAGTACTTAAGAGCAAAAAAACATTAAATATTTTCAAGTTCTTATTTACAATGAAACCTAAATATTTTCTAGTAGGTAAATATTTTCAAGTTCTTATTTACAATGAAACCTAAATATTTTCTAGTAGGTAAATATTTTCAAGTACTTAAGAGCAAAAAAACATTAAATATTTTCAAGTTCTTATTTACAATGAAACCTAAATATTTTCTAGTAGGTAAATATTTTCAAGTACTTAAGAGCAAAAAAACCCTAAATATTTTCAAGTACTTAAGAGCAAGAAAAACCCTAAATATTTACAAGTATCTAAATACATACTTAAGTGAACAAAAATAGATTGTACAATATTTGAATAATAAATTTTTTAAAAAAATTAAATAAAAATAAATGGAATGTTAGTTTAAATTTACTACATAGTTTTTACAAATTTTATGTGTTAAAATCTAATTTAGCGATATTTTAACCATTGGAAAAGTTATTTTTAAAATCGAGGCTCAAAATTTATCAAAATAAACCTACTTAAATATCAAAGAGAAACTGTAGCTATTATATTAGACGTATCTCGATGTTTAAAACAATTGAATTCCAATAGCCTGGAGAATATTATTTCTAAGAAACAAATCGCAAATCAGAAATAAGTCATTCTTTTTATCATTTTATTTCTTATTTGTTCAAAAACACCTCATGCTTGAAAAGAAAATCAAATAAATAACTAAAATTTACTGAGTGGTTACTGCTCAAGATGTTTTTGCATAAGAATGATAATTGTACACTGAACCTTGGTATTTTTCATTATACAAATAAAAATATAAATTTATGTCTAGTGTATATAAAGGTAAAAAAATCATTTTGGTATTAAATATTTATGAATAATCAAAGGATTTTATGAATTCATTAAAAATGTTATCCACATATTTTTTTTTAATAAATTTACTAAAGAGTAATATGTGGTAATCTTTATTATTAATATAATCTTGAATAGTATGATTAAAAGTATTAATGTTTTTAAAGACAGATATTGCAATTAAAAACTATTATTGCTCTACAGATGACTTTGAATGTCAAAACGTTTAAATGTTTAAATTGAAAACGTTGTTTAAGAGATTATTTATGTCTTCCTTTTTTTTTATTAAAAATTATGAAACATATATTTTAGAAGATTAAAATATTTCATTTTAGAGTATGAATTAAAAGAAAAATAGTAATAAATAGTATAAGGCGTATTGACTAAATAACTGTTCAAAGATAGAACATAAACATTTTTAATCACATATGCCTAACATTACAATAATCTCGGGGAGGAACGAAACCTTAAATACGCATCACCGTAAGATGCAGTTACATGACTGAAGCTTTCCTGCGCAGCGGGAAAGACATAACATATGTAGAGGGCGTTACAATCGTAATAACGGGAACAATATATAGACACGTAACGGGAACATGAAAATATATACAGGTGACGGGGACATGATAATAGGACAAATATATAAGATAATAACATAAATGAATAACGCTGGTTACAATAGTAGATTAATTATACCTCCAATTAATCATATCGAATAGTTATACATATTAAGATGTATAAACTTTCATGCATACGAAGTGATTTGAATGGATTTCAACACTTGATATTTTACATATTAAAAATAATTTTATTAATAAAACACTAAACACAGTATTAAAATACAAATACAACGTTAAAATACACAATAAAAATCCGTATAATCCGGACATGGTTTGGGAGATGCATCACCCTTCATCAGCGGAAAATGTAAAGTATATGTGTAATAAAATAAAAATAAACCTAGAAATTTAAAGTGTTGCCAAAGAACAAAAAACTAAAAAACTATTTCAATCGGTTGGAGTTAACTATTATGTGCCAACAAGCGGGAAATACTGGGACCGCAAACGTTTCATTGACAATCGAGTCAAATTGCTAAAAATATGAAACGCCTCCAGGAAGTCAAGTTCAACTGGAGATTAAGGTTTGCAAATTAAATGTGAGTTAGAAAAATTAAATATATGATCATGTTCCCAAGAGTGCTTGGCAAATGGAGGACTTCTTTTTTATCTTACTAAACACAGTATTTAGAAACAAAAATAAAAATAATTATCTTAAATAAGCAGATTTTTCTAAAGGAAAAAAAATATGAGACATATGAAAATGTTGATGTCATTCATGTGTTGATATACTTTACTTAGAAATTGTTTTTTTTTGTGTCTGAAAAATTGTGCTGAAATAATTATATATCTGAACCGCCTTTTCTTATTTATTTGCACAAAATAAATATCTGTATTTTTAAATATTTGAGAAATCGTTCATTCTTGAGGGCGGTCGTTTTAGGCCGAATATTATAGCCATTATTGTCTCTAATAACTTGTTCGTGACATAATGTCTCATTAAAATGTGAAATGAATAAATTGATTTTTCTTTTTCTTTCAGGAGTGTCTCGCGTAACACAGGCTATCGAAAATACTAACGGAGATGTCATCTTCAATGAAGTAAGTTTTACATTATTCCATGACATTCTTAAGGGTTCATTATTTATTTCCAGAAATAATACAGCATTTGCATATAAAATAAAAAATAGAAATGTCTAAATAAAAAATACTTAAATTTAAATAAGTGGATTTGTGTAATATCTCTAATTATTTTTGAATATAAAGTTTTAAGATAACCTTCAAAGATGAATTCTCGCTGTTGAAATTAATCTGATATATAGCTGAGCTATGTAGCTAGGACAACAGATGGGTACAGGCACGTAAGTAAGGGGGTGGTTCAGGGGGTTCAAACCCCTCCCATTGAAAGTCAAGAAAAAATGAATTACTGTAAAAATCATAAAAATACTTTAAAAAAATAGAAAAATTTCAATTTCTGGTATGATACTTCTTGTCGAGTTGCATGAGGGAAGACCTGTTATTTCCCGATGGTCTTATGCGGAAAATAGTTTTCAAAAAGCTTCAAAAATATGTTTTGAGGTAATTTTTATCTCAAACCAAGCGTAACATGACGTCATCGTGTTGCATTATCGAGCATTTAAATTTCCGTAACAAAGGGTCACCGAAATTAATACCTCAATTACATCACCGATCGTCAAACGGTATATATATACTATTTAAAACAAGGAATCTTAACATTTAAATTTGTTCTCTAAATTTACTTCATATTTAGGAAGTACATTTACTAATTTTTAAAAAGAGTTAATGACTGATATTGGTAACGATTTCATGAAAAATAAATAACTGTTGTTGTTTCGATACTTATATGTCAACATAATCCTGTTTAATTGAATAAAAATTAATATAATTTTTAAAAAAATAATGGTAAAGGAGGTTGTTAAGTTTGGAGGGAAGGGGGGGGGATAAGTTTCTCAGTCACTGAACCACCCCCATGAAAAATCTATACCTACGTGCCTGGAAGGGTAACTTTTTCCAGCTATATGGATTTTGATTTGAATTGTATAGCTACGCTATATAGCTCTTTTGGGGCGGCGTTTTTGAAAACTTTTAGTACTGCTGTATAACTCGGCAATATAACAGATTTTCTAAATAATATAAATGAGGCTTTAGTGTTTATAATATTTTATTTACCAATGAGAGAGAATTTTTTTTCGTAGTCTTTACTTTTCTTTAATGTAAAATTCGTGCCTCACATGAGTCGAGTGATAAAATGTTTAATTCTATTGGCTATGATACTTTTTTTTTATAATGGTAGATATATATCTTACTTGATCAGAACATTTAAAAACTTCGGTTCCCAATATTTAGAAGACAACGGATATTTTGAATGTCGGTATTTATTTAAAAAACAACACGTCTTGGGAAATACCACTGAGCTAAAATAATATAAACACTGGAGTGAGGAGTCCCAATGGGTGATAATGCAATTTACCGTGCCGCGCGGATGAATACTATTCGGAAGAGAACGTTGAGAAAAACATTCTACCTTGGCTATTGCACGGTTAGTCGTGCTTCGTCGGTTTTGAGTATTTTATTAATTAATTATTATTTTTATCATTTTTAAGTAAGTAAGAAAGTGAGTATGTAGAAACGTTAAATGTGTATCATTTAATGTATTTTTAAAACCGGAAATGTGGTTTTAAATCTAGGATGTCTGCACTTCATGACAAACAACCTGCAAAAGGATTATTTTTTCTAGCTTGGCTCAAAAAATGTGTAAAGTGGTCGTGCGCACTTAATATTCCATCCAGTGATTATTATAGCCGAATGGGCAATGCAAGCTTTTTTGTCAAAGGAAAACAAAACATTCTTTGTGATTGAATTATTACCCTAAAGGGGCCCTTTTAACTTTTTTACGGGATGGCATCACTGCTCCAAAAACTATCTTGTTTACTATTATCACTCAATTTGGGGGTGAATATGCTTTTCAATAATAAAACGAGACAAAAAGAGTATGTATACACCCACTTCCTTGGTCTGATTCTAAAAATATATTGTGCACAATAGTTTTTTAACAATAGTTTAACAAATTTAAATTTAACACTGTATAGTAGTATAGCAAACTATGGTTATCCAAAAACGCAACCTAAAATAGTACAGTAATTTTTGTAGTGTACGGATTGTATTTAGCACAGATCAAACAATAGATACTATACTGGAAAGCTTTAAATATTACTTAGCTGTAAATACGGTTTTTCGACTAGGATAGTGTCCGTGTAGGGAAAACAACCTTCTGGGCTTTTGAATGCGTGCCTTGTTCATGCCCAGCTAAGAAATGTCAACGTAAAAACTTCGTCAAATTTCCGAAATGGAAGATTTTATGCATAACTTTTCGGATTTTAAAAGATCTATGAAAACTTTAAAAAAAATGCTGTCAATGAAGGTTTTTATTTAAAATTCCTTTATTTGCAGAAAAATCCTTTCGATTTTGAAATTTTGAAATTATTGTTGGGAAAATGGAGATTTTTAAACGGTTTTATACAAGAAAATTGTAAAGTTAAAATAAAAAAAACTAGATTATTGTTCAAAATTCCTTTATAAAACCTACAAAAAAAACTTCAATTTTATAATTTTGACGAAGTTTTTATTTTATCATGTACTTTTTTTGCTGGGTGTTTTCTAGAAATCCATTGGATTATCGTAACGATAATCCAACGGATTACGTTGAATAAAAGAAGTTTTGAGTTTTATTGAACCTCGAACACATAATTATTGAAAATGATGTTGTAAAAACAAGCATGAATCTGCTTATCTTCTATATATAAAAAAACAATAATAATAACACTTTCTTGGAATTTAAATTTATTTTTGTTTTCTATGTATAAGGATTAAGTTTGTTTTCTTAATTTCGTGGAATTTTCTAAAGGAATCTGGAAAATAATCCATCGATTAGTAATACCTCATTCGGAACAGAAAGCATGGTCAATAAAAGTGAACGAGCTTAGTTATTATCTTGATTTCTCTTGGGGGGGAAATAGCGGTTTATTGATTTTCCCCATCAGAAGCATTGTCAAATCTGACAACTAAAAATAATATCTACAGGAAAAAGAATTGTGAAGGGAAAATAATCCATGCAGTTTGAAATCTTTAGACGGTTAAACTAAAAAGACATTTCCGTCGAAATAAAAATGCGAATGAAGGCCGAGGAGGATTAGATAGACTTAAGATTAGGTTACAGAATACTGAATACTATACACCTGTGTAACTCTCACAGATGTCTGCGACTAAAGTTTAAATTCCTGTGAACCTTATAATAAATACTAAGCGCGTGTTGTATTTCCCATATAAAAATTTCCAAAAATACTTTCAGATAAGAAGTTTAAAGGGGAGTGCTCAATGTTGAAAATTGTCTAATTAGAATTATTAAAACAGCTTCGTTTCTCTTTGAATATGGAATTAAAATTTGCTATGTAATGTGAGACATCATTGAAAATAAAAAATAGTCAATGTTTCGATTAGGATAATTAAAATTGTTTTACTTGTCTCGAATCGGAAAATTCTATCCCCTTCTAAAAGTAACTTTATTTGAAAAATTAGATCGGATGAAGATGTGAATTTGGTATCTGTGTTTTAATAAGACATTTCTGCATTCCTTGAAACTCTGATTTATGAATTTATGCATCAAAGTTCCTTAAAAATAAATACTAAACTTTATTTTTCTTAACAGTAATCCATAAAATTACAAAATATTAAAGTGAAAAATTAAGCATTTAAAATACAAGGTTTGGTTTTGTTAATTAACGTCGCACTAGAGCTGCACAGTGGGCTATTGGTGACGGTTCGGGGTCAATCTCGAAGGAAAGACCCGGGAACACATACACATTCACACACACATTCATCTCGTTATTTTAGAACCATGGTCAGATGACGAGGAAACACCTGAACTGGCACCCAACGCCTTCAATAGATGTCGGGACTTTGAACCCCGATCAGATTTATCGTGCACCAGTATAATTTGTTAGATATTCTGGACGACTTTCTAGTATTTTTGTAGCGAAGCTGGCAACCCTCCGATTGCAAGATCACTACTTTTTTACTTTTCTATGTCAAGTCCATTTCGCGGATTCGAACCACCAATCCTTTGATTAGTAGCTGAACGCCTTACCAACTGAGCAACTGGGGCTCTTTTAAAATACAAGAATATTTACAAAACATAAACTTAACTAAGAGCGAACCTCCATCAAACCATAACCAACAAATCAACATCCAACAATAAAATCCAATATCCGTGCCAATACCACTGATCTCTAACTGTAACTTCTGGATAGGGCAAGACATTTTGTTGACTTGAAGTCGATATGGAGGCCGCCATGATGGGGCACACTTTTCTTGATACCGCAATATTTCGTATATTTTTCATGTTAAAATACGCCGACATATATTATTTTTGGGTAAGTTTTTTTTATTTTATTTTTAAACCCATTTTAAATGTAATCTGCTATTAAAATAGGAAATCATTTGCAAGTCAAAGTAGAAGTAGTTAAAAAGCAAGAGCAAAAACTATCTGTTTGGCAATATAAAAATTAATTCTATAAGAAGAAAATATAATATTTATATATATTTAATACTTCTACAATGTTTTGGTAATAAGAAACACCACTAAATCGTTTTTAAAAAAATGTTGGGCACAGTATGGCAGCTTTCAATTGGTTTCAACGCGCCCGTAGAGGAAACAAAGTTTGAGCCTTCCAGCAGTTACAGTTAGAGTTCAGTGGCCAATACTGCCTAAAACTGGAATGTAAATCATCAAAACTCGCTTTACGTGTGCTTGCCGATAGCTCAATCGTACATGTCCTCCATTTTTTCACAAAGGGGAACCAATTAATGTTGGCCGTACCCCAAAGTTTCCGCAATCACAGCGAAGTCCTCTTTCTTGTCACAAAGGGAAATCCCGAATCCCTTTGGAATAAAAATGTTCATAATAATTATGTCATCAATATATCTAACTATCTTATTATCATATAAATTTGTGCGTTTTTTTCTTCTTTTTTTTTAAAGATTTTGATCAATTATACCAAACTATATATCCCTCAGAATTAAAACTCAAGAAAACTAACGCAAATAACAACAAAGCTGAATTCTTAGATCTAGATTTAAAAATAGATGGTATATTAAAAACTAAAATTTATGATAAAAGATTAGATTTTTACTTCAAGGTCTTGAAACTAACACAATGGGATTCGAATATTAGCAATATAGTACATAAAAATATCATTCTTTCACAATTATACAGGATTAAGAGAATATTCAATCACAGGGAGGGTTTAGTGGAAAACCTAGTAATACTTTAAAGACCCTTTCGGATAATTCAATTCCAAAAGGATTCGTGTTTTCCCTTTGTGACAAGGAAGAGGACTTCGCTGTGATTGAGGAAACTTTGGGTTACGGCCAATATTACTAGGTTACCCTTTGTGAAAAAATGGAGGACATGTATGATTGAGATATCGGCAAGCGCACGTAAAGCGAGTTTTGATGATTTACATTCCAGTTTTAGGCAGTATTGGCACGGATATTGGATTTTATTGTTGGATGTTGATTTGTTGTTTATGGTTTGATGGAGGTTCGCTCTTAGTTAAGTTTATGTTTTGTTAATATTCTTGTATTTTAAATGCTTAATTTTTCACTTTAATATTTTGTGATTTTATGGATTACTGTTCATATATGTGTTTTCGGAAAAACCTATTCTGTCCATGGTGACGGGGGATCTGTGACGATTTAGAATTTTTATATGCACGTCACATCAGAAACACCATGGATCTTTAGGCACTATTTTGCACGGATATTGGATTTTATTGTTGGATGTTGATTTCTTGTTTATGGTTTTATGGAGGTTTGCTCTTAGTTAAGTTTATGTTTTGTTAATATTCTTGTTTTTATTCCTTATTTTTATATAAATTTTTTTATCCTCTTTTACTATACTGATTGAAAAATCTACATTGTTATTGCTGCGTATTTCTGGATTATATATATATATATATATATATATATATATATATATATATATATATATATATATATATATATATATATATATATATATATATATATATATAATAACTTGCACGAAATTAATTTGATCTCGGTTAGGATATTTGGCGTCAATGCGTGTAAAATATTGGAATAAAGCAAAGCACGAATGAGACGTGGAAGAGGTTTTGCGACGGTTAACGGAACAGCTTATTTATTTTCCTTCTTTTATCGGAATTACCATTGACGACCATATTATATTTCTATAATCCGCTGACATTACGATTCACGTTCTTTCTGGTCTTTTAATATCAAATCTTAGAGTAATGCTTACAGTACAACTTGAGGCCTCCGTGGCCGAACGGTTAAGGGCGTCAGCTAGGAATACGAAGGTTCCCGGTTCGATGCCAGGTAATGGACTTGACAAAGAAAAGTAAAAAGTTGTGATCTTGTGATCGGAGGGTTGCCAGCTTCGCTACAAAATACTAGAAAAGTCGTCCAGAACATTCGCAAAAATTAACGGCGTGTATGCGGGACTGGTGCACGATAAATCTGATCGGGGTCCAAAGTCGTCCCGACCTCTATTGAAGGCGTTGGGTGCCAGTTCAGATGTTTCCTCGTCACCTGACCATGGTTCTAAAATAACGAGGTGCCGGTAGGAATAAATGTGTGTGAATGTGTATGTGTTCCCGGATCTTTCTTTCGAGATAGACCCCGAACCGTCGCCAATAGCCCACTATGCAGCTCTAGTGCGACGTTAATTAACCAAACCAAACCAAAAAAAACAGTACAACTAATTATGTTCAAATATAAAAGTTAAAACAATTATTAATTTTAAAAATTAACACTTCGCAAAAATGCAAAGGATTTTTACCCACACAAAACAATGGAAAAATGACTATATTTGCTAAGCCATCTAAAATTCTCAATTTTTTCGTGTTTTTTTTTTGTTGGTCCAGTAGTACAAATAGAGTTTAAAATAAAATGGTAAATTACATTCTCTCTCCCCCAAAAAAGTCTTTTCTAGCTTGAGAGTAGAAATTTTTCATTTCCTGAGGCACAATTTTCATAATTACTTTCCTTGACTCGAAAGAAGATTAACGCTCTTCGTTTCGTGAAATGCCGGTTACGTAATACAGAAACGACTGCAAAGGTCGTAAATGCATAAATAATGAGGTTCTTTCTGTTACTTTAACTTTCGAAAAACGAAAATGTATACTTTTTCAGGCGGCGTAAAATTGAGTTGTGATTCGATTGTATCAAAGGGTACATAGTAATGTTGTAACGTATCATAATTATTTCTACTTTTAATTTCAATTCAATGGACAAAATTCAATGGACATTCAATTTTGTCGAAAGGGTCGTTATTATGCTCTGATTAAATGTTTCATCAAAAATAATTAATTGAATGGATAAAAATCCTAAAATATTTCATCATTTTATTTATTGAAAACTTACAAAAATAATTTCGTCGCTTTTGACGTAATATGTCGTTGGAGCATATTTAACATAGTTTTAATCAGATTTGGGGAATTCATTTTCGACATTGAAATGGCGGAGATTTCCTTCTCTGTTTCTACGAGTTTTGAAATCACCTTGAATTCAAAAATTTAGTTTTATGGATTGTCTTATGTGTATGAGGAGAAAATAACTGAAGAATTTATTACGAAAATATGGCCAAGTTTGACATACAAGTTGCTGGTGAATGTAGTATGTGTAATATCAAAATTCGAATAAAAATTAAAACAATAAAATAATATACTTACATTGCGAAGAAAAAGTACGATTTAGGTTTCTTAGATATTGCATCTTATTAAATGAATTAAAATATATAATAAAGAGTATATATATATTTTTTGATAGTGGTTTGGTGAATTATATTTACGTTAATTTCCTTCACAGAATATGGAGTGGCCCGTGGGGAGCCCTGTACAGAGCCACGAAGTCTTGGAGATTGTTCTGCTTAATTACAACAGATACTTCTCCAATAAGTAAGTAAAAATTTATAGTGACTACATTTATAAAAATTTGATGTCACCATTATGAAATTTAAATAAGTTTAAATAAATCATCTAGTTTCAAACCCAGATAAATCTATATTTCCGCAAAATCGTTTTCTTATCTTTTTTAACAAGTTTTCAATGTACTTACTACATCCCCTTGCAAAGCGGTATTGACCTAAAGTGTCTGAATCTAGTCTAAAAATAATGCATTCAAAGTCTTGCGTTTAGATCCAAAAGTACGTGACTGTCAATCGCTTTTGGTGTTTGCTGTAAAATTTATAAAAATGGATCTATCTGGTTTTGAAGCTAGGGGACTCAAACATGCTATTATATAAATTCTTACCTTTTCATGTGATAATATAACCAAACTTTACAATCATTTTTGAAACAACTAAAACTATTCAATTGCAAAACAATCCGATTAAAAAAAAATTACAAGCAAGAATGGCAGAAAAATGTATAAAATAGCTCATATGTAACAAAAATAACAATGAATCTGATACAAAAAATATTTACAATTTCTCATAATTTGATCATTGTAGTAAACTGGAAATATTAGACGATACATAATATACGACTATTCAATTTTGAACTAATTACTTACAACTTAAATTGATAGAGCAGCAAAATATGCCCACAATAGATTTTCTCTTCCACACAATGCCAATTACTGCGTTTGAAAGTCATGCATTTAGTGATTTCGGGTAGTGAAAGCCCACTAATCATGCATAATATTAAAATTTCATTATTTAATTATTCTACTCCCACTCATAAACATGAATATTGAATGATTTCGGTATAATTATGAATATTTACGAGCGACCACACGTTTGTCCGACTCTATTATTAGGCATATCGATGTTTCATATCATTAGAGTTGTGTATAATAATATTACACTGCTGCAGTCAATTGATGATTGATGCAAACTGCATTGTTAAAATTTATGTCGCATTTAAAATTAAATGTTAATATTTTTGCTATCTGTTTGCCTTAGTTCCTTTTTACTATCTGTTTTCCTTAATTATCTAAAGTAATGTATGCTTGTTTTTTTAATGTAATGTGTCCTTTATCTATAGTAATGTTTATGTTATTTGAACTATATATTGAGATTCTCTGTAGTTATAAAGGTATCCTTTATATATCTGTGCATTGGTAAACACACTATCTCAATAGAAGTACACAAATTGGGTGCATAGTTTTCTAATATCTATAGGAATTCACAGAAATGCAGACTGTCAAAACAGGATATTGACGAATAGGGCTGTATTTATTAGATTATTTACTCAAACATTAACTCTAACAATGTCTATGACAATAAACATATTTATATTGAATGAATAATTTGTGTCGAAACTTTCATTGATTTGGTGGAAATATTAAGAACGTTCGCTAAAACAATTTCCTGAAAGGAGCAATTTTTTTTAAATAATATGTTTTCAATGCAAGTTATCTTTTTATAAATTTCCCTTTATTTTACACTTAAAAGTACATCAAAATCTAATAGGAAAACATCTAAATACTTATTTTAAATCAAATATGTGGAGAACAGCTTTTTTTAAAGAGAAACTGCTTTCAACTGTTACTGGTGAGTGAGTGGATGTGGAGAGAAGATAAAAAAAAAATTATGATATTGATAAAATAATTGAATTTTCTTTTTATGTTCTAAGTACAGTGTTGATAAGCTTGTAACGTTATATAATTTATTATAAGTTTGTAATTTTATATAATAGAGTTACATTTAATAAAAAAATATTAGTAAATAGTGTTTGTACTAGTCAGTTAAAACTATAAATGTACTTCTATAAAAGCCTGTATTTTTAGTTCATGGAACGATAAAATAACAATAAATGTTAGAATAGTTGCACAAAATACTAAGTATTCGAAAGGAAAAGATTAAGGTTTCACACTACATTATTTGCATGAAACGTTTACTTTATATCCATACAAAAACTTTACTAAAATTTTATTAGATCTTATCAATGAAATCTTGCAATGTGCGTTCTATTAGATAAGTTCACAAAATCGTTCCTGTTATATCCTAAAATTCTTGTGGGCAATGACTCTCGGCATTTTGTGCCTTTAGGCGGCAGTTTCCCTCGCGGGTCATTTTGTTAAAATGATGTTCTATACAATTCGAATAGTTTATTATATACTTTCAGATAAATGTGGCGTAAAGCCAATTGAAAACTAGAAATTCTTTCTCAGTAGCTTTTTCCAAAGTATCAAAAATGCATTTCGTTTGACAACCGAATTTAAAAAAACTAACCTAAACTTCTTCCCATTTTTTCGGTTGGTGATAACTTTACAAATTCCAGATTTCGGTTTATAAAATAAACTTGGGAAATATTTTTTAACCTTAAGTATTTTAATAATTTTTAATGTGTGATTTTTTATATAAATTTCGAGTAAAATATACTTTTTACGATATAAATATTATTGATTTATGGAAATGTGCACTAAACTTTTATCGGATTTTAGAATTCCCTTTTAATTACTAGATATGCCATATATATATTTTGAAAAATAAATATATACTCATTTTTTAGCCATCTAAATAAGTGATTCCTATCCCGTGGTCAGTGCACCACTGGTTGTACGTGAGAGGGTTCTAAGTGGTCCGTGAAAGTCTTTATAAAGAATAAAAAAACGAATTTAATTTTTATTTTTCGAATTTAATTTAATCTTTCATATTTTATTTGCGAGCCCAAATCTCTAGTCGAACTGAACTTCCTGGAGGAGTTTCATATTGTTAGCAATATTAATTCGTTAGTTAATGATACCTTTGCCGGTCCAATTTTTCCAGCACACACTATTTAACTACAACCAATTGAAATAATTTTCGTTCTTTAGCAAAACTTGTATTTCTGGAATTATTTTCATTTTGATTAGTATGTTTGTTTTTCTTTTCTGTTATGAAGGGAGATGTATTTCCCGAAATATGTGCAGATTTAATGCATGTTAAAAGTGTAGTTTTACGTTGTATTTGTTTTTTATATAAATATAATACTTGTGCGGGATATAAAGACTAAACTTTTTTGCCTTAATAGTAATTTTACTATTTGGATACTTTTCTGACTGCTTTAATTGTTATCCAAATTAAAAAAATATTTTTACTAAATTTGTAAGTAAAGGAAAATGTTCACCAACGAATTGCAGTTACTAATCATATTATGGTGAGTCAGGAAAAGAGTGCAATTCAATTCGTATAAAATCTACCTACCTGTAACGGAATTTAAAGTTAACATATAGCTCAAATCTACACTTACTCATTTTAAGTATCGACGAATTAAAATGTATGACCTTAAAATTATGCTTATCATGGTTCCGAATACATAAGTTTCAATTTTGAACAAGACACATACTCAAAAATGAATATAATGAGTAAAAAAAATAAAAAAGCAGTTTCTTGATTACATGGGCTGCCTTCATAAATCACTTTCAATTAATATCTACAATTACAATCAATATTTTCCGGGAATCGAACCCAGATCCTCAGGCCTCGCAGTCCAGTGACTCAACCGTTAAACTACCAGCGGCAGAAGGTAGAAACAGGAGAAATATTAAAAAGGCTTGCCAACAATATTGGAAGTTGAATAATTGAGCTTTAATAACTCAGTTTCCATTTAAGCAATCGACATCAATTAATGTAGAAAACCATCATCTGAACAATTATTTTAAGTTTGACAGGTTTCCTTAAGATTGCTTGAACAGAAGATGAGATTAACAATATGAAATCACACTGCTCATTTTTGCGAAAGTACGATTACTTAAATTTGAGTACGTCATCGCTCATTTACAATACCATTGTACTCAAAGAAAAACCGAGTACGTTCATGTACTCATTTTTAAGTACCTTTTTTTACAGTGAAGATTTGAAAAACAGCGTTCAAACCCTCCCTTTTATCAAAAATTAAATTTCGAGAGAGTAATGCGGATTTGTATATTTATAACTTAATTTAATTGATTTTATAAAAGTGTGTTATTATTTATTAAAAAGTCTTGTTTTACCAATGTATTATAGTTAAATAGCACCATTATCTACATTTCAGAATCGTTGGGACTTATGGTCTTGTGCTACAGAAACTGATAGAGGATGGACAATTACGGGTGTCGGACTCGTTGGTGGATGTCAACAATATGCCGACTGAAGTGAGAATTTTTTTTTATATTATTGGTAAAAAAATTGAATTAATATTTATGTAGCAATATACTACGAAAAAATTTGTATTAATAATATTTAAATATTATTCAAATCCATATTTTTAATATACAATAATAAATTGAATTTTAATCTTTGATCAGGTGATTCGCATTATTTTAAGATAGAATTACCAAATTCTCAAGCAATATACAATGCTACAAATGATTACTCTATTGACTAAACTTTGGTTGAACGTATTTCAATAAAATTTAATGGGAAAATCTAATTGAATAGTATATTTCAGATAATATTTTCATTCATTTTTTTTTCATTCAAAGTATAATAAACGACGAAACATTGTTTTGATTTTTAACAAACTCCTTTTTTTTTAAATTAATTTAGGAGATCCAATATCAAGCGATTCATTAACTCATCTTTAAAATTAGATATTGATCGATTTTTTTTCGTTTATAGCAACTAATTAAAAACTCAAGTTTTGCTAAAAATAAATGATTATATTTAACGTTTTGTTTATTTTTGAACTTCGTGAATTTAACGTTGAATCTAATCTAGGTATATTACAGAACTGTCCTTTCATTAAAATGCTTGAAATTAATTGAAAGAAATTATGTGTTTTTCAAATAGTTTCGTGTTACAAACGTTTAAATATAACATTAAATTTAAGATTTTAGAGAGGACTGTAAAGACGGGTAAGAATTAAGGGCTATAAACATAACGTTTGTGTTTAATTTTTTGATATTTTTTATCCCCGTTTATTATTTATTCCATAAAATAATAAGTGCGTGAACTATTTTAAATTTTAAATTTCTTCTTTTTTAGTATTTATTTACGGAAATAAATTATATAAACGAATTTAAGTTTTCAATCACTATAAAAATTGTTTTCATATTAAATATTATAAGGTGTTACGGCGTAAATATTTTGTTCATTCTTGTATATCATTATACAGTTTATTTATGTTCTCAAGGATTTAATATACTTTGTAAGGAATTGATGTTGATGAAATATTGAACTTAACAACAGTTTACAGAACTTAAATACTTAATACCCTTTTAAATTGAGGAACCTTATCGGGTTTTATTAAAGTTCTATTTTAATAATATTTTGTTTAAAATTCATAATCTTTTCGTCCATGAGTTAGGAGAATTTAATTAAAACATTAATTGGTTTTGAACGTTTCTAACTATTAAGGTATACACTCAATTTTTACGTTTATGCAAAATTTTATTGGATTACTACATTTACTATTAAATATATTCTTTGACATAAAGGGTATATATAATTAAACATTATCTGTAAAATAAAATTAATTTAATCTCATAAAATGGTAATAATAATTTTTAATATGAAATGAGACTAAAATTTATAACATAAAAATGAATTATCAGAAAAAACTAACAGTAAAATTATAAATAGTTTATGAAGAATAGGGTAAAAGAATATGTTGCATTTTATATACTCAAGCAAACAGTTTTTATTTTTTAAAAGTTGTTTTCCTTTTGCTGATAAAGTTTTAAAATAAGTGCTTCTTTAAAACAAACTATTGATATGATATTTTTTTCAAATAATTTTCTAAAATAAAAATATTTTAAAATTGTAAATTCAAAACTAGTAGTTGAAAACTATACTGTTGCACGGGATAGAGTCAGTTATGGAACCAAAACTTTATTTTATTGAATTACATTCATATTTTTTTTTATTGAGGACATAACGAATTCCCCGTGCATTACAAAGTATCACACGGGAGTTTATTACATTCATATTGGGATAGAAAAAATATGTTTTAATAATATTATCATTACCTTGTATAAGACAAATTTTGGAGCTGATCTCTTCATATGAATCGGAAGATGTAAAAAGGGGGATATGTACTATGTTATGTCTATGAAGCATAAACCCATTTTACATTTTTCGATTCATATGGAAATTTACTTCAATCATATCAATATCCTAGTGCTCAAAAGTGTTAAAAAAATGGAAAACTTGTGATTAAGATTCAGTTTAAAACGAGATATTGGACTGACTTTGAACGCGGCATGATTATGGCCTCAGAAGAACCTGTTCCAGTATCTCCGAAATTTCTAATCGCCTTTCCTTCGTACTACAGCCAACAAAAATTGAAGCGAAAAGGGGAAAAGTGGACGAAAATCGCTTGTGAACGAAAGAGGTGCCAGATAACTAACACGCATTGTGTGCAGCAACGGAAGATCTATACAAAGTTCAATATTTCAGCGCAATGTAACTCAGAATCATTGCAAAGCATAATCGTGCGCTCAATAAGACGGATCTTAAAACAAATAGGTTTTAATAGCCGACAACCAACAAGGGTTTCTTTGATTTCGTTGCAAAACCAAAGAAAATTCGACGAAAATGGCTTTTCGCGGGCAAAAGGAAGCTGTAATTAGTGTAATTGATGAGTTGAAGAAGGTTGTCTGGTCTGACGAGTCCAGATTTCTTCTCCATCACGGACCATTGCGGTCCATTTCTATCGTGTTAAGTCTTATTCAAAATACCGAAACATCCCCTTCCGATCAGAAGGAATTATAAGACCTGCCATTTTCTTATCATGGGCTAATATTCCTCCAATAGTTTCAGTAACTTGTAGAGTAACTGCCATCAGAGTTAGAGGATATTCAACACGATATTAGAGCTGTGTAACAAGGTGTTCTTAATATTTTGGCCAATCGACGAATTTTAACTGGCATGATGTTTCTCATTATAATAACCCTATACATTTTCAAATGACTCATTTTAAAATCTATTAAATTATCCGTTACCCCATATATGCACAAGTCATAAATATACTCACTAAACTAACTCATGTTGGTTCAAGCAACACCATGATCTTGCATTTTGTTTCCAGATCATCCTGCTGTTCGACGTGGCCTACAACGCCCCCGATGGTTCCGTGGGCGAGTGGAACCCCTCGTCCATGCAGGCGGGGGACAGCTTCGAAGACGATAGGCAGGCACTCATCGTGATCGAGCACAACATCGCCAACCTGGAGAGGTCCATCCACAACAGACAGCAGATGCAGCAGGACGCGGAATCCCACCTGCCCCCGCGCAGGAACAGCGGCTCGCAGCTGAGTCTCGTGTCGCCCAGGTCGCCAGAGAGGAAGAGGGGAGTCACCAACACAAGGCACGGTTTCTGTTTTACACTTCTCCCCTATCTACCCACACATCGTATCTCTAAAATATGAAAACAAGGCTAAAAGTTCGGGGACTTCGCGTAACGTTCTTTTACGTAAATAGTTTAAATACCGAAGCAGCATTCCATGCGAACGTATCCGAGTTCATCTCAATTGCTTATGTTTTTAATAAATTGCAACGCAAATTTGATTCTCCTTGTCTAATTAGTTCATAATTACTTTTAATAATCATTACTAAAATTTTCATATAATTATTCTTAATGTTTTATAATTATCCTTCCTAAATGTTTCTAAATATAATCAGTTATTACTTTATTAAAATATTGCAATGTTTAATATTTGAAATGGTTTTTAATGAATATCATACGATGAAGAATATTACACCAAAAGAATATTACACCAAAAGAATATTACACCAAAAGAATATTACACCATAATAATTTTAACACATTTTGATATGTAACATTTTCTTTATGTATTCAAATAGTGCGGATGATATATTTAACTTTCCTAAAATAAATCAGGTAAAGTTAATTTTTTTAAATTTTCTTAGTAAAAAATACTTTTATAAAACACCAGGATAAGGCACGCTTGTTTGTAGGTTATATTAATATTCGATCATGATGTTTGACGTTTTTTAATAACGTTACACTTTTAATAAGTGTAAGAAAATAAAAGTTTGATTCAAATTTTTAATTGCCCTAACTATAGAGATCTTTCTTGAAAAACACGAAATAATATTGTGGATCAACGAACGTTCCTACATTAATTATGTTTTCTTCGTAAATACGATAATTTTATTTTTTTAAGTAATGTGGCATCTGTAGCTCAGTTACTCTACCCTTATTTTCTTAAGGCGAATTTTAAAAAAAAGCCGTCTGATGATTGTATATAAACAGAAATCACTAAAAACTTAAATAATCTTAAAAAGCAAAAGTAAGTGCTGCTACGTTTTCTATTTCGCAGGTTTCACTTGAATTGCGGCAAAAGAAAAGTAATAACATTTCTTCAGATATAGAAATAAAGTCGATACATCTTAACGAAAGCGTTATTCACAGACGTGTGATTCCAAGAACGTGATCCAATTCTTTTTCCAAAAGATATGAATACTTCGAAAAATATCTAGACGAAAAATATTCCTGTAAGTAAGCAATAAATAGATATTATGAAACGGCTTATACTATAAGAATCCACCTGCCGATAAAATAAAAATATTCAAAACATAGAAAAGTAGGATTTATCCACCGAAATTATTTTCATCGCCATTGGGCAAACTTAGTATTGATATAATTATTTTATACGTTGTTACGGTTCGCTCTAGCTGTCCTTTTTTTGGTTCTCTCTCTTTTTTTATCTTTCTAATTATCTATTTCTCACTCTGTATATCTTAATATCTATTTCTCTCTCTGTCTCTAAATCTCTGTTTCAGTCTCCCTCTTCATATATATTTTTTGTCTCTTTCTCTCTCCCTATTTTATCTATTTCTTCTATCTCTCTCTCTAAATATCTAATTATCTCTCTTTCTCTAAATCTCTGTCTCGGTCTCTCTATTGATATATATATATATTTGCCTCTTTCTCTCTCTCTAAATATTTTTCTGCCTTTCTTTATTTATTTAAATTTCTTTTCTCTTTATAAACCTATTTTGGTGTATCTTTGTTACTATATTTTAAACAACTTATTCCAGGTTTGGTTGGTAGAATTAACATCGCACTAGAAGTATTCGGTTGTGTGGAAAGGATTGAACTAATAACATCTTGAACTTTTCGTTCTTCAAATCATGCCACTCAAACCATTTGTCATAGAACAGTTCAATTGAGGGAATTCACTGATCTATAACTGTAACTTCTGGATGGGGCAAGACATTTTGTTGGCTTGAAACCAATGAAGGGGTAACAACTGTACCCTACTTCCATCGGTACCGCAATATTAATTATATTTTAATGTTAAAATAAACCGAAATGTATTGCTTTTGGATGAGTCTTTTCCAATTTCTTTTGAAACTCATTTTAAATGCAATCTGCTATTAAAATAGAAAGTACTTTGCAAGTCAAAGTCTAAATGGTTAAAAAGCAAGAGCAAAAACTATTTGTTTGGCAATTAATAAATTAATTCTATAGGAAGAAAATATATTATTTATATACATTTAATATTTAAACAATGCTATAGTATTAAAAAACACCACTAAATCACTTAAAAAAAATATTGGGGCCCAGCATGGCTGCTTACACATTGACTTCAACGCGCTCATAGAGGAAACAAGGTTTGAGCCTTCCAGAAGTTACAGTTAGAGTTCAGTGAAGGAATGTCCTCAAGAACAAAAAAATAAAGCCAAATCTGTAGCCACTTCGCCAACCTTCCTGCAGCAAGATGGCTCTTATTCAACCCAAAATCATAAAACAGAGAATGTAAAATGCTTTTCTTATTTCCCAAAGGGAAAACTTCTACTCACAAGGAATTTAAACGACGCCCCATTATTTAAATGTTGTCCCTTTAAAGAGTTAGAAAGGTTGAATCACAAGCTTCAACTTTAGAAGTTTTATGTTTCAGATATATTTGACCATTTACATTTGGTATCAGCATGGGTGTTTAGCATTTTAAATTCGACCTGTTAATTTGGATTAGGTGTTTGTGTTACGTATTCATTACATTTCAATTCTAATTTTCATATAGTTATCACAGAAGTTGAAACAGCCACATTCAAAGAGTTTAAAACTTTAAGAAGGTACGCATAGTTTTTGTGTTATGCATAAAGTAATCTTCAAATATCTAATTTTTTTTATTGACTTGGAAAATCTCAATCTAAAATAACGTTAAAATTATTAATTTTTTTAAAGTAATATCAATGTCATATAAAATCTAATTGTAGCTAGATAGTTTTTCATAGGAATTTAGGAAAGATTATACTTATTATAACATAAAAAATCAAGGTATCAGTATCATGACCATTCAAATATTACAACTGCATGGTTTACGTAAATGAAGCTATTGATCATTATAATAATTGATGATTATGATCCTACTTATTGATCATTATGATCCTACTTATTGATCATTATGATCCTACTTATTGATCATTATGATCCTACTTATTGATCATTATGATCCTACTTATTGATCATTATGATCATACTTATTGATCATTATGATCATACTTATTGATCATTATGATCATACTTATTGATCATTATGATCATACTTATTGATCATTATGATCCTACTTATTGATCATTATGATCATACTTATTGATCATTATGATCATACTTATTGATCATTATGATCATACTTATTGATCATTATGATCATACTTATTGATCATTATGATCATACTTATTGATCATTATGATCATACTTATTGATCATTATGATCATACTTATTGATCATTATGATCATACTTATTGATCATTATGATCACATAAGTAATAGGCGTAGAACCCAATATTATAAAATATTTTTCCTACGTAAACTTTCCATTCGGATTCGTATAAACATTTTTACTTATTCAAGAGTTACGACCATTCAGAAACATATGAACGCCAAATTTCAGACAAACTGACACAATATTTTTAAAGTTAACCTGTCACAGTTACTGTTTTGATAAAGAAAAGTCAAAAAAACATATAGGGGTTGAATTTTTTGTGGAGGATAAAAGAAGCGACGTGATGGTGCTTGCCGAATTTTTCAGTTGAACTGAAGAAGAAGTTTGTAAATACATATATGAATAAATGCATTGTATTACTGGGAAATCAAGAGTATTCTCTTTTCGAAAGATAGAGAGTTCAAAGTGTCAACTGATGATTGATTGAGTTATATAGCCCTATGACGGATCAGCAAAATTTTGAATATGTAGGTTTGTTTTCACTGCAGGAATCTTTAATTTATATTTTCAACACATTCCTTTTTTTTACTTATTTAAATATTTTTTTTACTTATATAAATATTTTTTTTACTTATATAAATATTTTTTTTACTTATATAAATATTTTTTTTACTTATATAAATATTTTTTTTAATTATATAAATATTTTCTTTATTTATATAAATATTTTTTTTACTTATATAAATATTTTTTAATTTATATAAATATTTTTTTACTTATATAAATATTTTTTTTACTTACATAAATATTTTTTTTATTTATATAAATATTTTTTTACTTATATAAATATTTTTTTTACTTATATAAATATTTTTTTTACTTATATAAATATTTTTTTTACTTATATAAATATTTTTTTTAATTATATAAATATTTTTTTTATTTATATAAATATTTTTTTTACTTATATAAATATTTTTTAATTTATATAAATATTTTTTTACTTATATAAATATTTTTTTTACTTACATAAATATTTTTTTTATTTATATAAATATTTTTTTACTTATATAAATATCTTTTTACTTATATAAATACTTTTTTTACTTATATATATTTGATTTTTATTATATATATATATTTGATAATATATATATTTGATTTTTACTTATATAAATATTTTTTTATTATATCAGTAGAGAAGGTTTTCTAAAGTCCCCCTAATGCTTTAAATTCGAAAATTATTTAAAAAAGGAGATTTTTTATCAACTTTTATATTATGTGTACTACTGAAAAAACTAGAGATACTCGAACGGATATGCACATTTGTATGAGTCATGTGGGTGGGAAAGTAAAGTGTTTTAAAATCCAGTAACGATAAAGTGATTTAATTTAACTACAACACTTATATCGAAATTAACTTTATGTTAATCTAAGTTATACTTTATACTAATTAAATAATTAATTTAGGTGATGAAATTTTTTAAATTATATATGAGCTAGATAATTAAGATAAGTAATTTGGGTAATTTCAAACTATATTTCATTTTTAGATAAACATAAAACGTAGAAAAGGAAATATACATGCCATTATTTTTTAATATGGGATGCATAGTTCTAATTTTGTGAAGAATATAGTATTTTTTTTTTTCAAAACGATATTTGGAACTAGCGTTTTAGCTGTTTTAGCTTCTCTAACGGTTAATGGAAGCTTCAAATTTCCAGAACTTACTTGATAAAAACATTATGTGTCGTTTATGTCAAATTTAAGTCTTAGTATGTAAGAAAATACTTGAGTTAAACTCTACTTATTTTTAAGATACCTTTTAAAATGTCAACTTATTAGGTATGTTTTAAATTTTTATTATTTCGATAAGTTTTAATTTTTAAATAAACGTTATTAGAATGTTTAACGTTTTGATGAGTGTTCGAAAAGTTATTTCTGCAAAATAATATTTCGCACGTAAAGTTGGCTAATGCTTAGAACTTTTCCGATAATATATAAACCTTATTAAAATTTTATTTTCAAACTCGATTACATTTTGCCCATTTCTAACCGTACATTTTATTTTGATTTTCGATTTATTATTAGAGCTAAAATAATTAGAAACATTAAAATAATAGAAAAAATAGCAATATACTAGTATAAATCAATAAATTAACAACTAAGAGTGAAATGTTAGCTTATTAAACCAAATCCCTCAATTTCTCTGTCTGATTTAAACCCGTCGTATATACACACATCCATCTTAATGCATTCAATATAGAAACCCATGCTCTTTAAAATTATTGCAACAATTTTTCTTATCCATTCAAACCACACATACAATTTAAAAGACGTTCCACCCACGAAGGAATTAAACAATTCCCATACCTTCCAATCAAGAGATCATTGATTGAACCTAAAGAACCAAATATCCTAATCTGAAGTACCGTCAACTCCTGGAACGCGTCAAGGGATCCATTTCCGCCGTGCCATGCATTCCAAATCAAGCATCGCGAATCGAATATCATATATGTTTGATTAATGGACAGGAATATCCTGGAATATCATTTGAGAGTGTGTAGCGCTTCATGCTCAGTGGGCATTATGCGAATTCTGTGAGAGTTTCGTCTATTGAATCCTGATGATAATCAGAACATGCCAATTAGGATGAGTGGATTATTGAGGGGGGATGTGTATAATATTTTAGAGGGGTGTTTTGGTGGGTTTGTGAGTCTTTGAGGAAAATAAAATTTAGTTGTTTGATGTTGGGGTTTGACTTGTTTTGTGAAAATTTAACCACGTTTTAGGAAAAAGACGTATTTTAATTCATAATTATAAAATGAAATGTTTTTTATATTTTAATTCCCTGTAAAAAAAGCATAAAACTTTCATCAAAATTTTGAAATTAAATGTTTTGTGAAGAAAAAAATCTGGAATTTTCAAGTGATTGATTTCAGGTGATTCAAGTAGAAAGTTACATCTATTCTATTTGTTTTTTATAAATATGAAAAAAAAATAAGTGCAGTAAACAGTAAAAATTTCACTATCAATCTTTCAAATTTCAATTTTTTAAAAATTACTTTAATGGATATTGTAATAAATCCATTTACATATAAGCAGTTATTTCCAAATAAGATATATGGTCTACAGTTTTAAGTATTCAGATATCCCTTTCAGTCTATGCATATAGTTCCTCATTAGTTTACAAAATATTTTTTTAAATTATCTAATAAACATATTAGAGAATTAAAAAAAAAATTCTGCATAAGAATATGTTTTTTTTTCTCACTTGCCCAATTCCCTTTATATAACTAGTCATTTTCTCTATAAAGTAAGTTAATTACCTTTCAAACTAGTTCATTGCTTTATAAAACTATCTAAACTAGCTTTAGTTTATTTTTCATGATTTCAATTACAAAAGGTATTGATTGCATAAACTAAAAAGGACTTGTATATATTAAAATAGAAAATGTATGCATTTATAAGAAATACATATTCAGTTCTGTTTGTTAGAAAAAAATTACTTTTAAATGAAAAAAAAACCTTTTAAAATGCGCAATAAAATTATGCATGAACTCACTTAACTACGTGTCTTCCTATCCCCGAAGAATGTTAACGTTGCAACGTTTGTGTGTGTCCATGCAGGTCTGTCCCAACCACCATGCGCAGCCTGGCCAGCATGATGAAGCTCGGCAAGCAGAGGCCACCCCCCGAAGAAGACGAGAGGAAGTCCCTCAAAGACTGCGAACAGCTGGAGTACGGTGAGTAACACAACCCTCAATCTCCCGTTTTACATGACGTACTTCATTGCACAATATCCATTAGACTTTTATATGAAAACTATTGTGAATGTACCAAATATATTTATTAAATACAGTTAAAGTAATGGTAATTTGTATTATAAGATTAGGATCTTGATCATAATTGGGATCAACGCATATAATGTAAAACTCAATTTATCTGGATCAATTGAGGCTAGATGTCATCCGGATAATTGGATAATTCACGAAAAAAGATTATTTCTTAGTAAAAAATTAATGTAATGTCATTTGATGACTATTAATAACAAGATAATTTACACATAAGAAACTTTTAAAATATGGGTTTTGCTGATTTAGTTTTTTTCTTCCGAATCCGGATAATTAGTGATTCGCTTTGTTTGATCAAGATAACTGGAATTCGGATAACTGGAGTTCTACTGTATTTGTAAAAATGGAAAATGGTAACTAAGAAAATGACTTTTTAAATTGCAAACGTTATTTAATAAACAATTTAAATTAATGAAATTTAATCTAGTTAAATTTAATCTAGTTAAATTTAAAATCAATATTTTAAAAAGCGATTTAAGAAGTTACAGTTCTATTTTAATTAAAAAATATGCATTTGAAAGTTATAAAAAACTATTCACTTTATTAACTTATAAATACTAATATTTAAAAGCTATTTAACAATGAGTAAAATATTTAAATCCCCATTTAAATTTGGGTTTTAAACAAATTAAACTGCTAATAAGTTTTAATAAGTTTTAACGCTTGTTTTTTACTTTTACTTGTACGTTATATTTATACGTTATAATTTACGTCATAATCTGAAACTACTGAGCTTTCAAAAATTTTAAATGTTTCGAAAACTAGTATTAGTACTTTAGTGGTTCAAACTGTGTTGACATTTAAAAATGTAATTTTCAGGTTCAACCCAGACGCTCAACATGCGAGGGGGTGACAACGTGTTCGCCAACGTGTCCTCCGATGAAGAGGATAGGATGCTGAGACCCTACGACGAGTGCAGCTCCGACAACGCCGCGCCGTACTCCATCAACACCCCAGTGGTACTTAAGAAGTGGGCAGCGGCCGCAAGGTAAGGTACATTTTCTCTGAAACATCAAAAGTCGAAACTATTTTGGAAGTTCCAATGCCTATATTTTTCAGTTCTGTAAAAGTGATGACATTCTCATTAAAATTTTTCTCATTTTCTCATAAAATACTTATTTTTATGTATCGAATTTTAAAAATTATATTGACATGTATTTAAAATAGAGTAATATACTACCAAATAAAATCTAATATAAAAGATTTATTTTGTAATTATAGCATTGGGATTTATATTATGATATCTTTATTTTCAAAGTGTGAAAAAAAAGTTAAACATGCACAAAATAAGAGCATGCAGGTAATTATAATAATTGTTCAATGAAAACAAAAACTCAAAAACCCAAAATGAAATTTTTGTTAATGGTGCTCTAGTTTCATATATTTATTTTAAAATATTTCAAATGCATTCTCATCCATGGTGTACAGACATTTAGAACATTATCTACACCTTCTAAAAAAAGATTTTCTGCTGGAAATGGTTAACGTTTAGCTCATAAAGTTTTAATATTAGCTAATGTTCAAAATGGAAAAATAAATTATAATATTTCTGTATAATTTACATTAATAATATAAGCAAGTTTATATTCACATCACAAAATGATTTGGCTATTTATATACCTGATTTTTTTTACAGTTGAAGAAGATTTAATTTCCCTCTTAACTTAACATTTCTTCTAGAAACATTTCATTCGAAACCGCCGTTTTCCAAACTTCAACATGCAACACAGTATCTTGTAAAAAATTAATCATACAGAATTATACGCCAACATCCACACAGAAGCTTTAAATTAACTTACGCTTCAAGCTAGATTAATTATCCCATTTACTGTGCAAATACGGGTCTGTCCCCAAGACATTACATACAGAACCGGGACATAAAAGAAGAACAGTTTATTTGAAGGGTAAACAAAATTAGAGGCTTCTTGGGCCCAAAGCCATGTACAAGGGGTAAAAGGCTTTTCTAAGCGTAAATGATACAGCTTCTCTTTTGGAAGAGATTCTGAAGGAACTGGTTAAATTCTTAGCAGGCTAATAATGCCAGTGCTGATTATTTCAGCTGTTTCCTGGTTAAACATGGTTCTCTTAATTAAAGATTCGCAGAGTGGAAACGTATTTTTTATATAAAGAATTTAAAGGTCAAAGAAGGATCTATGGAGGGATCGAATATTTATTATTTAATTAATGGGTTTATTTTGTTTTTAGAATTAATATTAAATTGTTTTTAATCTTCGTAAAATATAAAAAAAATAACGTGGATGATTTATTAGAAAATTAAATACTAAACACTCGAAGTATAAATAAGGAAAAAATAATAATTAATTAACTTTTGTTTAAAAATTAGGTAAGTTTTGTTTTATCATTTAAAATATTTTAAATCAGAATTTTTTTAATATGTAAGGTGGTAGAAATGGGTTTTAAAACTATATTTTTACGTGCAAAGTCCAATTTCTATCTGAAAAAATAATTGTTACAATTACAATTGCTTTATAAAAATATTCACTTATTTTTGGATACATAATCGTATATTTTTATTTAATTCTGAGTTTTTTAAAAATATTTGTAATAATAATTTTTCTAAAGTAACCTATCTCAATTCACAAATGTGGTAAAATGGGCTTTTTGTGGGATTCATGGGATTTATCATGTAAAAGATATTATAAAACAAATTATTAACTTAAATAAAATATAAGAACAGCCAACAACTCTTAAAAACTAAGTATATTTGATTATTACGAGAGACTGATTTTGTAACAACTTTCTAAATATTTTTCTGTAATCCACCCTTTTAAAAATCAACCTTTTGATTATTTATTAAATTTGAAAAAAAATAACTCTGCCAGTATAATTTTCATTTATTTTGATTCGTGAATATTTGCTGTATTGACGTTATTTTTAAATTTTTCCGCAAACAATTTTTATTTCATTTAAAACATTTTGTTTAACTTCTAATGAAACAAACAAAAATGGCGACTATTTCTATTTCGAAATATGTTCTTTTGTTGACATTTTATTTGAAAATAACCATGTATCTTCATTATATTAACATATAAACAGTGTTAAATATATTGCAGTTAACTCTTGTCGTTTATGAACTTTGAAATTCATATTTTTTCGTAGAATAATTGCACTTTTTCTGAAGATTGTTAGATTGTAACGAATGTCCTATTTATCAGCATTAATATTTCGAAAACCCCAAAACTTCGTTCTTTTAAACGTTAAACTTCCAAAACAGATTATTATTTTTGTATTCTAGAAACAAAAAGATTTAGTGAAAATGTTTCGAAATAAAAATATTATTTGAAAAATAATGTTAATGAGGAGCAAACATTAAATATATTTTTATCGAATAAACTAGCTAGTTTGATAGGAAATTCGGAGGCGATTCCAATTATGTAAATATCAAGTTTTTAGACATTTTGGACAAAACACGTTTTGAATGTTTGTCTCTCAAATGTCGTATACGTGTTTGGAAAAAAACGAAGATTAATCACTAAAGCTTAATATCGTTATTATATCATTTAAACGACACTTCTTTTATTTTATTAGGCGGAAATCAGATCAAGAATCCCCTGCTAAACTCAAAGCCCAAGACTTCCAGGTACATAAATAAAACATTTAAATACTTAATTTTTTTATAAACTCTGCTCCATTGGCGTAACTTTTAACTACCTTAACCTTCCAGGTGTGCGTGACTATCATCGAAGCCAGGCATTTGGCGGGCCTCAACATGGACCCGGTGGTGTGCGTGCAGGTGGGGGAGCAGAAGAAGTACACAAGTGTCAAGGAATCGACCAACTGTCCCTACTACAATGAGGTACGGAGTGTCTTGAAAAGGAAACTTGGTGTTATTAATGTGGTTAATTGGCATGGGTTAAGCGGTCACGCATTTCGGATAAAAATAACATCTTAACAATTTTGGCACCGTTTAAATAATTACGGTATATTTATATACTTTTGGTGGTCTTTATAAATGATTTTCTCTTAAATAGTTTTAACATCCAGATAAAAATGCATGCTTATTATTGACGAAATTATTGTAGTTTTTCACGAAACAGACGTATGCTATATGCTCTGATTAACTATTTCGTCAAACTGAGGAAATTCATTTTGATCTTTTTTCAATAAATTTTGTTTGCCAAAAATGAGGATGGTTCCAAATAAATATACAAAGCGCGGATCTCTTGGTCCAGAGTCGAACGCTCTATCCAATCGACCAAGAAGGCTCGCATGAATTCTGACAATGCATATTTATAGAAATTCAAACACGAACCTAAAAAAGACCGAAAACTCACTTGAGTAAATTACTTACGTAAAAGCTCTAGTGCGACGTTAATTAACCAAACCAAAACTTACGTAAAATATTTGAGGATTCTTTTCACGTGATCAATGACGAAAAGATTGTTAAATATGACGAAAGTAGCCTTGACGATTGCAGAATTCTCAAAAGTGAGAGTGCATGTGAATAGGTATAAATAAAACATGCTTTTGGAATATTTTTGTGTTAAATATACTCTTTATAAATTAAGTTATAATATGTTTTTTCTAAAATTATGAACGTAAAATATTTTCATAAGGTTTTCATTTTTTTTTTAATTGGATTATTTACAAACAAAAGCATAAAAAATCAAATATACTATCACTAAATTATATTTACTTCTTAACTTTTAAACAAATTGAAATCATCAGAAATTAAAAATTTTCATAAAGACAAATGTTTTGAATCAAATGTTAAAAATTTCAATAAATTAAAGACATTTCATAAATGAATAAACTTATAGTGTGAATTGTAAAAAATATATGGTATATGCATTTAATAAGGATATTCATACTCTAAACAGATCCTACACTGTTAAAAATTATTATGACCTTGCACCAAACTTTTGTACCTATTTACCTGCAATCAGCATTTGGTGCTTAGTTTCATCATTTTACGGCGTGACTCTGTGCCATTTAGTGGTGAAACGTTCCACCAAAACTCATAACGTTGAATAAAACCCCAAATTCGAGAGTTTTTTCCAGTAATTTAGTAGTAATATTTTTGTAGCGAAGATGGTAACCCCTGACCGCATGATCGCAACTTTTTTACTTTTCTTTGTAAATGTCACCGATCGGGCTCGAACTAGGAGTCATAGCTGAACACCTTTATTCACCGGGCCACGGAGACCCTTGTCCGTTGCTGTCTTTATTGAAAGGGATTCCTTGGCTTGTTGATGTAACAACAGCGAAAATGTCGGTTGCAGTTAAAGAGGTTGAACCAGTTATTGGTGAAACCTCCTCTTTTTTCCGATAAAGGATTTTTGGTTCAACCCAGATTTCACCATAATATGATGTAAATTGCTGCACCAAGATATGGTGCAACGTTGAACTGAAACTTTTAACAGTGTACGAGTCAACAGACCAAGAACTACATATATTATGAAAGTGTTCACGTTTTCAAATGCTTATTCATAAAATATACGAAGAACCAACACGTTTATAACATACCATTATTTTCTTTCAGTATTTTGTGTTCGACTTTCATATGGCTCCTATGATGTTTTTTGACAAAATTATAAGTTTAACGGTAAGTGATTTCCATTTTACTAAACATAAAAATATATACTTTAAATTAAATTGAAAAATTACAATCGTAATTTATCTTTTAACAACTATCATTTATAAACAATTTTGTTGTTATAAGAAAACCCAACGAAAGCGTGAAGTTATTTTTCTGCTGTCGGTGCAATATTTTTTATCTCTGCGCATTTTCCCCCTTCCAATTTATTTGATATATTGCTTATGTCGACGTCTCGTGGGTGGAATATCAATTAATCCTTTTCACAAAGTGTTGATATAAATTTTAAACAACATTCTTCCATGATTTATCACCCTGTTAGATTTTTAGGCTTAATATTTGAATTCAAAACTTCAGAGTCACGATACAGCTTTTCGTACTTGATAGAGGGTGTTTGTGATTTTGTTTCTTTGACAGGTCCTACATTCCAGAAATTTTATTAGATCTGGAAAAGTGATTGGCACCTTCAAGTTAGACGTCGGCACAGTATTCAATCAAAGTGGTGAGTATATCTATAAGATTTTATTCTAAACTAATTGTTACCAACGGTTTCACAACTTTAGAGCAAACATTCAAAGCGCGCTTTATTAAAAAAAATTATTTGATAATTTCATCACTGAATACGACTCCGTATATTTCCTTAAACTAAACTATTTTAGAATCTTAAAAAGAAAATTGGTATAGTGATTATTAAATAATTTCTAAATATGAGGAATCTATACGAATCGATGCATTTCGTAAAGGTTATTTGCGATTTCCACTAATAACCGTAATGTAACATACACGTTTTGAGTGTTTGCTCCTTAGTTTTAATTCCAGATTAGACCCTTCCGAATTTGTTCAAAACAAACCATCAATAAAACATGCATTTTTAAAAAAATTAAAAATAAGTCATTTATGCATTCACTTTTATAAAAATATAACTACAGATAAAACAAGTAAGGACTAAATAATCGTAGTTTAAGTAAAAAAACTTAGGCAGACTATGTCATTTAAGACGGCCGCAAGAATTTAGCATCAAACTCAAGTACTTAATAATCACCTTTTTCAATTCCAAACAAACCGCTGCACTCTTTTTATGTACTGTGTTGTTTCTATAACAACGTTTGCAATTGTCAGGGAAACATTAAAAATTGTAACCACTCTTACGCTATTTCGCGGCTCATGTTTTCGCCATAGGCCACTTCGCCTTACATACACAGTTTACACTCAACTAATTATAAATACATTACACGTCAAAATACAAAATACGACATATTGCTCATGTTTCTTTCAAAACAGATTGAGACAATTAAACAAGAATCCTTTTATAACATCCCGTAACTGACTTCTAGAAGCTAGTATAACTAAACCCGACTAACGCCAAACATTTTCATTAATCTAATCGACACAAATACCATTACGCAAGCTCAACAGCTTGTCATAAACTCTACACTTACGGAGTGAGCTTCAGAACCCTGCCGCAAAGCAATAAAATCAGTATAACGTAATTCTAGAAGCAAGGAAAGACCCACAAATTAACACTCGACTTATGAAAGTGCGACGCTTAAATGCGCAGGACTTGCACTTAATAACCACCGTTAAGTGATAAGAAAATTTACGACGCTAACACCATCACCACGGTTGGTTAAGTAAAAGAAATTTTCTTTCCTTTTATGCCTTTTTTTTTTTTTTTTTGTATGGATTACTTAGCCATTTACGCTCTGTCAATTCGGTTTAGCAAGAGTGACCATCTTTAATGGAGGTGACATTTTTATTTTTCTGAGATTGGTTAACTTATATCAGATCGCGTTATTTGAGTTTGTGATTGAAAATATTTAACTTTGTTATCATTATTTTTGTCTGCTAAGGTAAATTATTTCTAATGTTAATTCTTTAATGAAGACGTTTTTCTTTCAAAATGGCTCGCAGCAAAAAAATATTTAATATTCCATTAAGTTATTTTAAATGGAGGAACTTTGATTTTTAACTTGATTACTCAATCTGGAAAGCTAAGAGTAAGAATAAATTTTCAATGTTAAAATCGTTTGGCCTCTCTTTTGGCTATTAAAAATTATTTTTCGAATTCAAATGCTAATTTCTAAAGTTAATTTCATATTAATGATTTTTTTGTGAATCATCTTACATTTTTTTTGAAGATATTTTTTTAATAAAAAGAGAAAATAATTCATTTAATTTTTTTAGTTTTGTCTAAAGGGAAAGAGAAAAGGTTCATAAATATTTTCAGCATTTAAAAATTCATTTTAGTTCATTTATCACTCAATCTACAGAAATAATTTTAGAGAAAAGAATTTCACTTTAAAAGTTCGTTATCCCGAACAATAATTTAACAAAACCGGAATTCTTCAATGAAAAGTAAAATCACTATGAACAATTTGGTAAGGATTTAAGGATTTAAAAAACGAAAAGAGAACGATCTTAAAGTTAGTTTAGACATTTCTTTAATTAAAAGTTTGAAATTAAAAGTTTAAAAAATTGATATGTTCAAATATTTGACTTTGATTAATGAAAACAAAATGGTAAAATTTCGTGCAGTAAAACATTAAAAAGGATTTTACTCTATAACGAAAATACTCTATCACATTTTGTGTATTGAAAGGTAACTGACACTTATATAAAAAAAAATCCATTTCTATTCCATAAATGACATATTTCATTATAAATTAAATTTAATTAATTAAAATTGTCTTATATTCTTTTGAATCTAATAAAATAAACGTTTTAAAATAAATTCAAATAACTTATTACGTTTATGATTTTGATAAGTTTAAATCGATTTTTTTTAAAAATTTTAGTATTTGGATTAATTTATTTTGTTATGATTAATACAATCAGAGATTTGTAAAACAAATCGTTAATCGAAGAAATTTTTGATAAAATCTGTCATTTTATAAAAAAAAAACAATTAAACCACTTAACTTACCAATGGAAGGCATTTCTTAATTTGTTTGTTGCCATTAAAACGCACAGTCCTATTTAGAAAATTTTCTCCTACGGGTCACAAATCTAATTTTAGCAAACAATAGGTAATTTAATTCGAAATTACGATTATATAAATGATAATTAATTTTGTGGATGTACTCTCATTTTATTTATTAAAAATAATTTAGACACACAAATGTATAATTTTTATAAGAATATTTAACGTACTTAATTCCAGTTTAAGGAAAGTATTGCAATATGAAATGCAATAACTTGTATAATAACACAATATCCTTTCTATACAGAAATTTTTTAAATACAAATTAAAATATAATAACATTAAAAACTTAAAGTTTATAGAAGCATAATCGTATGTATATAAGTTCACCTATTTTTAAGTTAGGTATTTCATGTATATGTGATAAAAATAAGTTTATTTTTCAATAAATGTTTCTAGTTAATTTCTTTTTATATTTCAAAAAGCGTTTTTTTGTTCAAAATACAAAACCGTTTACCATATTTCAATATTTATCTTAAGGATAATAATGCTTCCTTCCAAAATATTTATCAAAAGTCACTTAAAGGCGTCTTGTCAAAAGCACATTTCATAATCTAAGTATGTTTACGGTGTAAAGATATAACAAAAATAGATAATTTAATTACTAGGAATCCTTTATCAAATTTAAAAAAAATGAACTACCAGAAATTGATAAAGATTTATTATACCAGACAGACTTTTATATCGTGACTTAATAACATCGCAAAATATCCTCAAGGTACAGATTAGTTTTAAGACCTGTTAACAATAAGCACTTTTATATCACGGTTTATATATTTTCGCTCGGAATATTTCAATTTTCCAACTCGTATCAATATTTACCATACTGAACCTCATCAATTTAAAAAATAAAACTCTATCGATTTTTATATTTATTTTCATTATTTCATGTTTTTATCAACAAAGGATAATAAAATATAGTTTATAAAAAAGCAAAAATCTAAAAAACCCGTATATTTAAAAAAAAGGTTTTTACAAATCGATTTCATCCAAGCCTTAAGCTCGTACTGATTGAGGCAATTTCCTTTCTAGAAACATGCTTAATAACAGAAACTTTGATAAATATTCAATTTCCTAATAGCGACTCATCAGATGACAGGCAAAGAATATATATTTTTTCCTTACAAAATAACTATTTCGAATGAGCGATAGAGAATCTTGTTAATTTAACATCGTTTCCTAGAAATATTTAATTCTGAATCTTTTCCAGTTGCACCAAGGATAAATACGTGAAATTCTCAAGTCTTTGAGAGAGTGTAGCTAATTAATTTCACGAACGAAATAGTTTTATAACCAAAGGGCAATCAGACCTTGACAGCTGCTTAGTATAGTAATTGATTGGGTGCTTGTGGAATTTGACATCCTTTGTGGGTTATAATTAATTTTGTAAGATTTTACCGAGGTATTAAGTTAGTGGTATTTATTTAAATATCCCAACCGTTGATTAATATTAATTAGAAACCATTTCTAGTTAGAAGCAGTCATATTTATCTGAGTTGTTTCTTTAAGAAATATTTAAACGTGAGGGACATTGAAGTCAAAAATATGTATTAATGTTCATCGTACTTCATTAGAATAATTCTAAAGTTACATAAATGACGTAAAATATGTTATGATATTAAAAAGTATGTACTTCGTACATATGCGTTTTATTGGATACTGTCAATTGGAGTGACTTTTCTAACAGGATGTCTGCCCACTTTTTGCAAAAACCTTAGAAATAGGGTGGCTTGCTCACTTTTTGCAAAAACGTTTCACGCTCTGAACAAATTCGTCACAACAAAACATTAATGCGATTAACTTGTAATTCTGACGTTCAAAATCTAATTTTGGCCTAAGTTATATTTATATAGAATACGTCTATAACTTTTGTGCAGTACTTGATCCGGTTGGTTATACAAAATCCCGAAAAGTTTGAAATCAAAATAATTTCTGGACAACATGCGTTGATGTCAATGTTCAATACCTTATTGTAAAAAGAACAAATTTACTATGTTTTTGCGAAGTGTCGTATCATATGGACAGTATATGACATCACAATTATTAAAAACATATTAATGAGGATAGAAAGGATTCTCAGAATTGCCAAAATCACTAATCGATTATAAAAAGGCTTACTGGGAGCTTCACAAATTTAAAACAGCCAAGCGTTGTGAGTTACGAGTTATTAGAGCTCCAAATAGAGCACATCTAGTAATCAATTTACCACGCAGTTTGCATAATACAAAACTGACTATGAATCTATCTTTGACTGTATATTTATGTCTGACTGTGAATCTACGTATGACTGTGAATTTACGAAAACTGTCACTGTGAATCTACGTATTGTGACTGCGAATCCGAAACAGTCAAGTTACAATTTTTATTTGCAAGAGAAATATTTTGAAAAAATTATATAATTAGTATTATATATATGATCTTTATTTTTATGTATATTTTACAAATGTTTTAAATTCTACAAGCCTTAGTTCAGTATTATTTAAACGTCAATCGTTTTGCCAGAAGCAAAAACTATTATTTTTCTCCAACCACTTGCCCTTTTCTGAAAAACTTTCCCTAACTTCAGCTATCTAAACATCAAATGATGGAATTTACTTTACGTCTGAAGTTGTACTTTTTTCGAAAATCAAACACCACTTATCGCTTTCAAGATACTTCACAGAAGGAAGTTCTGCTTCTTGCACTTAAAATGGCCGAAAATATTATTTTTCCGGTCCATCAAAAGTTAGTTTATTTTTTATCCGATCTTATTTTTTTGCGTTTAAAGAAATTGAAAGAAAAAGCAATCATACTCAAGTGTACGATTTTTTTTTAACTTTCTCAAAGTTGACGTGGAAATATGAGTTTCAGAAAAAAACGATTTGGAGCAACTAAAACATTAATTTTAAAGGATAGAAAGAAATGAAAAAGTTTTAAAATAACTACGACAATTATTGACTTTAAGGACATGTAAAAAAGAATCATGTTAACACTGTCTTTTTGGTTTGATTTGTTTAATGAATAAATCCAAAACCCTTGTCAATTTATATATTTATCTCCTAAAAAATCTAACGGTTTTAACACTTTTTAAATATGTTTTAAAATATATATTTTATTTTAAGAAATGTACCTAACTTTATATTTATATAAATTTCGTCTTAATTTTATTCTTTCGTAATTTAACTTATCATAGACAGTTACCAATATTTTCATTTTAAGTTGCAAATTCTTCTTTAAAATTGGTGGGAACTTGTTCATATATATATATATATATATATATATATATATATATATATATATATATATATATATATATATATATATATATATATATATATATATATATATTATACTATGAAAAGGGAACGATTAATAACGAGTTCGTTGCTCTTACACAAAAGTTTTATCTTGTACTCGAACTCTGTCCTTTGATTTGAAAATTGTAAACTCCAATGCCAATGTGCGACTTTATCATGTTTTCGAAAAAAAAAGACTTAATGACAACTCCAAACAAAGGTATACTACTAACAAACTATTATAACTACGAACAAACTACTTTTGTTCGAAATTTAAGGATTTTAACTCGTCAGAAGTCACGTAATTCAATGACGAAATGATCGTCAAATACCACGATAGTAGTCTTGACGATCATAGAACTCGAGCTGATCGTACTATCCAAAGTGAAAGACGTAAAGTAAACGCTAAAAAAATACTGTTATCGTAAACAATTTTGATAAACCCCAAATGTAAGCATTAATGTAATGTTCGCATTAATTCGTAAAATTAAAAAAAAAATACATCCAAATGAATTTTTCCCGAGTTTGAAAATCAACCAATTTTTTCGTAAACAGTTAGGGCCTTCAGTTGCCCAGGGGATAAAGGCGTTCGGCTGGTAATCAGAGGATTGCTAGATCCAGCCCGTGCGATGAACTTGACAAAGAAAAGTTGAAAAAGTAGTGATCTTGATATCAGAGGGTTGCCAGCTTCGCTACAAAAAATACTAGAAATTCATCCAGAACATCCAACAAATTATACTGACGTATATACGGAATTGGTGCACAATAAATCTGATAGTAATCCGATGTCCTGACGATTATTGAGTTTGCGTTGGGTGCCAGCTCAGGTGTTGTCCTTGTCATCTGACCATGTTTAAAAAATATGAGGCATTGTTCCCCGGTCTTTCCTTCGGGATAGGCCCCGAACCGTAGCATAATACTTAGCTCTAGTGTGATGTTCACAAACCAAACCAAACTAAACTTAAACAGCTAATTCAGTAAAAATATTTTAAAATTCTTTCAAGAAGTAACATCGGGTTGGTTTGCTTGCAAAAACTATCTATGAAAGAATGAAAATTTATTATTTTAAAATGTTTGAAAACCTATTATTTTATTTCAAATAACCAGCTGATAATCAAACACTTCTAGTCAATCAATACAAAACTGGCACCTAAATAAACGTGATATAACAATTAGTCGTACAAAAGTAACATCGGGCTGGTTTGCTTGTAAAAACTGTTAATGAAAAAATAACAATTTACTATTTGAAAATGAATGAAAACATATTATTTTACTTGAAATAACCAGCTGATAATCAAACACTTCTAGTCAATTAATATAAAACTTGCATTTAAATAAACGTGATATAAAAATTAGTCGTACAAAAAGTAACATCGGGCTGGTTTGTTTGAACAAAACTGTTAATGAAAAAATGACAGTTTATTATTTGAAAATGTATGAAAACCTATTATTTTATTTGAAATAACCAGTTGATAATCAAACACTTCCAGTCAATCAATATAAAAGTTGCACTTAAATAAACGTGATATAACAATTGGTCGTAAATATTCGCCTTTAATTCTTTAGAGCACCAGTTCTATCACAAGTGGGCGCTTCTAACAGACAACGACGACATCAGCGCTGGACCAAAGGGATACCTCAAGTGTGACATTTCTGTTGCTGGCAAAGGCGATACTGTCAAAGTGAATATAAAAAATATTTCTTATTTTTTTAAAAGGATAGTTAAATATATTAAAGTTCTCTATAGAAATTCAAAAATTTAAATATGATGCTTTCGAAATCAATGCGTGACAAATGTACTAAAAATGAGCAATTTTATATTTTGACTTGTTCAGATACTAATTAAGGCTGATCTGCTAACCACTTGAATATTTTGCTTGAGCCATATTTATCTTTTTTATAGTAATTTTAATAGGCAATTTGTATTGTAAACTATAGCAGGCGTGAAATGTTAAATAAACTTTCTTAAAAGGAACTTTTACACTGTTAAAAATAGATACTCAAAAATAATTAAAATGTAAAAAGAATAATAATATATAAATAATAAAGAATTAATTAATAAGAAATGTGTAAATTATTTAGTTTTTATACTTTCTTAATTTATATGAAAAACCTCTGAGCACTTATATATCAATGTGAGAAAGACACATGCACATTTTTAGGAAAATAACTTTAAAAAAGTATTGCGTTATTAAAACTTATCCCATATTGAAGATTTATCGCTAAGACAGAGGATTTACGATTGATTTATTGACCACATTAAGAGTTCTAATAGTGTTTATATAATATCCCAGATTGGAATGTAACACAGTTAAGAAGCAAGAAAAGTCAAAGCTTACCGCAAATTCAAAACGATCCTATACTGAATAGTTTTTAAATGTTTATAAGCCCTCTATACGTGTGGTCCAAGGCCGAATAGGCAAATAAACTTTCTTCAATATATATGCAGTTTACAGACTCATTTTCAAGCACTTAAATGTGGTTACTTATATTTTATCGGTATTATTTTATAGTGTGTAAAAAGAAATAAGGTTCTAAAACGTTACTAGAAAATAAAACTTGTGACTATACAAACCACGTTAAATTAGCTTCTTTGATCCGTTACATATTTTAAAAAAATATTTAGAACAATAGAAACTGAAATATTTCCTACAAGAAAATAAAAAGCAAAGAAAAGGGAAGACATGGTAAAAAAAGCTTTAATAAAGAATGGAAATGAAATATTTTTGATAGCTGTCCTTAATAGGTGAAGGAATGTATGAAACTATTTATATCCTATTTTGTCTCAAGAGATCATCTATTTCAGAACTTCTGCATTCCTTAGAGACCAATATATAAGATAATAACTCCTCAAAATATCAGAAAACTGTGATACTCCTGTAACACTATCCTTAAAGAAAGAAATCTTTTCATCCATATCGTTTTCACGACGAAATTTTATATAAAATCTCCGTAAAAAAAGTTATGTTTTAGTATGGCTATAGTTAGACTGAATTTTAGATAGTTCATCGAAAATTAACACGTATTTTGTTAAAATGCTAAAATATAGCATCTGAGATAAAACTGAAAGTTATTTTTTTTGAAAATACTATTTGAAATTAAATATTAGAAATAAACATATTTTTATAAAAAACTGTTTCGGATTACGCTTTTTTAAAAGTTACTTTAATTTTGTATATTATCTTAATATCATTTAAGACTAAATTTTATTATAATTATAATGGTGAAAGTTATAAAAGTAATTTAAAAATATTCCTATGTATTAATTAAAAAAATTAAATACACGAGAACTGTAAAACATTTAGTTTAAAGCTACCAAAGTTCTATTGTCTTCGAGCGTGGTTAATTGTGGGGTTAAATAAAATGACAAAACACAAGAATAAATATACCTATACCCTTATTAAATCAAAAAGGCGTTACAATAGCAAATATAGCTGTTTTTTTTTTTAATTTTCTTCGTTTTTGAAAAAAATAATATATATTTTCGTGAAAAATCTATGGGACTGTATCTGTCTATATAATTTAAAAATAAATTATAATGGGTTCACACTGTAAAAACCTGACAATATTCCATGTAAAAAAGCTACGTCATTGAAGTGGCAATAAATTGCAATAAAACAGTTACTTTCTAAGTTATTGGCACAAAATAAAATGAAAGACCTTGCTCGAAACTAATATTTTAGCTTATCAAATTTCAATACGATAAGTTCAACAGATGCTGAAATTTGCACGGCCACAAATCTAATTTTACGTCAACTATATAAATATATAACGAGAACCCATTTTTCCAGATTTTTTTATCGAATTATATTTTTATAGAATAAAAAAAAATAACTTAAAAACTTTCTTCCAAGTAGTATTTATAATTGAGGGTGTAAGAAGAAAAGGGGTACAAGTGATTAAAAAATAGAGTTAATGGATATTATGAGTAGTTAATACATATGAAATGTTGGTGGCAAAAAGATACAAGTAAATGTCTGTCGTGTGCTGACATCTTGCGGCGTAAGAATAAACTGTTATGTTTAAACTTTAAACTCGTTTTCACAAAATTATAAAACTGTCACTTGTACCCCTTAGCTTCTCATCCCCAATGTTCTCATTCTCAAATGTTATTAAGTTTCATCAAAATTGGGTCATTAGTTTTCATATATGAATAACCGAACACCGACCCTTTTGAAATTTTATTAGACTAGACAAATGAAAAAGGTCCCAATAAATTTCCTTTATAAGTGAATAATTATATTAAATTAGTATAAAAATGTATTACCCTGAGTACCAAAAAATATTTTAAATAAATTTGTAACTTTATAGAAAGCTCCAATCCGCTTTTAAATAGCAGTAAAATTTACAAACTATTTAAATGTAACTCATTTATATTTTAACTATTATTTGTCACTAAATAAAAACTACATCCGACCTCTCTCATACTGAGAAGCAAAAACACTTGAAATTGTTATAATTAACTATCCCGAGACAAGCTGTCTCTTAAAAGCATTTTTGAAACATCTCGGTTTAATTACTTTTGATTATTTTTTTAGAGGCGAAACTACTTATCCCAGCTCACTTTACTAATTAAAAACGTTATCTTTTCGCAGCCCCCGCCGAAAAGTGAAAAGGACGAAGACGATATTGAAGCGTGAGTGTTATTTTTCAGTAATTATTGAAACAAGCACTTTTTTTTATTTAACTCATTAGAGAAGATCACTTTCGGATGTCATTTGTCGGTATAGTTATAAAAATATTTTCAATTTTCTCTCAGAGAATGTGATTTTTAATTATTCTGTGATTCTTAAATTTGGTTTACTTATAATATTATATTAAGAAGCATTTAAAAAATGAGTTCCTCGGGGTCTATTTGATAAGTGTTTAAAATTGATTGATTGACGCACTTGTAAAATTATTGAATATATAATTAAAAAGAATATGTATCTATATACATATCTCTCTCTAATTTTATATGAGAGAGATAAATAGATAAGTTTTTCTAAAAATTAAAAAATATTGTGAAGATAAAATAATATATTTATAATGTGTTATACACCAACGTAGTGTGTATTTTTATAACATTGTGTCTAATTGCGTGTAAATAATTTGAGATTTACTTATAACAGAAGTAGAGAATGATTTTATTAACTAAATTTGGATTGTAAAATATAATAAAACCATTAAATAAACTTAAACAAGTTATATCGGAAATTTGAGGTTCAGATTTTCCTTGAATCTTTAAATTGCGATCTATATAGTAAATAATTACCGTAGATGAGAATTAAAATAATTTAAAACGGCCGAAACCTCTGTCGATTTTGTTTTCATGTATTATAATAACACTACAAAGTTTCGAATGAATGTCTCTGAAAATTGAAAAAATACCGTTTACCACATCTGTACACTAAGGCATCGAGGTAAATTCCTAGTGTACGGTGCCCTGTTGTCGCCAAGTCCTAAAATTGGCGCCAAGCCCAAAAATTACGTTTTTTTTTGTCGCCAAATCAAAATGGCGGACACTAGAGTTTATATTGGGCTGTTGGCGGCAGTTCGGCGCCTGTCTCGAAGGTAAACAATGTCCCTCCGGGCAGTCGATTATGGTGCTTACAGGCAATCCTTCGGGCATTCGTTTGGGGAGATTCGACAGTACTTTTAAGCGATATGCTTATATCGATACTAAAAGGAGAATTTCGATTCACAGTTGTTTGGATTGTTTTTCTGTGCAGCAATCTTCTGCTTCCGGAAGGCGTACCGGCAGAGCGTCAACATGCGAGGTTCATAGTGAAGATCTTCAGGGCAGACGGCTTGCCCAGAATGAACGCCGGAATAGTGGCCAACGTAAAGAAGGCGTTCACTGGAGAAGCACGCGATTTGGTGGATCCTTATGTGCAGGTGTCTTTTGCTGGGCTAACGGTAAGTTAGTTATGTTTGCAACATGCATTGTGTATCTCTAGACATACGTTATTCAAACCAGAATTGTCAAGTAAAGAAATGAGTATAGAAAACAACAAATGAATATAAATAACAGCATCCTATAGGGAATAGCATTAGAGCAATTTAAAAAAAATTAACCATAATGTATTTTGTCTGAAAAGCTTATTTTTATTTTTATTGCATATCTTTGGTAGAACGGTTGATATCCAGTTTGATGTATTTAAATATTTCTCATAAAATGTTCAGTAAGGGAATAAAATTTATAAACCAAAATATGTGGAAGAAGGTTCTATAAAACATTTATATGTAGAATTATATTATTAAATAAGATTGGTTAAAAAAGTGAAAAATGAAAAACACCGGAATCAAACGGATTGTACTAAAATTAGGAAAAACAATTACAGGTGCTGTACCTTTGTCTCATTGTACCCTTGATTCAGCACCATCTAAAGGGAGTTAGTAAATATAAAAATTATATTATGTGTAGAAATCACATTGGATGTTATCTAACATGAAATAGTTGAACTCATGAAACACGGTTATGCGGAATTAATTTTTATATCAGATCTTTGAGAAAGCAACATAAATTGGTCAAATGGACAACCCCATGTTCCTTTGATTGTCTTATTTTTAAAGCTACAAAATAAACATTTAAATTAAACACAACTTCGATAAAAATATCAATTATAAAAAAAATATATTAGTTTTAGATTCAACTATAAACAGACTCTTAGAAATAAAAATACTGTGAAGAAATTCAAAAACCCAGACATGGGGGTCAGGGGTAGAACACCTTTCTTCCCCTGAGCATCTCTTTTTGTGTTCGTTCCAGGGCAAGACGTCGGTGCGAAAAGGGACGTGCTGCCCCACGTGGAACGAGCAGATCGTGTTCACGGAGATGTTCCCCCCGCTCTGCCAGAGGATCAAGATCCAGCTGCGAGACAACGACCCAGTCAACGACGCCGTCATCGGCACGCACTTCGTACAACTCGCCAAGATAGCCAACGAGGGAGAGAAAGGTGAGGGACACGCCACACAAGATACTACATTACTGGAAAGGGTTCATGTTATGTACGATTGAGGGGAAAAGGTCCACCATTATGCGGACATCGCTCATCGTTACGCTGAAGCTAGAGAAAATATTCTCGCGTTTTTCGTCTGCAAACGCTGCGCTCGACGTCCGTGACACTGGGTTGGTTTCGGACATTGATTCAACCAATCCAGAGTTAAAATCGTTGACGGAAGTAAAGCGCGACGTCTACTTATGAAAAATCGAGGACATGTTCCTCAGCTTAAATATACCGTTATGTGGAAAATAAGGTCGTTTTTTTTTTCAAACACCAGGAAAATAGGAAACGTCACCTGAGGCCGGAGACAATGGTATTCAATTGGAACTTTTTTATGTAGTCCGGTCTGGCATTATATACCGTAATATTGCATCCGGCGTTCTGCCGCCACCGGCACCTGTTTTCCCGGTGTTCCGCTTTTTCACACACGGCACTGGAGCCGGACGCTATTTTACAGTATATAATGCGGGAACGGACTTCGTGTGAAAGTTCTAATTGGATAACATTGCTTCCGGTCGCCGTCCCCATCATTGGTTTTCTCGGTGTGTGAAAAAGCAGCTTAACAATTAGAAAAAGAATGAAAATTTATATCTAGGTTATTTTGAAGATGAAGAATATATCTAAACTTTCTAAAGTGTTGAAAATTTTAAAATTGTTGTGCATTTTAATACAATATTTTTTTGCATATTATTTTGTAGAAAATTTTATTCTTTACAAAACGGTATAACTTTTGCGCGGATTTGAACGGTAAGAAACCGAGGGGTGAATCGTGTTTTTTCCGCAACTGTACACCAACTTTGGTAATGTCCGCGCGGCATTGTCCATAATGCCCTTAGTGCCCAGACAATTTAATATAATGCCAATCATTCCAAAAAAATAGGTTGAGGGGTTTGATTAAAATTACCACGTAATGTTACAATATACATACCTGTGCTTTTAAAATTAATATTAATAAATTTTTAACAGAAGTACACCACCCTCAACGACTGCCTTACATACTTCAAAGATTCAGTAGTAAATTTCCTATCAAATAGCAAAACTAAATGCTTTTTTTTTTATGTTTTATCCGGAATTTTAATTATCTGGCTCGTAGGTTTCTATCTTTTTTATCCTGCTAATCCTTCGTTTATTCTATAATGCCTTGCCGTGTCGTTTCTTCTGTCTTGTACGCACGGTTTTCTTCAGACCATACAGGATAGGTGAAACATGCGACTCTGACCAATAAAAAGTTAAAGACCGCGGACAGTGCTGAATATGAACATTCTACTTCTGTTTTTCAAATTGATTAATTCACCAACTAGGTTAATAAAAAGTTACGTGATAGTATGAATCCCCGTTGGTTTTCCAGGCTTCCTGCCGACGTTCGGCCCCTCGTACGTGTACCTGTACGGATCCCCCCGCGACTACTCCCTGTTCGACGAGCACACCACCCTCAACGACGGCCTGGGCGAAGGCGTCATGTACCGGGGCAGGATCCTGATGGCCGTCAAGACCGAGATACTCGACACACTAGACGCCTCGCCCGCCGACGTGGAGGTGGAGCCCACCAACCCCATATCAGAGGTAGATCGCTCAATTATCCACGGCCGTCGCACAGTGGTGATTTGTATATTTTATTTATTTTGCTACGGATGTATCGGACAGACTATAAATATACAATAAACAGTTAATTTTTTTAGAGGATAATTACATTTATAGGCATCAATACTTTATATTTCTTATTGCATTTCGAATTTTGCAAAAATTTCCCGTGTAATTTCGAAACAGTTTTGTAATTATTATTTTAGATGTTTTATAAAGTGGGTCCTTCTAAATTTACACGCATATTTCATGTCCTTCTTCACTTTTACTGAAGTGATATATATATATATTTCCCTTACAGTTATGATTATGGTTACAATTGCATAAAATAGGCATAACATGACATAAGTTGTTATGGTGAAGTTACTTTTGACACTGTTTTGTAACCTCTGTTGCTTCCAGATAGTAACACAGGTTACACAAATAACAAAGGTTACATTCAGTATGTAAAAAACTATTTTTTGTATTAAGTTGTTTGTGACATTGCCTGGTAGTGATACTAAATCTACACAAAAGCTATTGTCACATTTTCCAAAATCTGGAATTGGTCCAATTAAAAATGTATGTAAATTAGAAATGCACCTAGACTTACGAGATTATTTTAAAATATCAATTCTAGATATATTCGAAACATACTAACGCATTAGCTTTCCATGAGGATATTTTGGGCAAAAGAAATTTTCTTATGTGTTTATAAATTTCAAATACTTTTTTCTGCTTAGGGTACTTTCGGACGCAACGACGAGTTCTTCCTCTTTGGCTGCATCCTCGAAGCCACCATGATCGACAGGAAAGTCGGAGAAAAGCCCATTTATTTTGAAGTTACATTAGGTAAATAATATATTAGTTCAAATATCTAATAACGATGAGCATTTAGTGGTGTTTCCATGTGGTAACCAGTGAAATAAATTGTAGTTAACAAAGAATGCATTTGTAGTTTCATCACTAGATGAATTTATATGTTAAAATTTATTGGTAGGGGAGGTACCTTGCGTCACTTTTTAACCAAGTTAAAAGTGCCAACGAATGCCAGAAAGCGCGCCAACTAAGTTGTTAGCATTTCGACTTGCATTTTTTTAAAAACTTTGAATGGAAAGTACCTATTTATCATTGTTCTTCCATTTAACTCACAAAATCTCATTTTATTTTATTTTATGTATAAGTATTAATTATATATTCTTAGATCTTAAATATGTTTTTCGAAAATTGCTCATGAATAATCAATTGTACAAGACCGTCTTGTATACCTTGAATCACTCTTAAAAAGTCAGAATTTTTTTTTATCGTTTGGGTTTCTTGGTCAACTCTATATGTTTTGCATGATTTAATTTGCTGGACTAAAGTAACACTTCTCTAATAGATATATTTTTATCAGGTGATACTGTAACAGCTTCTATGGCTTTTTTAATTGATCCAGGATAAATGGGATCCCCCCCCCCCTTTCTAATTTGCTTCTCGGCATCTTCCTGTAAAATTAAAAGTACAAATAATATAACAACCAGTACCTTCAATAGTACGTCATGTTATATTATTTGCACTTTTACGGAATGATGCCGAGAAATAAACTAGATGGGGTGGAGGGCATTTATTGAGTATCATCACGTACCATCAATGATACATAATGTTACATGAACCAAGATACAAGAGGATGGCCCTTGAAAGAAAAGTTATTCTGATTCCTTTAGGTTATGAATGAATCACTTAAATAACATATATTTTTTTTACTCGCCACTTGATAAGGTATCAAAAAGATTTCAGCAAAGACTCTTGTATCACTGAACACTGAGAAATCCTAAACTAAATAATTAAACTGCTGAAAATAAACATTTAAATCTTAAAACAACCGTTTTTAATCAACTCAACAAACAACATGCAGTGACAAATGAAGTTGGCGGCAACTGCTCTCTACGTGTATTGCTTGAACTGATATAAGTTTTGATTGCTAGGAAACCGTATCAACTTGATTCTAGGAGTACATTGTGATCAAGGAACAACAGTATCTCCTATAATTGTGGCAGGAGGAAAGTTTGTTATTTTAACAATTGTTACGCAGGGAATGCAGGCAATATGCTGGACGGCTACAAGGGGACCAATAGAGGAGATGAAGATGAGATGGACTCGGGTTCTGATTCTGGTGAAGGTTCCTTCTATGGAGAAACTTCCCCTCCTGTGCAGTCGACGACCATTCCACAAAAACCTGTTTCGAGAGACAGGTAGGAAGACATTATCTTTGACATTTCAAATGTTGAAACTATTAAAAAAATCTAAATAAAAAATAATTATTAGTTGAGATTTTAAGAAAAAAAAAGGAATTATGTTTTATTTTAAAATTTAATAGTACAAAATAAAAAGTAATACTGTATAACGTTTTCATGAAACCAAACTCGATAAAAACAATCATAATTTTCGTAATGAGCTTATACCTATGAAGGAAAATAAAACTTTGTTTAAAAATAAATGCATTCAGAGTTTCAATAAATTAAATTTTTCGAAAAAAATCGTAACATTTAAAAAAAATTATGCATTCAAAAATGTCTTTATTATGAATTAGTTACTAGTCTTAAAGTTATTATTAAGGCAATAAAGATATAAAAAAAAACCATCTTACTTTTCTTTATTTTTAAAGACGACTCTATTTCTTTGTGTTTTGAGTATGCTACAAGAATTCGTAAAATGCTACAACTATCTAGTGTTTATAAGGTTTTATACAACTTTTCCTCAAGTAGTATATAGTTTTCGGTTTGGCTTTCGACTACTTTATAGACGATTATTAAAATTATTCTTGAAATAATTATGTCAACTCATGATTAAACTGTATAACTATACCACATTATGAAAGGGCGCACGCAAAATTATTTTGTGTTAGCATGTTTAAATCGCATAGTTGGACAGCGTATTTACAAGTAATTTAGACCTTTAAATTGACGAAATATTTACCCTGAAGTAAATTTATACACAACATTCAATGTGAATAATTTATTAAAACATTATTTATATTTTCCCTTTTTGTTATAAAAATCTCTTATTTCAGAATAATTTTATTTTAGAATTTTTTATCGTGTCTAATATAATTAATGTTACTGCATCCTGAGCATGTTTTAACCTTCCAGACAATACTACTACTTAAATTACGATGACAATAAACCATGCATTTGGGTTCGAAGCATTTGGCAAGATCACCGAAGACGAATGTACAACTCCAATGTATTAGCGAAAATAGGAGACAAGCTGGTAGGTTGGTCTTTTGTTCTCGCCTGTAAATAAAAGCAGTATTTTTTTTAAAAAAAAGTAATTAGGAAAGTAGAAACGTAAATTAAACGAAATTAAAACGAAAGTAATAGTGAGCGAAGTGAAATTAGAACTCTAATAAACTTAAGAAACTTTCAATTACAACATTTCCGTTTTCTCAAATTTACGAGCATAGTACGAAGAACATTAAAAGGAATTTAGGAAAATGCGGGATGTAGTTTAATTATCTTTTAAGCTTTCTTGTTTATATGTTACTTTCAATGTATCTTCTCATTTAAAAAGTGTCTATGCAACTAGAGAATTTTAATGTCTTTAACAAAAACCATTAGTTTTTCCTTTATAGATTTCGAAGTTTCAGGTGAAATGTTGAATTGTAATTTTTTTTAATTTAAGGAGCAGTAATAATTATCTAAGGAAAACCTTTATTGTTGTCCTCTATAAACAAATTATAGGATTTGTTTTTTAAATATCTAAAGAACACTTAAATATGTAAAACAAAATCGGTGTGTGCTACAACTGATGCTTTAACTGAGAAGATTTTTTCTAAAAAAAAACATCTGATACGAAACGTTTATTATTTACTAACACCTTAATTAATATAATTTTAACGTTTCTCACAGAGTTACATTTCTTTACTCACATACGGTAAATAATAATTGAAGAAAAAGTATTCTTGACCCAATGAACTGACTTTTATAGACACGAAATACCCAATTAAAAGCAATCTTCTAGCAATCCACAAAGACTTCTTCAAATCACAGCCTAACACAATCTGATTGGATAGATAAACAACTCCTTCTCTCACAATGAGGCATTGTCTTCGATTACAGTTTTAATTAATCACAGACAGAATCGGACGGTTTTAATGAATCTCCTTCGTTGATTAGATCTGGGAGGGGAGAGTGAAAATCTTCCCCGGAGTATCGTCTGCTTGGGCTTTCCATTTCAGACACTCGCTAAATTGAAGGGGCTTTATTTACATATTGAGCAATTGATGAGAGATTTTATTAGGTTTGGCATTGTGTTGTCTTTTCTTTGTGATAATGAGTTTTTGTTGTTTTTTGTAGGAAGAAGGTTTGACGGATGTTCAGGAAATGATTCGATTGGAAAAACCAAATGCGGATAGGAGATTGAGGGGAGTTCTTGAGGAGTTAGGCACTGGGTGCAAGTAAGGGATTTTTTTTCACACATCTAAAAAATTTGAATTACAGTTTTAATATAATATTTTTAATTTATTACTAGTTCTTTAATATTTTCAAAATAAATATATAATATTTGCAAAAATTGCTCTAAAGCCCTATATACAGTAGAACACCAATCTTCTAAACTCCATTTTATTCGGATCAAACCAGTTACCGGAATCCGAATCACCAATTACCCGGATTGCTTTGAGAGAGAAAAAAAAGAAATCATCCAAATCCACATTAATTTTTCGTATCGGTGAATGATTGGAATTCTACTGTATTTACCATTCGACGATACATACAGTTATTGCGCATTTCTTGACATGTGTAGTCATTTCAATATCTGTAGCTTCCTCTTGTGGTATTTGATTAAGATATCAAGGCCAAGAGACTGAAGCGATCGCCGAACAAACTGGGACCGCACATCAAGAGTTTGAATCTCATCCGAGGCATAATTCATCCTAAACTGTAAAAGTTAAAAATAATTAATTGTTACCTGAAAAAAATATACTTGATTAAAAACAAGTATATTTTTTCACATAAAAAAAACTTTGATAATCTAAATCTACCTATTATATAGTTAAAATTCTTTGAATAAAAGCAAATCCTTAACTTACAATTTTTTTGCTGTGTAGGTTAACATTCCTTTTTTACATAAAACATTATGGCCGAGAGTCGTAAGCGACCACACAATAGAGCGGACGCATCGAATTCTAGTTCGAGTCCCTGCGAGCTGAATTTTAGCATTCACCCTCGTTATATACGGATTTCTCCTTTCCAACACAACCCAATCGCGAAAGAGGAGGTTTTCAGGCTTTAATCGTTACTGTGCCGTAACATAAACAAAACACATAGGATTGCGTTTTTGGTTGATGCCATCTGCAAAAGCGCCCTATATACTTCAGTTTCATGAGGTTTTACCAAGCGACACCTTATAAACCAAATTGAAAGACGTTTCACTTTATAATTAATGGTTTAATATTTGTAAATTAATGGTTTATAATTTATAATTTAACCGCCCAACAATGACCTTTACCCAATAATTAATGACATCTCTTGTATATTAATTTCAAAGAATGGAAGATAATGTATAGAATTTACATCCAGATAAATACATTTTAAATTTAATTTTTATTGTATAAGACATCTTTAACAATTTTCTCCTATAGTGAAGGGGGTAAGCCTTCACTCTATGTATCTATATTCGTAGAAGAGTAATTACTTTTGATGACCCATAAAGAATAACATTAAATATCAGGTGATATATTATACGTTGGCTAATTAGTTTTCATTCACTTAAATGGGATACCTGATAATGTGTATTTATTTTTTAGTCGGTTTCTCACAATTCTAAAAGGAGCCGGTGGAAGTGCATCCACAAAAACTAAATTAGACAAGGAAAGAACTAAACTGTGCCAAAGAGAACTGGTAAGTAAAACGGTTTGTTCTTTTAATATAAATACACAGCAATACTTTATACTATACACGCAATAAAATACCTGTTACATAGTTACATACTTCAATTGGTTATTAGTCCATGGTATAGCCAAATAAAAAAATAAACCCGTTATATTTATTTTCATAATATTATATGACCCATGGATTAAGGTTCACATCTAATTTTATATAATTGGTATGATTTTTTTATTGAAATTCACATTAAGGGGAAATTTACGGTTCTTGAATAGAAAATGAAGTTTGTAAAGTTCATACTTTGAAAAAGAGCTCAGTGAAAACAAGTGGTAATTGGGCGCAGTTGTATATGTACTTATGCTGTTAACGTAGATAAACAATGTAAATTAAAAAAGTTATCGAAATAAAATGAAGAAAAATTAGGAGCCTGTGAAAAAGTAGTGACGAATCGTACTTTCATCTCATAAATATCAATGGTTTGTTTAAAAATTGCTTTTTAAAGAATTATTGCATAAAAAGTATCTTTAAAAAATATTCCCAAGATCTAGGCAACAGCGTGTTTTGGTAGCTTATTTGAAATCGCGCGTGAATTTGGGCAATAGTCCGCGGGTTCGAGTCTTAATGCGGGATCCTAAAAAATAATTCACCCGCGGGTTCATGGGGTCATGAAGCTAGTGTTTGCGGAATTGTATATCATCATACTTTTAAATAATTTGCGATTTATATCCCATAAAAAACTCAAATGTTTAAGTTTTATCTTTAGACTTTTTTTTTCATTGCTTTTACACACTCTGAAAAACGACATACATATTAAGGCTAAAGGAGAAGAATGATTACGATCCATATAGCGTTATTGGGCAAAAAACGAATAACTCTTTCGACGTATACATGCACACTATTCTGTGCTTTTGACGGGTTTTTTTCCGACAAATCATCATTGATTTCTCCGTTTTACAACTTGGTTACAAGCAGAGTCCTGAAGCTAACATAAAGCTCTATAACCTCGATTTTAAATAAAATTGACTATTTTTCTCCTGTACCACAATATTTTTTTTAATTATGTTTACGACCTTAATGGCTTCCTCTAGTTTGTTTCATGCAGCTAGTTAATTATATAAATTTAATACACATATTTTACGATTTCTTACCTAATTCTAACTTATATAACGCCTGACAATCTTTCAAGGATACCCGGTAAATTTAAATGGATCTAGCATGGAATTCGTAAAAATTCTGAAACAATTTCCCTTTTTTTTCCTTATTTGACAAGCATACTGCATATGAAATTCGTAGATCTTTTCGTAATGTAAAAAGTATAATTTCATTTCAACAATTGAAACTTCGAACGAATGTTTAATAAATCTGCGCATATTATAATAATTATTTTTATTTCAGGATCACGTCGCAACCATCTCCAGGACGATGAAGCCTCTGGTGACCAAGAACAGCATAAAAGAGAAACTGCGAACTGCACAGGGATTCTTGAAGAAATTGAGAGATCTCACTGAGGATGTAAGTTCATCAGGAAAAAAATATATTTGAGCCCTCTTGTTTTAAAATCTTATTGATCATAATTCATAAATTTTACAGAAGACACTAAAAGCGATTGACAGCCACTTACTCTTGGATTTAAAAGCATGACTTTGAATGCATTTTTAGAGTAGATTCTGCAAAACATACACAAAGAACGATTTTGCGAAAATGTGGATTTATATGGGTTTTTCAGTAATATATTTAAAAAAATATATTTTTGTTATTTTTTGAATTTTTTTTAAGCTTAAAAAGACTTTTTTTAAAAAAACTACTCCTCTTTCAATTTTTAATGTTTTTAAATTTTTTTAATTGATTAAATAACATCAAAGTACACACTACAAACGTATGAATAGACTTTTGTAGATTTGTGTTTTAATTGTCTTCAAAAACTTATTTTAAGTTTTAAACCCCAAAAATAATCAAATTTTTAAGTTTAATAATTTGTAAAAAAATAATTTATAATTTAATTTAAAAAAGCTATACACACGTTTATAAAACAAATATTAGAGCTTCAAAAACTATTAACGGTTTAGTTTTAAGTTAATTATTTACAAAGCCTTAGCATTTTAAACGTGACCAAAATTAAAAACAAATATTTTGAGTAAATGACGATTGTTTCAGACGAAAAGTGTGTAGAAAGATGATAAATGGTATATAAACATCTAAAAAAGCATATGTTCTGTTTCTTTTACTGTTTTGAAATTTTATACACATCTTCTTAAGTACGTTTAGAATCGTTTTATGAAGAAGAAAATTTTTTAGCAATTTTTCCGGATTTTGGGGCTCGGGTCCCCCTTAAGAAACTTTTTATTTCGATCTCCTTCTTCGTGTATTTACAGCCCCAACACGTGCTGCCCGACGTGTTCGTGTGGATGATCAGCGGCGGCAAGAGGGTGGCCTACCAACGAGTGAGCTCCAGAGAACTCACCTTTTCGATTGTGGAAGAGGAAAGCGGTAAAAACTGCGGGAAAGTCCAGACACTCTTTCTTAAGGTAAGGCCAGACATCTCTCTGTGAGGACGACTTGTGAAAATGGGCAGTAAAACCAATCTAACAGTCAACATGTGCGCTGTTTAAAATAGGTGCTTCAAATTAATTAAAATGTACTCATTTTTGATTACGTTCGATGCTTTCATAGCTCCGAATACATAAGTTTAATTTTTGAAAAAAGATATGTACTCAAAAATGAGTAAAAGGAGAAGTTACTTGCCTACGTAGGCTGCCTTCATAAATTACTTTTTATAAATTTCGACAATTACTACCAGGACGTACCGGGAATCGAACCCAATCCGTCTACCTGATGTCGTCCGCACCGAAGTCCAGGGCCTTATCCGTTGTGACGTGAAGAAGTTATAAACAGAAGTTATGTCAAAAAGGCTTGGCAAAAGATTGGGAAGTAAGCTAATTGAGTCGTAATAACTCAGTTTCTATTTAAGCCTTCGACATCAAATAATGTAGAAATCCATCTTCGGACAAAATATTTTAAAGTAATAACTAATATAAGAAAGAACAAATATTTAAAAGTAGTAACTAATATACTTAAAGTATATTAGTTACTACTTTTGAGATAATACACATGCAAAAACACGTTAATAAATATGAGAAATCTAACTTATCTAAAGGCGACTGAAACTATTCTCGTTCTTGCCTTTCCAGCTTCCAGGTAAGAAAGGGAGCGGTCCTGGTGGGTGGGCCATTCAAGCCAAACTCCAGATGTACCTGTGGCTCGGCCTCACCAAGCACAAGAAGCACTTTCTGAAGGGTCTTCCTAAAGGATACGAATCTTCTATTGAGATCAAGAATTCGGAGAAGCTGCAGTCCGCCCCACCATCCTACATCAAGTACTCTGGTGAGTTGATTACAAGTATTATGTCTGCTAGTTTTAATATAGAAATTTCAACTTTTAAATATCTATTTTTGTTTTGATTGCTGTAGTTAAGGATTGGGTAAATGTATGGACCGTCGTCGATTTATTGAACGTTGAGTTGATTTGTCTACTTTCAAAAGAGTTATCTTCAAAAGTAACCTAAAGATGGAAAATTTGGTTATTTGGAACTCACTTAGATTAAATTAACTTAGAATTATAATTATTTTTAAAAAATGTATAAGAGTTCAAACTTTACTGTTAAAAATAGGTACTCAAAAATAAGTAGAATGTACACATTTCTGATTACATTCGATACTTATCACGGCTCCGAATATATAAGTTTCAATTTTGAAAAAGACATGTACTCAAAAATGAGTACTTTGGGTAAAAATGAATAAAAAGAGCAGATGCTGGCCTACATAGGCTGCCTTCATAAATCAATTTTAATAAATATCGACAATTACAACCAAGACTTAGCGGGAATGCAACCCATATCCTCAAGCAGCAGCGCAGTCCAGAGCTTTATCCGTTAAACTACCAGGACGACTTGAAGAAGTTATAAACAAAAGAGAAATGTTAAAAAGGTGTACCAAAAGAATGGAAAGTAATAATTCAGTTTCCATTTAAGCAATTGACATCAAATAACGTGGAAAACCATCTTCTGAACAAGTATTTTAAGTTTGTCAGGTCGTTTTGTTAAGTTGGCTTGAACAGGAGCTGAGATTAGGAATATTAAATCGCAATGCTCATTTTTGTGAAAATACGGTTACTTAAATTTGAGTACGTCATCGCTCATTTATAATGCAATTGTACTCAAAGAAAAACGAGTAGGTTCAGTTACTCATTTTTAAGTACCTTTTGCTTACAGTGTTCGAAAATATAAAAACAAATTGCTTCAATAAAAACAATTTTTTTTAATAAAACTTAGATTATTCACAATAACACAGGCAATATAAAATTAAATAATCAAATTACTTTTTACTTATAAAGAAAGATAATAATATTCAATTTTATAAATTTAAATATCGTCAATTTTTAAAATATTTATTTATCGTTATGTTAAAATGTGATTTATTCTTGTTAATAAACAAATGGTACCACAATAAAAAAAATTATATACGTGATTTTTTTTTAAATATACATATATACCCGACAATTTTAGATTAAATCGAAACATTTTTTAAAGATTTAAAAAAAAAAAGGTTTTCAAAGAAACAAGATTAGGATTTCTATATCGTTGTTTAATTTTTTTTTCATGACCAGACATTGATAAATTATTTTAGAACAAATAAAAAAATACACAGCAATGTATTAACACACATATGTGTTAAATGCATACGAAAAACATATATTTAACATATACGTAATATGACACCAATAGCTCCTTTATGTATAATTTATTATTGATCAGTATATTTACAATAATATTTTCATTTATTAAAAATTCCCGTATTTTCTTCGATAACAAATATTAGTTTACAAACCAATTTAAATAATTTTTCATTAAAGAAGGGATTCAATATTTTCGACATATATTTGAAAATGACGACTTCATATGTAAACTATCTTAGCGTAACTATTGTTCCTAATGTATTAAAAGAAACGTATTCGCTATTTACAAAAGTCGAATCTCATATTGGAACATTACGAGATTCCCTTCAATAACAATGGGCGAAAATATTTGATTTCGTAACATAAAAGATACATTAGAAAGAAGAAAATACCATTTGGGAAATGAAACTCAGTGAATGACGTAAGAAATTCCTTTTGTGTGAAAATATTATCTTTTAACCTTTCAGAGAAACAAACATTCGAGCTTCGCTGTCACATGTACCAAGCGAGATCGCTGATTGGTTCGGACTCTTCTGGGCTATCGGATCCCTTTGCGCGTGTCTGCTTCTCGGACCAAAGTCAGACGACACAGGTAAGGTGGAATAAGCACTACAAATACATAAAGGGAACTTAAACATAGGTAGGCCATCTCAACCGAGGGCGGGGCTAAAGCTCGGTATGACGTCACTAGAAGCTTATGTACGCGGCACTTAAATCTTTGGTTGAAATTTTAGTTTACTGAAGAATTTTCAACAACTCCTTTTCATTTGACTACTGGTGACTTTTTACTTGAGCAGCGGTGGCAACGGGTCATCTTTCCTATCTTTTCATTCCAATAAACAGAGAAATTAAGATAAAACTTTCAAATCTGAACAGTTTTTTTAGAAAATATTTTTTTGTTCATTTATTTTATTGGAAATTCCAATTTTCAAATAATCATATCCACTTTAAATTGTATTTGTAGAGATGATCTGGAAAATTGTCGAAATTAAATTATTATTAAAAAAAATTATAGAAAAAAAATGAAAAAAAAAGTCGCAAAAATAATAAAAATTTAAAAAAAAAAAAAAAATCTAAAATCCATAAATTCTTAGAATTCCGAAAAAAATATTATTATAATTTCATTTTAACTGGTTTTGAAACTACTTGATATTTAATTTAATATGGTTTGCAACTGAAGGATTAATCTAAAAATAATAATATTGTCAACCATTTAAAGGTATGTAAAGGTATATTAGATTGTGGTTTGCTCCTGCATTTGCTAGTGGGCACCACTTGATCATATAAGGTTTAGCTTATTACTGCTTAGGTGGGCCGCTAAGATAAGGTAAATCGTCTATATCCACATCATACTGATGACCCTCATTTGTTATATTATTCCCTACTTTCTTTCCAGTTTTACTAGCAACGTATTCGGTATTTTAAACTCGTACTAACACCCACAGTCGCATTATTTAAAAAAATCTATTGCGTTAACGTATAATTTAAATGGTTAAAAGCTATTTGGATTTTTCGAAAATCTTAATATATTTTTTATCGAAAACATAATTAATAGGGACAACTTTATATACTTCGCTTATCCGCCAGATTTTTTTTAAGGCTACAAAAATTTGATTATCAAGTTAAATAAATCAGTGATCTAAAATAAAAAAAAACGTCTTAAAAAAAAGCTTTATATTATGATTTAAGAAAAGTATTTTAAATAAAAAAAATAATTTCTTTTAAATAATAAAATAAAGAATTAGTCAAATTATTAAATAACGGTAAATAATTTTGCAATCATTTTTTATATAACTTTTTTTTTCATACGAATTAGAAAACCATTTTTATCTTATCGTATCAAAATAAGCAATTTTATTACTTTCGTTAACAGATTACCATTTTTTTTTTTTTAATTTAATTGCTTTTTCCTTATATTCAGGAAGTATCCAAACCGTCAGAAAGAATCATCTTGTTTAAAAATTGTATATTTTCAAAAAGTAATACATCAGAGTGATAAGTAATATATTTACGAAAAAGAAAACAAAATTTCCTAGAAATGTTCTATTTGACTTTTTTTTATTAACACGTAAAATATCAATGTTCAAAATTTCTACGCACACAAACAATTTTCATCAGCTTTTCTGCAGAATTAAATTTTCCTGTATATCACATTAATACCCTTTTTGCGCTCCTAATATCGAAGAAACAAAAAAATTTAAACTACATTAACAAACTACCTCTTGAAGACTACTGAACAAATTGTTGAAGGCATATTGAAAGTCGAGGATAACGTTCAGTTTTAATAAACTCAGTTTAAAAAGCAGCATATTTTAAAAGCATTTTTCGAAAACTGAGCCCATGAAAAAATCCATACATCTGAAGTATATTTTTATCAGGAAGAACAGTTGTGTCGCTTGCAAAGCTGCTTGTTAGGTTCTTTGCTTTTAGGTAAAGAACTTTCTCGTTACGTAAAAGATTTTTTTTTATAGTGGTACTTAAATATGTTATCGCAATATATCCTCTACAAATTTTGAGCTAACTTTCCTACTATATATAATGTAGAAATAAAATCGTGGTTTGAAAACAGAAGTAGAATTCTTTTACAGACAAATAGGTCTCTATGTACGGTATTATTTTTCCCATTTTGTATTGTAATCCTCATGTTTGATATTTAAGTCGATGTTATATTTCTATACGGTATAACAAAATATACTTTAAAACAAAATTTAACGACTGTCGATTTGTTTACTCAAATATATTACTGCCCTATTGCAATCACATATTTATAGATAAATTTTAAATGAGCAATCGAAAAAAAAATGTCCGACACAATTTTATTTTATAATTTAAATTGTTAAATTTTATAATCACCTTGGTTACCGATTGTTTGATTCAAAACTGTAGGTATTTTAGCAAAGAAATAAACACACGAGGGTAGACAGGACATTATTGAAATATATTTAAACTTTAGGTTCAAGCTAAACTAATATTTAAAACGGAACATTTAAGTGGATGCCTACGATATTGACCCACTGAGACGAAACACGACCGATCACATGAAGATCGTAAACATGAATGAATAGGGTGTTGCCACCACTAGGTTACAAGTTATATGCTTGGGCTGTTCCATTACAAATAAGCAGGGGTGATGGGAAAATGGGCATTGATATCCAACAATTCCCCTTTACAATGGTTATTTTTACAGAAACAAATACATATAAACAATAGAATATTACACAATTATGTAATAATTAAAAATTGAAATCTGACAATCCAATCAATTTACAGCAATTCCTGTGTTTAGGAACACTTAATCCTTTTGTCAACACATCAGCTGGCATATTTTCTGAGCACAAATATTTTACATCGATATCTCCACGCTCATAAATTTCTCGAACAAAATGATACCTTATGTCGATGTGTTTAGTCTTGTTATGAAAGACAGGATTTTTGACTAATTTTTGAGCTGACTGATTATCAGACATCACAATCGTGGGTGTAGACACATATTTCGGTGACAATTCACCCAGAAATTTTCTAAGATGAACGATCTCCTTCGAGATCTCGGACAATGCGATGTACTCCGATTCCGTCGTTGACAATGCCACAGAACGCTGTTTTCGGGATTCCCAACTGATTGGTCCCCCGGACAATTGTAGGACAAAACCGGTGTATGATTTTCGGTCATTGACATCTGATGCCCAGTCCGCATCGACGAACGCCTTGAGATGTTCACCTTTTTTCTTGAAAATTATCGATTGATGTTGAGTGCCTTTTAAGTACCTTAAGATTCTTTTTGCAGCTATCCAGTGCTCTTCTCCTGGGTTGTTATTAAATTGGCTCAAAAAGTTCACTGCGTGAGTGATGTCGGGCCTCGTGGCTACCGACAGGTACATTAATGAGCCAATGAGAGATCGATATGGTATATCTCTCATTTCCGCAATTTCATCATCATTTTGAGGGCACATATCCTTCGTGAGTTTCTTGCTGCAATCCATTGGACACGCAACTGGTTTAGCATCTTGCATTTTGAATTTATGCAATGTGTCTTCAACATATTTTCGTTGAGACATTATGATGCTATCTTTGCATTGCTTAAATTCGATTCCTAAGCAATAATGCAATGGACCTAAGTCCTTCATTTTAAATGCTGCAGACAGGTCATCTCTGACTTTCTCATAGGAAGATTTGCTTGAAGATAAGACAATCAAGTCATCTACATACACAATGATGATCACTTCCTCAGTGGCGGTTTTTAGACGATAAACACATTTATCGGAGATGAGCGGTTTGAAATGTAAAGCGTTTAGCTTCTCATCTAATTTGTTGTACTACTGTGTTCCAGATTGTTTCAATCCATAGAGCGATCTCTTGAGTAAACAAACTTTATCCTCTTCATACAATTCCTTGAAATTTTCAGGTAATTCCATGTACACAGTCTCTTTTAAATCTCCATTGATGTATGCCATCACAAAATCCAGTTGATGAGCAATTAAATCATTTTCAACTGCATATGACAAAACAGTTCCAATTGAACTCAATCTGGCGACGGGAGAAAATTTTTCCTCAAAGTCAATGCCGGGTTTCTGTGTACAACCTAGGGCTACCAATCGCGCCTTTAATTTTTCTACACTTCCATCTGAATTGAACTTTGTCTTCAAAACAAATTTAGAGGGGATGACCTTTTTATTTTTAGGTCTATCAACAAGAACCCACGCAGATTCATCTTCGAGCGAAAAGAATTCTTCCTCCATGGCCTTGACCCATTTATCTCTTTGGTCACTATTTAGTGCTTGCGAAACACTTGGAGATGAAATAAAACAGCTGTTTGGCTCAGCTGATTTAGCGTAATGAAATTCCTTGCTAGGACGGCCGCGCCTTCCAGTATGAATCATTCTTGGCCGGCCGGCAAGTCTTTTTCGAAGATCGTTTGGTCCCGAGATTTCAGAGTCCGAAACATTCTCGTCTGGTTGCGAGAGTTGATTTGAATCTGGTACCGCCGAAGGGAAAATGTCTTGCTCTTCGTTTCGAGACGTCGAAGGTCGCGGGGAGAGAGCTCTATCTGGCGTCGATTCCCCATTTCGCTGTGAGACTTCAGGAATGAAAACCCTCTCTGGATTTTCGCCGGTAGATGCATCAGTCGAATCGCCACTAATGGGGAAAAAGTATTCCAGCTCTTTTTCGTTAGATTCAACGTTTGAATTGAACTCTTGTAAGAATCTCGCGTCGCGCGAGACAATGACTGATCTCGTCGGTTCGTGCCAGAACCTATATGCCTTTGAAACTTCAGAATAACCTATGAAGACGCACATTTCAGATCGTGCATCGAATTTGGCTTTATAGTGCTTGTTCAAAACGAATGCTTTCTGTCCAAAAACTTTGAAATATGATGCAGTTGGTTTTCTTCCAAAAAATATTTCAAATGGGGTTCTTTTCTGCATAACGCTTCGTGAAGGGCATCGATTTCGTAAATATTCGCTGGTTCGAATCGCTTCAGCCCAGAACTTTACATCCAAATTTGCTTGGATTAGTAAACAACGCGCCATTTCGACGAGTGTTCTATTTGCGCGTTCTGCGACGCCATTTTGTTCTGGTGAGTAAGGGGCCGATTTTTCTCGACGTATTCCCTGTTCTTGTAAGAATTTTTCGAATTCTTTTCCAGTGTACTCAAGGCCATTATCTGTACGAAGAACTTTTATTTTCTTTCCTGTACGATTTTCTACGCAGGCCTTGTATTTCACGAATGCGTCTTTTGCTTCGTCTTTAGATTTTAGAAAGAATATTTCGATATAGCGAGATTTGTTGTCGATAAAAGTCACAAAATAACGTGATCCGCCAAGCGATGGAATTTTCATTGGTCCGCATAAATCAGAATGTACCAGGTCGAGTAAATCTGTACTCACAAATTTTGACTTCTTCGGATAAGGAGTAGCGGTTTGTTTACCTTGAATACAAACTTGACAGTCCTTCAAAGAGTCACTGTTGTTGAACGATAATCCTCGTACCATTTCTTCTGTTTTCAATTTCTTTAAGTCGTTTTCATTTAAGTGGCCAAATTTTTGATGCCACATTTGAAATTCTGTTACGACAGCAGCGGTTTCTATGCTTGGTTCGACATAATATAAATCTCCAATGCGTTTTGCGTGCAACATGACAGATCCATCTTCTTCTATTATTTTTGCTTCTCGAGCATCGAAAACAACAGTACGGTTGTTTCGTGTGCATTTTGCAGTTGAAATCAAATTTGTTTGCAGTTCGGGAACACATAACACATTTTCAAGACGAACTGTTTTCGTACCTTGTACGTCGGGGACTGTAATTCGGACGGATCCCTTTCCAGTGATGTTAGCAGTTTTGTCGACTGCCAGTTTGATGTAGGAGTTCGTTTGTTTGTGAAATTCGAAGAAGAGATCTGCATTGTTTACCATATGGGACGACGCGCCACTATCAAATAAGAACATTGCCTTGTTTTCTTCGCTTGCGTTCATGCAAATGGCTGTTGTCGCGCTTTCGTTACGCTGTGTCACGCATTTTCTTTCTGGTCTTGCAGATTTGTTTTCCGCTATATTCTTGAAACAGGATTCAGTCTTATGCCCCTTTTTCTTGCAAAATCCGCAGATTATATTTTGAAATTGCTTGTTTTGCGATTTCTTGTTTTGATTTTCACCATGCCAGTTCGGTTTTTGCCGATTTCTTCTAGAAGTAAAATACGCGTTTTCTTGATTTTCTTTTCCTTGTCTTGATTCGTATTCTTCCAAAAGTTTTATTTTCAGAGCTTCTGGCCTGGGTAGTTCGTCTCTCGATTCTATTGCGCATCGGAAATTTTCGAAGTTGTCCGGGATGCTATATAGAATTAAAATTGAGAGTAAATCATCTGCAATTGCTATTTCCATTTGAAGTAATTTATCAACTGTGTCGAAAAAGGAGTTTAAATGAATGGACATACTTTCCGTAGTCATTTTACGAAATAGAAGCTGTTTCAGCAACGTGGCTTTCTTAGCCGGACCTTTAGACTCGTATATTGATTTTAATTTATCCCATACTTCATTTGAAGTTTTGCAGTGTTTGATGTTGCAAAGTTCACTTGGGCACATAGATAAAATAATATCCGCACGGGCCTTTTGATCTTCTGTTGTCCATTCCGTGATCTTCACTTCGTCACCCGTAGGTTTCGGTTTCGTTCCGTTGACAAAATTCCAATGATCATTTTTGACCAAAATAGCTTCAATTTGAAGCTTCCAAGTATCATAGTTTTCCTTGCCCAGTCTTTCGATGTTGCTCATGGCGTTCGAAGACATCTTTTTGAGGAGGAATCACGATTTCTTGATGCGAGAACGAAAATATTTCAAAATGGCTGCCCCGTTAGGGCTAACGCTACTGCTCGCTGTTCTTGACGCAGTGGATATGCGACCTGGGCTCCATTACCAATGTAGGTGTTTTAGCAAAGAAATAAACACACGAGGGTAGACAGGACATTATTGAAATATATTTAAACTTTAGGTTCAAGCTAAACTAATATTTAAAACGGAACATTTAAGTGGATGCCTACGATATTGACCCACTGAGACGAAACACGACCGATCACATGAAGATCGTAAACATGAATGAATAGGGTGTTGCCACCACTAGGTTACAAGTTATATGCTTGGGCTGTTCCATTACAAATAAGCAGGGGTGATGGGAAAATGGGCATTGATATCCAACAAAAACAAATACATGTTCGATAGGCGCTGAAATAACCTATTTATAATAATAAAGTTTATTTAGTTTTGACCCTTATTTTTTAAGAACTTTTAAGTAATTAATTAAAATTCCAATGAAAGATATTTTTCTTATAAACTCCGTTGCGTTATTTCCTTTTATTAACGTCAAAAAATATTTCATTTATCGACTGTTCATTTAACGTTTACGAATTCCCTTTAAAACAGAGTCTGCTGCAAATATTAATTAAAATTTGAACTCACTGACAAACTGAATTACAAAAGAATATTCCTAATTGGTGCAAAAGCATGAATGTAAAAATATGTATTATGCAATTTAGATAAAACTAATAAATTAAATTATTGTCATAAAGATTTAAGTTTAAATTGTTTAAACATATAATTAATAAGATTGAGTGAATCATTACATTTTTTAACTCAATAACTGATTTAAGAAATGTTGATTTCTAAAATGATAATTAGTGAGAACTTTTAGTTATTTGTAGTTTAATAGTTAAAAGGGTTTTCCGAAAAATAAACAATGTACACATTATAAATTTCTTATCAATAAAAATATATAACATCTCTTGCAATATTTATTTCTCGAAAACTCTAAATACTAGTGAATCATTACATTTTTTAACTCAATAACTGATTTAAGAAATGTTGATTTCTAAAATGATAATTAGTGAGAACTTTTAGTTATTTGCAGTTTAATAGTTAAAAGGGTTTTCCGAAAAATAAACGATGTACACATTATAAATTTTTTATCAATAAAAATATATAAAATCTCTTGCAATATTTATTTCTCGAAAACTCTAAATACTAGTGAATCATTATATTTTTTAACTCAATAACTGATTTTAGAAATGTTGATTTCTAAAATAATAAATAGTGAGAAAATTTAGTTATTTGCAGTTTAGTAGTTAAAAAGATTTTCCGAAAAATAAAATTATGTACACATTACAAATTTATTATCAATAAAAAATATATAAAATCTCTTTCAATATTTATTTCTCGAAAACTCTTAATACTTGCATAAACAATAACACCAAAAAAAAATTTAACCTCACAATAAATCATTCTTTATCATAAACCAAAAATAAATCTACACATTTTATTTAATAATACATAAACCAACACTGACATTTTCCACACAAAACAAAATTTGTTTGCCACTACTTTCCGCACTCACCAACACCAAACTTTTTAAATCACTCAAAAAAAAAAACATACTTACCTTGAGGCAGACCCATCATTTGCTTGCACTGTACGGGAAGTAAGAGAAGAACAAACAACATCATGTTCTTCTTGCCCATTATGAAGTAAAAGAGGAACAAACAACATCATGATGCTCATCTTTTTCTCCCACAGGTGATTGATGAGACCCTGAGCCCTACGTGGGACGAGATGCTGCTCTTCGACGACGTCGTTGTGTACGGCAACAAGGAGGACATTCGGGAAGATCCGCCGGTTATTGTGGTGGAGATATTCGATCAGGACAAAGTGGTAGGGTTCTTTTCTGCACTTTTGGGTAATCCGAGGGCTTGGATTGCAAGTTGGACGGAGTGTGTTGGACGATAAAAAGGAGATAATGTCTGTTATGTGTGTCTTACTAATATATATTATTTTTTTTAATATATTTTTAAATAAAACGTTTGAAATGTGTGGGTGGTAATAGGAATAGTTGAGGATTGTTTTTATATTTTATTGGTTGATTGATTGAAAACTGATATAAAAAAGATTTTGTGTAATAAAATCTATGCTAAAATTTCTTGTCTTATAAACAGTAAGAATTATATTATAATCCTATAAACAAAATAAAGTGTTCGTTATTTTTAAAAAATAGATTAATTATATACAGACTGTTTTTTAATGCTTGCTATTAAAACATTAAAAAATCAAACATAAATTTTGGCGCCAATTTCACAAACATTTTAGTAAGTATAAAATTGATATTAAACAATTGAATTTTTTCAACTCGTTCGTAAAATTAAAAATATATTTTTTTACTATTTAGCGCATTTTCTTAAAGTCGTTTTTTTTTTTTTTTTTTTTAAATAAGGTTATTTTATTTATATTAAATTTTGTTCCAATACATAATCTACAGTGTTTATAATAAAAATTAATTGTATAAAAATGTTATTTACAAATAACACTGTAAAAATATAAATCATCTTTTTTTTATAAAATACAACTCAATACAAATATACAGTTTTTTTGCTCTAATGGGAGAGTTTCACGCCAAGAAGAAGAAGACCGCTGTTCCAACGGAACATGGAGAAAAATCCGCGACGCCGAAGGAGTTCCGTAGGATTAGCATGGAACTTCAGTTCCTGTACTATAATTTTAAGTTTTTGTCATTAAATAATACCTCAATATAAAAATATTTACTTTATATTCTGAGATAGATAGTACTCATCATTTATGAAGCCTTTTGTGTGTTGAAATAAAAGTATTTTTCCGTATTTTGTTGTAATTCTAATTATATACAAATATAATATAAGTATTTCTCAGGGTGTCCACAGGGAAAGCATTTTGAATTTCCCTGATATTTTCCTGCAAGCCGTACTTTTTTTTACGGCATATATTTTTAAAATGTATTATTGTTCCTTATTATGCAAGATATGTTTTGACATTATCTTATTATTTCCCAAAAATATATTTATTTTTAATATATAAGTTTACTAACTATTTTGCTTGATTTTCTAACTCCCAAAAAAGTGCAACCAAAGTTTAACATCCAAAAATCAATGCATAAAAATTTAATGTACCCCAAATTCAAAATTCCAGAGCATTTACTAAATATGTATCAATAATTTAAAATGCTAATTAAAAATCATAAAAGTCCAAGTAAGTGCAATATATCTCTTAGATTATTAGTAATTGTACTTTAAGATCAAAGTCTAAAGTAACCTCAATATTAAAAAAGAAATCCAATATACTCAAAAAGTAGAAACCCAATGCATCCCTAATAATTAAACTAATTTATTAACTCTAATCCAGTATCTTTAGATATACAGCTTAGTACACAAAATATATTTCCTAAGATCTAAAATGTACCCAAAAAATAATAAAGGCAACAACAGTTTCGTCAAGTTTAACAGAAAAAAAAATCCTTTTAGGGACGTTCAAAAGAAATTTGAATTTTACTAGGAACTTAGCAAATTTTAAACATTTGAAAGATCTATTTTTAAAATAAATTGAGTGTGCGGGCAAGTACCTAGTTATAGATAGCCAATTGGTTTGTAAATTTTAAACATCAGCATTTTGGTGCGGTTTCTACGACTTTGAAAGAAAAAAATTCCACTTTTACTCACTTTTAAAAGTCTTATACGCAATTTCCCTCTTTTTGATTGCATTTAAAAAGTATTTGAATATTTGTAAACAATCAACGATGTTTCATAGCCAGAAATCAAGTTAAAAATATTTTTTTTGACCAATTCCCTGATTTTTAAAAAAAAATCTTAAATTCCCTGATTTTTCCCGAATGGTCAAATTCCCTGATATTTCCCTGATTTCCCTGTTTGTGGACACCCTGATTTCTGTACTTAAATTTATTCATATATGGAATAAAAATATTACTTATTTGGAAAAACAAATATTATAAACAAACTTTTCCATAATTGCAAGCGTAGCGACTAAACAAACAAAAGCAAAGTTGTCTGCAGTAGGGAAGAAATCGAAACTACTAGTAAGTTACCATATTAATACGTCACGTGAAACTCTCGTATTGTAAAAATTTAGAGAATGCATTTAAAAATATTTTTTTTCAAAAAGAATCATTAAACTTCTTAATGGGTGAAAAAGTATAAAGAATTACCGCAGTATGGTTCATGAAAGAGAAACAAGCAGTAATTTAATTCATTAACAATAAAGATTTAAAATGAAATAAATACCCTTTATTATTTAAATTAATTGTTTTTGAAAAATACATTTTGCACAATCGTCATTTAAACAACATAATTAATCTTATCCGTCAACTACAACATTTTCGTTAAACATATTATTCCTGCTTTCTAAAAAAGTTATATTTAAAAATATATATTCTGTTTCCATCATCCCTAATTATATTGTAACTTGAATGTTTGAATTAACATTAAGGAAATTTTTTTGGAAGAACACTGTGTTTAATTTTAAATTATAAATTTCAGGGGAAGTCTGAATTCATCGGCCGAACTATAGCCAGGCCCCATGTCAAGTTCTCAGACGAGCCCTATTGCAAACCAGAGTTTCCTCCTACTTTGGAGTGGTATGACCTATTTCGGGGATCAGAACCAGCTGGAGAACTATTGGCGACCTTCGAACTTTTACAGGTAATTTCTTATTCACAATGAACTTTGTTATGTGAATATTTTCAACAGAAGACACAGCGTAATACCTTTTAAAAACCTACATGAAACCTGCATATTGTTCCAAATAACCTTCATAAAACTATCTACTTGTTATTTTAAACTTTTAAAAACCTGCATTGCTCCGTCGCAAGGCTGAATTATTCAGCAAGAAACCTGCATGGTGGTCCAAATAATGTTAGATAACTTCACTTTTTTTTTATTTTTTAAAGTTTTTAATTTGTCTGCATGAAACCTTTAAAAACTTGCATTTTCCCTTCCAGAATCGCAATGGTAATTTTTTCAGTATTAAACCTTTATGAAACCAGCATGCTGTTTCAAATACCTTTATAAAACCTTCTACTTCACAGTTTGAATAAAGGTTTTATGCCTATCACTTTTGCTAGCATATTATTCATCAACATTTTCAAAAAAAAATTACAATGTTGTACATTTGTCATTTATATATTTCCAATACTATGTATTCAATTTGTCTTGTATAGTTACAAGGAAGTCTTAAACTAAGAGTCCCTTCATACTCTGGATTTACCTTCGAGCATGAATGCACTGTAGTAGAGCGAATATGACGTCATAATCGTGAAACCAACATCTCAGACCGAATGGCTTCAAACACGTGACTTCTTTTCAAAATTATGAATTAAAAAATACTCGCGATTGCTGATGAATTGGGAAATGTGTAACAATGAAAATTTATTAATTGAATGACGAAATTAACCACGTGTCTGAGGCCATACACGTTGACCTCACTTTGATGTTAGCGAGATTATAACATTATGTTTTCTCTACTATGAAGGATCCATGCTCGAAGGGATTTACTTTGACATGTTTCAATTGCAGATGTCCGTTTCGGAAGAGAAAGGAGCTTTTCCCGATCTGCCCAGACCGAAAGAGAACGTGTGGAGGTCGGATAAAGGGCCTATTCTGCCGGTCCCTGCAATCATCAAGCCCACCCTCTCCAAGTACAGGATAGAGGTAAGGCAACTGAAAAAGACATTTTCAAAACTACTCGAACGTTGAAAAAAATCGCATTAGTCACAGTCTGCACGGTACCGAAAGGTTGGAAATCGTGAATACTTTCTACCCGAGCTTTATCTTTCTTGTGTCTTCGGTTACCTCTAGATCTCTCCGCACTTGTTCTCTTGGTATCATTTTGCTCGTCTTAAACTGCTCTTTCAACTTGCTTAAATTCCCTATGCTTCAATTGAATTTTAGTGTGATTTTTGAGCTTTACGGTGAAATTGTGTAAAACTTTTTCACTTCCACTCCATACAATTTTCATTTAAACGATTTAAACTGTTAACTACCCAAATAAAATTGCAGAACTAGTCATTCTCTTCAATTTAAGCACGCCCGCACAAAAATCTGTCTTCTAAAGCCAACGTAACCACAAAACTTGACTCATTTCCCTCCACACGCGGCGTTACTAAACTTAGAAAGGGGAGTGTATTAATGGCCAACTTGTTCGACGCATCCCATTTTCGTCTGTTCGATTATAGGTGATTTATCTCCATAGATCGATTAACTCTAGAGTTATGGGGCTTCGAAATGTCAACACTTTTAAAGCTTTATATTTGTTAAAGTTTATGCCAATGACAACTGTACCCCGTAAAATAGGTATTCACGCCAAAAAGTGATGGAATACAAAACCTGTTTTCAATACTGAACCTCTTAATTATTCAAATCAATCAAGTTACATGTATGTTCAGTAGTCTGTCTTTCGTACACATGATATAAAATCAAAAATGCTTAACGGATAATGAGCTTTAATTGAAAATTTAAATAATCTCTCAAATATAGCACGCTAATTTTTTAGATAACTGAGATCGTCAAAGGCTACTTTCGTCATATTTGACCATAGTTTCGTTATTGAATAGCGTAACTTTTGACGAAACAAGAGTCCTCAAATTTTTTTAACGAATGTAAATTACTCAGATTTTATTACGGCCTTTTTCGTTACTGCACTGTAGAGATTGTACTGCACTGTAGAGATTGTAGTGAAATATTCATCATGTTTGACTTATTTGGTCGAAATAACAGTGTTAAAATTCATTCTCATATTTATTGAAACTTTTGTCATTTTGACGATACAGATGCCTGCTATATGCTCATATTAAATATCTCGTCAAATTTGGAAATTCATTTTGTCGTTTTTTTTAACAAAATTTATTTCGTCAAAAATAAGGCAATATTGACGAAATAAATTTTGTTAAAAAAACGACGAAATGAATTTCCTCAATTTGACGAGATATTTAATATGAGCATATAGCAGGCATCTGTATCGTCAAAATGACAAAAGTTTCAATAAATATGAGAAAAATTTTAACAGTGTTATTTCGAACAAATAAGTCAAACCTAATGAATATTTCACTACAATCACTACAGTGCTGTAAATCCCCATTACTCTCAATGGAGATTCAACCAAAACCTCTATATAGAGGGTATTTTCCGGGTTCCCAGACTACTTTCCAGTCATTAGTATCCTTATTATTCCCTTGATGCAAAAGCAATTAGACAATCCCTCTTCTTCCAAATTTCCCCAGTTTTCCCTAATGGATTACGCACTTCGTAAAAGATTTAGAATCTACAATTACCCCTTTACGCGTTTATGAAGACAATCAACGAGGCTGTTCTTTTCCCCGTTACCTTCTAACAATTATGGAACGATTTCTGTACTCGGTGTTCTTTTTGTTCTTTTTCGTGTTCAGCTCATTCAGTTTTGCATTTCATGATTTGCACAAAGATTAAAATATATATTTCTGAAAGATAAATATTACAAATGTTTAATGATTGTACCTCTTGCAAGTGTTATTACTTAGTAATGGAGTATCTTATATTATAAACATACTGTAGGTGTTTTAGCAAAGAAATGAACACACGAGGGTAGACATGACACTATTGAAATATATTTAAACTTTATGTTCAAGCTAAGATAATATTTAAAACGGAACATTTAAGTGGGTGCCGACGATATTGACCCACTGGGACGAAACACAACCGATCACATGAAGATTGTAAACACGAATGAATAGAGTGTTGCCACCACTAAGTTACAAGTTTATATGCATGGGTTGTTCTATTACAAACAAGCAGGGGTGATGGGAAAATAGGCATTGATATCCTACACATACCTATTACTATTTTTGTAAGACCATACAGTATTTGAGTCGCCAGTTGCAAAGCAAGTTAAGCACCATTCAGATTTGTTTTTACAAAAAGTGAAGAAACCACTTTTGTAGTGTTTATTTTTCGAACAAACAGCTTCAAATTCGGCCTTTTAACGCAAAATTTTGTTCTGATTCCGATTTCATAAGTATTTTTTATAAATGTTCTATAGTTTTTGCGTTATTTAACAATTATTCTTGAATTTACAGAGTTTTGCTATAGTATGAAGAATTTATTAAGTTTTGAACGATTCTCAACCTGTGGTACGTGTACCCTTAGAGCATGGCGATCCAGTTAGGTGTACGCAAAAATAATATTAGTAATGGCGGAAAACATGTTAATAAGTAAAATCTAAAATAAAAGCTCATAAGTGTCATCAATTATCAATTTGAGCCGTTTTAATAACTTTCCAAGTAATCAAACATTGCATAACAAACTGCTAATATTATTGCATAAAAAAAACTTTTTTTGTGTGTAGATGGTCAAAGGAGGTTACTCATAAATGAAAAGTTTATCAAGAGGTGCGTGAGAGAAAAAAAATTGAGAACAACTGGCTTAAGCAATGATATGCTCATTCCGCACTTAATAATGAATGTAATGCTCCACATTCAAATAATATATATTTTATTAAGCACTACTATGACATTGAAAAGTAAAAAAATATATTTTCTGAAATTTTTTATGTGTTATCTTTCGAAAAAATCGATTGAAGCCATGTGAAAATATACGTGTGCCATAACTTGTAAATGTAGCAAAATTCATAAAGTTTAATAAGAGATTATAATTATAAGATATTTTTTACAACTACTTGAGTAATCTCCTATAACGTGTGTCAGGTTCTGTTCTGGGGCCTTCGCGAGTTGAAGCGCGTCCACCTGATGACAGTAGATAGACCCCGAGTGGACATCGAGTGTGCGGGGCACATCCTCCAGTCTTCCATCATTCTCAACTACAAGAAGAACCCCAACTTCTCCACGCCCGTCAAGCACTTCGACGTGGTAAGAGTGGCTTTGGTGTTAGATTCATTTTCAAAACACACACAGTAAATAATAATCTACTACTTACACACTATCATTTTTGAGCAGCCTGCGATCGTCAAGGCTATTATCGTCAACGTTGACAATAGTTTCGTCATTGAATCACGTGACTTTTAAAGAAACGAGAATCCTCAAAAATTTTAACGAAATTAATTATCTACGATTACTTTCTAGTGGAATTGGCTCATCCGATTACAATTTCGTTTCTATTTGTGTTACTACGATCTAAAGCAAGCTTTTCTGGCTCGATTGTTAGCGCGCGTGGCTTTGTACCATCGATACCTGTTGATTAATGCTTATTGTATATTAAATATTATATTATTATTATTGTATATTATGTACTATTAAAATATTGGGAACATCCTAGAGATTTAAAGATGCACAACTTTTATAATTATTAATAATAATTATCCTTAAATAAATTGTATTAGACACCTATATCAACAAAAGCCTGTAAACTAAATTGGGGATTTCAGAATAAAAAGTGGTGACACAGATTTTATGAGGCTAATGTTTGTTTTTGATTACATCGTTGCTGTCACAACGCATTGGACACTAGTCAATTGCAAACCAAATTTCAGTCATCATAGCTCTTTTCCATTCTTGCAATATTTCATTCACACATGAAAAATAGCCATCAACAAAAAGCAACTTATCAGACAAAAATGTAACAAACGTTTATTAAAAAAACCGAATCAAATTGCAGATGCATGATTTGTTTCAAACAACGTGTTATAATACTATTTCGTTATTCTTCAAAATTATTTTTTAATATATGAACACTTCTGAGTTACTCTGCAATACCACATTCTTAAAAGAAAGAAACATTTCCGAAAGATTGCAATCCCTGTCTCTGTTCGCAGGAGCTGCCGGACCAGGAGATGTACTGCCCCCCACTGACCATCCGCGTGATGGACTGCCGGAGCTTCGGCCGCTTCACCCTGGTGGGCACGCACGTCATCAACTCCCTCCAGAAATACGTCTTCAGGCCACTTTCCAAGAAGGAGAGCAGCATGTCACGTGAGTACACCCCCCCCCCCCCCACACACACACTCCACGCAGGATATTCTTCGATAGGGACGGGACGCAAGAGCTTTCTCAGATAAAGCAAATTGCAATTAAAGAGACGTGAAATGAATTTGGGATTTTCCCAATTGGAAATATTTTGTTCATAAAAATGAGAATAAATGGTGTTTGTTTTAATATTTTTTTAAAGGACGAATCGTTAAGGGGGTCCAATACCCGAAATTCGCAAAAAAGTCATTTTTTTTTTTTGTATTTAAAAAATAATATTCAAACTTATCTTAATAACTCACAAAAAAACTGCTTCAAAAAATTTCTATTACTTTTTTAGTTATGAATGTTTTAAAGAGTGTTCCTATAACATAGTTGTATCACTATATGTAAACTTTAAAAGCAAATATCTCTGTTCGTGGTTTTGAAATTTAATGAACACTAAAAATGCTAAGGCTTTTTTACTATTATACTTAAAATCATAATTTTTGTGTGTATAGCAAGATAAATATATTTTAAATAGATGTATGCATTCAGATTTCCTATTTTTACCATAATTTGTTTTTTAAAACCACTTTTAATGAAATTTTATTTATTTTTCGTCAATTTTTTTTCCAATATATTTTATTTTTTTAAAGTGATGTATCTGAATCAAAATTTGAATGCATACATCTATTTACATATTATTCAAGATCTTAAATAAAAAAATTGCTTCAAAATATTGAAAAACAAAAAAGGAGTAGGAATTTTAAAATTGTTAAAAAATTTACTAAAATTTTAATTTAAAAATAAATGTGCAATTTAAAAAAAATTGAGCGTCTTAAAATGGTTTTTTATGCATATTTAGAAAGAGAAAAAAAAATTGGATTGTACAAGTATAAAAATAAAAAAAAAAATGTCGAAGGTATCGGATCCCCTTAATTTATTTCATTTTTAACTGACTAAAGAGCGGTTCTAATTCAGATATCTGGAAAATTCTTTTTTTTGTTGGATAGGGGGTGTCTAACTAGGGCACATTTTGAAAAAACATATCCGGTTATCCGGCATTTAAGTATACGGAATTCTCAACTAACTGAATCGTATTGTCCGATTTCGAAATTATTTTTTTGTTAAATAGAGAAAAATCCACTTCGTCAAATACTGCAAAAAATATTCGGTAATCCGGATGTGATATATCCGGAAATATCGATTAACCGGTCATTTTTCTTTTTAAACAATTTATCCGATTTGAAAATATTTTCATTCTATAAAGATTGTACAATAATGATATTTAATTCACCCGGTGTTTATTAGCATGGACAGGGATTGCTTTACTATGTACATTGTTGATACAATATAGTTTTGTTTAACCGGCATTTATTAAACCGGATCCGAGACGTGGATAAATGGGAGCCACAACTTTAATTTCTTGATTAATAATAGCTAGGCGAAAATAGGCGAAGCCCCCTACTAAATTAAAAAAGGGAAAATAAAATAATATTTTCTTAAAATAAAGGTAAACTGACTTTAAGAACAATGCGCCAAAAAGTAAATTTTTAAAAAAAATTTAATGAAGAGTTGAAAAATATTTAATTATTTAATATCAATTTTATACTTATTACAACTTTTTGTTGGCGCCAATTTACAAAAATGATACCTAAATTTTAGCGCCGATTTCAAAAAGTTTTAACTAAATATAAAATTGATATTACATAATTAAATTATTTTCAATTCTATCGTAAAATTAAAAATTATTTTTTACTTTTTAGCACATTTTTCTTAAAGGCGTTTTTTTTTTTTAATTATTATGTTATTATTTTAAAGTTAAAACAATGACGACCAGTGCGGTTGCCAGGAGGTACGGCAACCTTCTTCGAGTTCGAATCGGTATTAGGGCTTGACAAAAAGTAAGATGTCAAGTGATTGGTGGGTTGCAGATTCGCTACTAAATTACAAAGTCGCTTGAAATTATCCTCAATTACCACCGTCGTGTGTACGGGACACCTATTGAGGTTGCGTTGGGTGCCATCTAAGAGGTTGCCGTCGTCATCTGGTGATGATTATAAAATAAGAGGCAGTGTTCACGGGTCTGTCCTTCGAAATAGTCCTCGAACTGTCGCCAATATTGTACAGCCTGTGCGACATTAATTAACCAAGACAATGATAATAAAAAAATCGGCTATTCACAGTCTGCATTGGTTAAGGTTTGGTTTGTCAATATTTTGTACTCGCTCCTGCTCCTTATTGCGTCTTCGGTAATTCTAGATGTTTTTGCACTTGTCGTAAATTGACACTTTTTGGTATCATTTTGTTAGTCTTGAACTGCTCTTTCGACCTGCTTTAGTTTAGTATGCAGCGATTGAACTATAGACATAAATTGTCCTCATAATAAAAGTTTTGTTTCTTCTCAAAAATAGGGTGATTTAGGTTTTAGTGATTCTACTCACTTTGTAAACGGATTTTAAAGACGCAATAACGTCAAAATATTCGATTGCGGATTATTATTTACTTATGCAAGTAATCTAGCCGATTGAGGTATCGTCTGAGTTAAAATCGAAGCTATTTCTTTCATGGTGTATTCCTTCTGGTGATTTATGTTTAAAAAATAGAATGGTTTATTGTATTTGGTATTTTTTAAATGGCAATATATCTTTGTTTTTAATTATTACCATTAAGCATAGCAAATTAATCCAATTACGTTTGCCTTAAATTACAGAATAAGGTCATTGTATTGTCTAACAGAGCGAGATCTACGCTGTAAACCAGCCATGACATTGAAATAAAATTTGAAAACTCCGTTAGTTACACATTTCTTTATCAAACTATGTCATATTTTATCAATTAGATTGAAATTATTTACTTATTAAAAGTTTAACTTATATGGTTTGTCTATTTTACTTATTTTATAGGTTATTCAAGTAACCAAATGCTAATGGTTCAAACAGATGAAGTCATCATAGACATCGATGGAGCTAGTCCGATGGCACCTAAAGAAACGCTGATCATTCTCGACTTTGTAAGAAATGTTCATACATTTTATGTTATTGATTTATTGATTGTTGTCATGCGAACACACACATACTATTTCAAATAACATTAAAAGTACACTATTAAAAATAGCTACTCGAAAATAAGTAAAATTTACTCCTTTTTGAGTACACTCGATGCTTATAATGGCATAAGTCCCAATTTTCAAAAAGACATGTACTCAAAAATGAGTACAATGCGTAAAAATGAGTAGATGCTTATCAACATAGGCTGCCTTTATAAATTAATTTCGGTAAAAATCGACAATTATAACCAAGTCAGTCTTACAGGCTATCGAGCCGAGATCCGCAGTCCAGTGCCTTATCCGTTAAACTACCAGGGCGCATTAGGAAGTTATAAACAGAAGAAATGTTAAAAAGGTGTGCCAAAAAAATGGGAAGTAGGATAATTGAGTTGTTGTAATAACTCAGTTTCTATTTAAGCAATCGACATGAAATAACGGTGGAAAAACATGTTCTGAACAACTATTTTAAGTTTGTCAGGTCGCTTTGTTATGATGGCTTGAACAGGAGCTGAGATTAGCAATATTAAATCACACTGCTCATTTTTGAGAAAGTACGATTACTTAAATTTGAGTACGTCTTTACCCATTTACGATGCAATTGTACTCAAAGAAAAAAAGAGTAGATTCAAGTACTCATTTTTAAGTACATTTCTTTTTACAGTGCACGTAATAAATTTTCCCTTTAAATCTTATCCTCCTTTCTAGAAATCTATTCACTGGTTGAAAATTTCATTTAAAATATGTTGATATGCCCTTCATGTCTGATTGGTTTTTTTTATTCAGGGGGGGAAACCGAAGAAAGACCAAAAAACGGACGCCAATAAGAAAAAGAAGCACCAAACTGAAGAAGAGAGTTACGACGATGACGAAGAAAATAAAGACTGGTGGACGCGTTACTTCGCCTCTTACGAGGCAATGATCAAAGTAATTTTAAATTTTCATCAACTCCCTACTTTTATCATAAGAATTTTTGTTTTCAAAGAGTTATTTTAATATCTGATAGTAAATAATTACTTTAATTATTATAGCTGTACCTTTTTTTTTATTTCAAAACAAATGTATACTTAAATGGTTATTTTTAAAAATAATTAAAATTTAAACTTCTATAAATTACTAACGCCAATAGTTAAACTCAAAAGTTAGGTAGTATAAGATTATTTATGAAACCAAAATGTAAGTTACACAATGCATTTTGATTATTATATATATTTATAAATTAATAATGCATTAATTCACTTATTAAGGCTACACAAAAGCCCAAAAAATTGTAAAATTCTCTTCTTTTTTTTAATTTGCTAAAATTATAATATTGAAATTTCTAAATATGCCAACATAATTCTAGAACTGTATCTATGTTTTTAAATGAGTTATTTGAGATTATATGCTGGATGACAGACATGTTAATCAAGGAACGCTTTAAATCGTTTTTTCTCAGAATTTGTTTTTCTTTAATATTAAGTCGAAACTTTAAGGCGTTTTTTTTATTGTTAATAGATAAATGTTTTTTAAGCAAATTGCAAAATATGTTATATATTTTTATATTATATTTTTAATATGAGTAGTAGATTTTTTTTAATTACTAACGAAAAATAATTTACTTTTAACCCATTCACGCTCACCCTATTTTAACAACTGTAAAGTAGTTTTCACTGTTTGGTAGTTTAAATATTTTTCATAGGTGGGCACTTATATATTTTTACCGAAATTTATTTTTATTATAAAAAGGCGGCTTTTAAGTTATACCTAAAAAATTAAATTTTGAAAATATTGTAGAATGGAGTATTTTTATAAGTTTAAATACTGCATGCATTGATGGAAAAATTGGAGATGCCAGGACGTGAAATCCGTCAGTGAGCGTCAGAGGGTTAAGTAAATAGTCTGTGTTAATAAGAATAAATATTTATATAAAAATCAAATGCATGATAGTATAAATTATTTTTATGCCAATTCTTCGGTATTGCAGATTTATAATTCAAAGGATCTGAGAAAAAATGTTGGTGATATTTAAAAAAAATCATTAGAAAGATTAAAAAAAAAAATGTAAGTTTAAATTTTGAAAGAAAAAATACACACAATTATGAAATGTTGTTATCTTATGTGAATTTAAATAACAATTTTGATTCAAAAAGTCAAAATTAAAAAGTTAAGATGGTGCCGCGGCCTCTTAATTCTAATATTCATATCCCCTACAGGAAAAGTGTCGCGTGACAACAGACAGCCAGAGCAGCCTGGGAGGTGCTCTGAACGGGGACACCAACCTGTGCTCGGACGACGGCGACGAAGAGCTCAGCCTGAAGGACGTCCGCAGGGTGGAGAAGGAGATCCAGAGGCTGGAGAGCCAGCACCAGCCCGCGCAACCAGCCCCGAAGAGGACGCTGAAGGGGACGTCCACGGCAGTCAGGCTGGCGCAAAGGCTCTCCCCCAAATCGCACAGGAAGCTCATGACGGAGGAATCCCTCATCAAGGTACAAACTAATTTCAGCAGATCATGTTGTTTCCACTAATTGTCACAGATAGTCCAACCAGGCCACTGCACTCACCGGGACTGCGATGGGGCAGCTTCTCCAACCAGTCCACTGCGCACTTTCAGGATGTATACAAGAAAAGGAGGCGGTTCCTCTTACCCGTTCAGAGTAGCATTCATTAACCATAGCAACGTTTGCGAATTTCTCTAACTGATAATGTCGACTTTATTATGTTAAAGGTTGACTGCGAGTCATAGTGTTACTAGTTTTTACTAATGATTTTGTTCACGGAATTAAAAAGAATTGTTCAACTCTCTAGAGTCACCTAATTTAGAACTTTTAGATAGAAAACCGTCAGAACTTAGGTAGCATCAAGACTTCAAATTGATTACGTGTTATACTGTTGTTGTAATACTAATATTGGAAAGGTGCAGGTGGTTCAAAATGTATGATTAAATGATTTACATGGAGAAACCAAGCCAGATAACCATGTTTCTAATGACGATGGAATTGACGTTTTATGTTCGCAGTTGCAATGTTCGTCGTCCATAAGACGTAACTAACAAATTATAACTGTAGAATTATATTAGTCTTGGAGAGGCACTGTGCTAGGAAGATTTGCATATCTATCTCTTACCGTTCTCGAGATATATAACATTTTAAGTAGGTAGATTAACTTTACTTAAAGGGAAACTCAAACCTTAAATTGGCTCTCGTGAAAACTTAAAGAAAAGTAGATATCTCTAAGCATTTTCTGAACGGCGTTTTATGCTTGTGTGTAGTGTACATTGAAGTGTGAAGATGGCTGATTTTAAGTTCGTTACTGAATTAAAGTTTTTCTGATACACTGTCATTAAAATAAAATATAACTCCGTAGACTATTCTGTTGTGCAAGCTGAGCTTTATCTTGCATAAAACAATGCATAATAACACTTTGAGACTATGCGCTTTCACTGTAAAATCTCGTTCGAACAAGCATTATATTGATAATAGATATTCACACAGCGACATTTGTCATTATATCAATAATTTGCGTGAATGAGATGTTCCAACAGATAGTGTCGATATATTGTTTGTCAAAGGCATGGCTAATTGTTATTTTTGTAAAATATTCAGTTAAATGGATGTTTTTCCAATTACATAGAATCTAACACATAAACACGTCTTTCACCGTTAAAATTCCTGTATAAATACTTACCATGTATCAAACTGACATACCTTATTAAATTGTTATCATAAAGATATTACTTTTTATCGTGTCATTTGTGGCACTATATATGAATACTTTTCGATTGATATTAGTTGTCCGGCAGTAGGGGTTCGTTATTTTTTACTTGATTAATTTGGCTGTAAATGTTTCTATAACTACTTAAAATAGGTTTTTACATTTAAAAATTCGTATTCCCAAATAGTGTGGTTTTGAATTTATTACAGATCTACCCTTGTGAGCTGGAAAATGTTTTAGATTTTGGGGGATTTCGAGAGTGGCTGCATTCGTTTGAACTCTTTCGTGGAAAAAGGACAGGGGACGAATTTGAAGACCAGAACCGGATTGTGGGCGTTTTCAAAGTAAGACCAAACTTACCATTTATTTATAAAAAAACATAACTGATTGAAATGCATGATGTACCAGATCGAAAGCTATTATATTTTTTTAAATGTTATAATAATTTGCTGTTTTTATTCCAGGGATCTCTAAAAGTGTACAAAACCCCATTACCCAAAGACGTTCAGGATCCTTATTTGCATATTGCAGATCCTCAGGCAGGTCTCTTCCAAGGTTTGCCTAGTAACGAACCAATCCATGTTCTTGTTCGAATTTACGTTGTTAAGGTAAGATTTTATGTGAAAATTAAAGCAGCTCTTTTAACTCAAAAACAATTATCCGATAGTGAAAGTAATTCCTAAAATAATTAGCTTCAACAATTTATAAGTGCTTTCTGAGACCACAAATAGTTAAATTTTGATGAGTAGGTAATGATTACAAACAACTTTATTAAACAACTTATGTCCCACAAATCCTTAACCCTTCTCTGCTGGATGGGTCCCTGAAAACCCAAACATCGTTTCCATGTTTATTTAGCAATGTATTTCCCATTCTAAATAATCTTCTATTGTAATTTTATCATACCAATGTTAATTTAGCAATTAAACCATCCAACAAAGTTATAAAAATGGCCGTTATGGAATAAATGCAAAACGTTCTTGAAACCTTCCAATGGAATTGCCATATAATGATCGTTCGAACTTGGCATTTATAATTAATAAAGCATAGCTTATATATAGTAACTAACTCTATCTGATATAAAGTGAATATATCCACGAACAATAAATGTGATTTTCCCTTCAGGCAACGGATCTGCATCCCGCTGATCTGAACGGAAAGGCTGATCCCTACATCGTCATCAATCTTGGCAGCAAGAAGACTAATGATAAAGAAAACTACATATCGAAGCAGCTCAATCCGGTATTTGGGAAGTAAGGCACACAATTAACTAACTAGATAAATGATATAATCGGAATTTATTGAAATGAATATCGTAAAAAAATATTTACTCAAACAATATGGTTTTATGATATTTCTAAAGGAATTAAAAAATATAAATGTGACCGAGTTTTTGTAAATAATGTTTCATCCATATAAAAAAGCAAAATTATTCATTTAAGAATAAAGAAATATCATGTGCAGTTCATAAACTTCTATTACCATGTCAATATTCGTTATATTTGAGTATTATAAATTAATTAAAATAATTCAAAAAAATAACTTAAAAATGGCTTTTATCAATGCGTTTATAAATCTGTAATAAAAAAAGTTGAAGAATCGTAAATTAAAAAACACATTTTTTTATTGTGCTCAATTTGTTTTTTGACTTAGGTTTTATTGCCTAAGACATAAAGGGTGTGCTTATCTACAGTGCCTGATTATAATATGAATTCAGCAAAAATGCATATCGAATGCAAAATAAATTAATTCATTATTTCTCCACTAATCATTTTCATTTTATATTAAATATATAAAAATTACATACATAAAAACCGATATTACTACGACAAAAATTAGTATTTTTTAAATTTGTCGATTTGTTTCGCATGCAGGTCCGACAAATCCGACAAAAAAAAATAAAAGTTCCCATAGACAATCTTTTCCTGCATAGACAGTCCCCAAAAAATGATGGAGTAAAGTTAGTTATAAAATAGAGGTTTAATTTAAAACCAGAAAAATATCAATAAAACCATGATTAATCGACGTTTGTCATTAATGAAATATTTTTTTCACGATAGATTGGAAAACTACGTTTCTAAAACGTCATACAATCATCTATCATAAACAAAAAAAATTATCTTTGAATTCATATTTCCTGACTTTCTGTTCGTAAAAGTCATTTCCCACATCAATCATCAGTTACAAAATTAAAAATATTATTTTTTTTCTAAGCGTTATTATTTTCCAGGTGTTTTGAATTCGAAGCCACGTTCCCCCAGGACTCGTTGCTCAATGTCCAAATCTACGATTGGGATTTGCTGGGATCAGACGACCTGATTGGAGAGACCAAAGTTGATCTGGAGAACAGATTCTACAGTCGTCACAGACCTACGTGCGGATTGGCGCAGAAATATGAAACGTATGTATCACTGTGCATAGACGGCCATTGTATAGATGTTGCTTATAATTACTTTTATGCACACTTGTCTTGCAATTTGCAGAGTTAACTCGATTCGCAGAAGAATTTCGATGGTGTTTTAACAGCTTCTTGTTTGACGTATTTTAATAAATATTTTTGATCCAGGACGTGATATCACGTCCAGGTGTTTCCGTTTTTTTCAGTAACGCACCCATTAAAAAAAATCTTATAAATACTCCAATTCACAATTAGGTTTTAATCTAATGGTTTGAGGTACAACTTAACAGCTGAATCTTTAAAATTTGTTATTTAAAAATATATTAAAAATATGTTTTAAATGACGGTATAAACACGAGAGAGAAAAAGAACACTTCAAGTATTGAAATTAACTTTACAATTATAAAATTCACTTGAGCGTCAGTGGGTTAATATTTTTCTAAAAACTTAAATGGAACTCAATTTATAACTTTTTTTCATATAATAGGTAATTAACATACCTTTACAGGGCGGGTGGCCGATTTTTCGACCAGAATCCCATGTTAAAATCAAACACCCGCCTTCTAAAGGTTAGCAGCATAAAAAGATTAGTCATATACTATTTTAGAAAGTCTAGATAACATTTTTGCTATTGACAAGTGAATCGGAACATAGAACAGAAAACGTTTGCAATTTAACGCTTGTTTACCTGCTCTCTTTTAAACGGGATCAATCAATTTTACCTCTTTAATTTGATTACGAAAATATTTAAGTGTTTTCTAATAAAAAAAAATATCGGGTAGGTACAGGCCTCACTGATACCGTAAGGTTTGTTTCGTGAATATTTTTGGGCTTCACGCGGTACAAAGATTCGAAGGTAAGTGGATAAATGACCAACCTTGTTGACACGGCCTACTTTCCTCGACACGCTTAGTTTGTTATTTATCTCCAAAAGTTGATTCCCCGTCGAGTTATGGTGACAGAAGCGTATACCGCAGCCAAGGACGACATAACCCCCACACCCCACGCGGTACAAAGATGAGATGTGGAATGGGTTAACAAACGACCTGGTCGACGTGTCTTACTTTCCTCTTCATGATGGCACATAATTTAGGATGATTCCACGGGAAGTTATGGAACAGAATCGTATGCTGCAGTTAAGGGCGATTCTCCCCACGCAGTAGAAAGGTAACAGGGGAATGGGTTAACAATCGACGTGTCGAAACATCTTACGTTCCTCTGCACGATATTATGTAAACTTATCCCCATAAGCTGATTCTCCGTAGAGTTATAAGAATTTGCTAGGTGTCGTTTTGTAGGTTACGATTCCTTGCGGCAAGATACACTGTAAAAAAAACCCGTAATTTTTACGGGGGAAAACCGTATATTTGACGGTTTAAATCCGTAACACTAACTTTACGGGAAAAAACTGTTTTTCGATACCAACTTACTGTTTAAAACCGTATTCCCTAAAACTCGTTTCTTATGACGTCGAACCATAGTAGTTACTCTCGCTGTGATTGGTTGACTGGTGTTTTTGTTGAATGGTGAGGGATTGGGTGGATGTTATACGTTTAAAATTTAGTTTTCAATTTATATACTCAGACTACATTTCATATGAAGAGGATAATCCGCAAGGACCCAGACACCTCGAATTTAAATATTATATCGTGTGCGTCCAGGGCGAGAATTTTTTTTCAAGCGCTGTTAAATATTGCTGCCATTTAAATTTTTTTTAGTTGTTGTTCGAAAATAGGTCTAAAACTGTTCAATGTGGTATATACGTGTTTTGGTATATTTCGAACAAATGTTTGGGTTAAATTTATTTCTTTAAATAATTTATTGTTACTGAATTATTTAAACTTATATGTACATTTTGATTAATTAATTAATTACATTAAGTAACATTTATTATTAACTCTATAGCAGTTGTTTGTATATAAATATTGGACTATTGATGGAACACAGCAAGGCTCATTCTATGCGAACGAGAAATACGAAAGCAAGCTTCTCGGTGATCTGAAAATACAGACCACGTGGTGGAAAAATCTCGCGCGTGTTTTTCTCGTCCATGTAGAATGAGCATCTGAATATTCTTTTTCGTATTCGTTTTATTCGTAAATTCTCTTCCACCAAATTAAATATAGGTACGCCACTATACCCAGTCCCGTAAAGTTATCAATATATAGCGGTAAAGTAGAAAATCGCCCTAGAGCTGCATATTGGGCTATTAGCGACTGTTAGGGGCCTATCTTGAAGGAAAGACCCGGGAACAATGTCTCGTATTTTTGAGCCATGGTCAGATAACGAGGACAATACTTGAGCTGGCACCAACATTTGTAATGTGTGTCTGTGGGTTTAAGAGAACTTACTACTGTATTGCTTTATAAATATAATATAAGAATTATCTGTCAGTAGCTGGATAACTAGGCCACGTTATGGTTTGGTTTTGTTAATTAACGTCGCACTAGAGCTGCACAGTGGGCTATTGGCGACGGTTCGGGGTCAATCTCGAAGGAAAGACCCGGGAACACATACACATTCATACCTGCATACCGATTTTATAGATGTATTCATGTACAAAAATGTATTTGAACAAAGGAAAGTTAGTTATGGTAAAGCATTTTCCTTGTGAAATTACTCTAGTTTGAAAATATTCGGAATGTTTGCAATTGTATCTGCACACCAGAACGAATTATATCAATAAGGTTTAAATGTTTGTTCTTAAGATATGAATAATTGCTTGCATATGTTCTTCCAGGTCGGGTCCCAACCAGTGGCGAGACCCATTGAAACCCACACAAATCCTGGCTAAGCTCTGCAAAGACATGAAGCTGGACGGACCGTACATTATGCATAACCGTATCAGAATTGGCGGAAAGGCTTTCACTTTCCAGGCGGACGGCGACACAGACGGTAAGGATCACATTATTCAAAACAATGTGACGCAAATTAAAATTATAATAATGAAAGGATATTTTAGTTGCACACAAATTATCCTTGTATAAAAATAATAAATTTGATTTTTTAGCATCAAATGATTACCTAAGATTGATAATAATAACGTGATCACTTTAAATAGTTTTGGTGTAGTGACTATATAGTATAGGTTTACAATACGATTGGTTTCCAGATCAATCCCAGTACATATCCAAAGGCGACCATCGTTTCATGTGAAAATGAATTACAATTTTCTTTTACATATCGATGGCTAAAAGCATAATCATTGTATGTCCACTTTTGTAAAATTTCGGAAAACGCAGAAAGAAAATGTCGAACTTGGGGCTTTTTCGAATATGGGTCGAACTTTCAAACTTGCACCACAAAATTATTATTTGGGAAGGACATACAATGTTTTATACAAGAGAAAAGAGTTAGACATCACCTTTAGATTTATTCCAATATCTCATTTGGCCCAAAGGAGATATTGGAATAAATCTAAAGGTGATGTCTAACTCATTCCTCCTGCATAAAAACATTGTATGTCCCTTCCAATAATAATTTTGTGGTGCAGATTTGAAAGTTCAGCTAATCTTTTGAATCTTCTACCTTGCTAATCCTTTATTCTATCTCGCTAATATTCTGTCTGTTATATCCTGCCCATTGTCTGGCCAGTACGTGTCCTGAAAACCATACGGGCCATTCGAAATCTTCGCTTTGCATTTCCCAAAAGTGGGCATGCAATGATTGTACTTTTAGTTATCGATATGTGTTGTGTGTTGTCTGTAGTAATAAATTGTCTATGTTTTTGACAGCGGAGAAGCTGCACGAAGAGCACATGGCGTTGGCCGTCCTCCACCGCTGGCATGAGGTTCCGAGAGCCGAGTACAGCATGGTGCCGGAACACGTGGAAACCCGGCCTCTCTACCATCCGGACAAGCCGGGCATCGAACAGGTAGAGTGAAGACTCCACAAACATAAATCTCTATCATGCCATGTTTTTTTTAACGTTGAATGGAACGAACTAGTGTCAACCTTAAAATGCACGAGGTTAAAAAAAATTGGTCTTTGTGAATGGCGAATGAAAACTAAGTGGTGTTTTATTCATCAATCAACACAGGCATCTTCGCGACACGTGCTTTTGTTTATCCATTCGGTTTAAAGATCATGCATAGTAACGATTGCATAGTATGTCTAAAAGAAATAAAAGCAAACATATTTAGAAGCTATTGAGAATAGACTTTCAACGTCTCAGCCAAGAGGGACAATATTTAAACCTAAGGAATCAAATACAGCCCAAAAAAGAAAAACTCTGCCACATTTCACCTTTTTTATGGTTACATATAAGTTACTGCGTTTTAAAAGTTAAGGAGAATCTCACGACTTGTTAACGTGGAGTTGATATAAACTTTTCGTATTTAATGCGAAAAACTATACTACATTTCATCTTATTACATACATGGGAACTAACAGGATAGACAGAAGAATGGGCTTACGCTTATATACGAGCCCTCCAGTTACAAAATCAGATAGCTTCATTTTCATAAATATTACAGGAGAGCTAAAAACGAATGGCTGGTTAACTGAAACAACGTCGCGCAGCTGCACAGTGGGCTATTGATGACGGTTCGGGGTCTATCTTGAAGGAATGTCCCTATAAACGAATTACAGCCACACACTTTTGGATCTAAACGTATAACTTGAATGCATTTTTAAACGGGATTTAGACACTTTTGGTCAATACCGTTTTGCAATGTTCATTGAAAACTTGTAAAAAAATATTTAAAAAAAACGATTTTGTGAAAATGTGGATTTAACTGAGTTTGAAACTAGAAGGCTCATATAAAGACGTTATAAAAATTATGCTGATAATTAGAAGAAAAATATTGCAACTTAAAAAGAAATCACAAAATAAAGAACAATAATCACAGACCGGCTAATAAGCAAAAACAAATCTTAAGTAAAAAACTAAACTAAACTTTTACTAAATATGCTTCTTAATTTATTCTAATGATAAATAACATAATCACACACATAACGTTAATCTTAAAGTTTAAAAACTAGTGTAACTTATAAATCCCATTTTGTGAATTCTTAATGGAGAATTCAAAAAGACAAATATGTGATAGAATACTGAAAATACACAAACACTTTTACGATTTTTCAGGGTAAGCTCGAAATGTGGGTAGACATGTTTGCAATGGACATGCCGCTGCCAAAACCCCCCACCGATATATCACCTAGAAAACCAAACAGGTACAACTTCTCCAACCTTTTACATTGACTTTTTACAACCCATTCAATTGTATCACATAACGAAGTCTAACTTTACGCTCCTTTCGTTAATCCCACAGCTACGAGCTCAGGGTTATCATCTGGAACACCGATGACGTAGTGTTGGAAGATGATGCTTTCTTTACTGGTGAAAAGATGTCCGATATATACGTCAAAGGGTATATTTTTAATTAAATAGTTTTGCTGTTAAAAATATTTGAAATGCCCCTAACAAGTACATTTCATGTTTAAATAATGACACTTGTCTTGACACAGATGGCTCAAAGGACAGGAGGATACCCAGTGCACTGACATACACTACAGGTGAATATTTTTTGTATTCGTTATAAAGTTTCTGTGTCAGTAGTCTCGTACAGTTAAGACATATCGTTCAAACAGTTGCAATAAATATACAGGGCGGTCACAAATTGTTTAGGCGATGGTCATCCTAATAATTAAGTAAGTTAGTGTAATTGTTACTAAACATCAACAGTAAACATTACTAAACTACTTAGGTGAATAATATGAACAAAGTTTTAGTAAATTAAAATTTATAAACACTTATTTACCCTCGACTTTGTGTCAGGAAAGACTTTCGGTTCTTGCAATTATATGCATTGTAAACGATATTTCCCAATGTAAATTGTTCCAACCTAACACCGAAAGTTGCCAGTGTTATATCGAGAAAGGTGTCCATATTAGTATGTTAAATTTGTTTATGTAATCGAAATATGCTGTTTAAAAAACTACTTATTGAATAAAGGCAATCTTTTAATCAAAATACTTATCATAATTGCAACTAATAAACAAAATATAGCCTCTATGTTGCTTAATCAATCGTTTAACCGACTACATAGAAGGTGATCTGAAATTTATGGAGTGGGGGCGCAACCAGGAGATCTCGCACCACCTAAACAATGTTCCAGGGCCACAACGGAGCCAAACATTGATCATGATCCAACAATTTGTGATCAGTCTGTATATTCTGCATTAAAAATAAGTTAGGTATTAGAAAAATAAATTTCATTTGAACTGAATTCCTGTAGCCTCTTGCTTCTCTTCTACGAACACGCAACATAAATTAACATTACTAAATATTTATTTGAACCAACTTCCATGCTAATTCATGTTGCAGATCTCTGACGGGCGAGGGCAACTTCAACTGGCGGTTTGTCTACCCGTTCGACTATCTTCCTGCCGAGGAGAAGATCGTGATATCGCGCAAGGAATCGCTCTTCTCGTGGGACGAGACGGAGTGCAAGATACCCGCACGACTCGAGCTGCAAGTTTGGGACGCCGACCACTTCTCAGCCGACGACTTCCTCGGTAAGCAAGGTCAAAACAAAAACAAAGCCCTAAACAGAAAAATATCTAATATGTTCTTTTAAACATCTTTGGCTTTGCAAAAGAAACTTAAGGATAATACTCTCAGGAAACAAAGGTTTTACTTTATGTTCAACTAGTCAAAGACAGACTGGGTTCTTAATTTACACACACCTCTTTGCATTTGGAAATAGCAGCTTCGGGAAATATTTTGTGAGTCTCTTGCTTCATAAATCTGGACCCAAAAATCTTATGTAACTCTTCCCTTTTAAGGTAAATGCATAGCTTTCCTTCCTCGTCTACTTACAATCGCTCCCTTGTTCAGTCAAGGGCTTGCGATTGGTGGTTTGGAAGGGATTGTGCAAGTTGCCCATACAAACAACTTTGTTCTATCGGAAGGAAAACTCGAATCTCTCACAAATCTACATGGGCACATTCTTGCTAAAGCTTTTTTAATTAGCGGCAGTAAAGGACCCGTCCATTTACTTGAAATTAATATCATACGGGACTCGCCATTTAACATTTTAAATTACATTTACTACACTGTTAAAAATAGGTACTCAAAAATAAATAAAATGTACTTATTTTTTATTACATTCGATGCTTATCATAGCTCCGAATACATAAGTTTCATTTAAAAAAAAAACGTGTACTCAAAATGAGTAAAAATGGATAAAAAGAGCAATTGCTTGCCTACATAGGCTTCCTTCCTAAATCACTTTAAAAATATATATCATCAATTACAGCCAAGACTTACCGGAAATCCAACCCAGATCCTCAGACACCGCAGTCCAGGGTCTTTTTTTTTACCAGAGCGACAGTTATAAACAGAAGAAATTTTTAAAAAGGTATGCCAAAAGAATGGGAAGTCAGATAATTGAGTTGTCATAACTCTGTTTCCATTTAAGCAATCGACATCAAATGACATGGAAAATCATCTTCTGGACAATTATTTTAAATGTATCAGGTCTCTTTGTTAAGATCGCTTAAACAGAAGCTTAGTTTAGCAATATTTAATCACACTGCTCATTTTTGAGAAAGTACGATTACTTAAATTTCAGTACGTCATCGCTCATGGACGATACAATTGTACAAAGAAAAAAAGAGTGTTCAGTTTTTTTTTTTGTTTTTTTACAGTGTGGCGATAGAGTAATGGGCAACACTGCCTACGCTCTCCCCCTTCGAATAGCTGTAGAAACGCCTTTTTATATTAAGTTATGTTCAATTTTTAATGATTTATATTATGTTCTACAACTGTCACTGACTCCTCATTCAGGTGCCATCACCTTGGACCTGAATCGGTTTCCGAGGGGAGCGAGATCTTCGAAGCTGTGCACCCTGGACATGTTGAAGACAGACGGCACCGTTCCCCAGGTGTCTCTCTTCAAACAGCGCAGGATTAAAGGATGGTGGCCCTTCTTCATCAAGAAAGACAACGACGAGATGGAGCTCACGGTAACGATCTTATTCTCTTCGGCCTGTTTTTTTCTTCTACATAATCATTTATGTAATTTATACATTCTCAGAAATAGCTGTCATTTTTGATAATTCTACGATCGTCAAGACTACTTTCGTCATATTTGACAATCGTTTCGTTATTGAATCACGCGACTTTTAACGAAACAAGAATCCTTAAATATTTAATGGAATTAATTTACTCCTATATCTTTTCGGGGGCAACAGCTCATGCTTGGTACTTATACTTATATTGTCAGAATTGGATCGAGCCTTTTGGCCGAGTGGATTGAGCGTTGGACTAAGAACCGGGAGATCCGCGGTTCGAATATTTATTTGAATATGTCCTCATCTTTGACTAAATAAATTAGGGAAAAAGTCAAAATGAATTTCGTCAGTTTAAAAAATATTTAACCGGAGCATAAAGCAGGCGTCTGTTTCGTCAAAAGTCATAAAAGTTTCGTCAAATATGAGCATGCATTTTTAACAGTTAGAACGTCATGTACAAAAAATTGGATTCAGCATTCAACTTAGATGAAAACTGTTTATTTGTTCTTCTGCCGTCAAGAAAAAACAACAAATGTTATTGATAATTAGCTAGTGTAAACGAAATAAGACCATGATCATAATTTCGCAAGAGAAATCAAGTTTTGACTAATCTTACATTGCATCAGTTAGCATTACATTTGCTGCGATATGATTCAAAGATTAGAGAAATGTAAAAAGCTAATGTTTTACAATAAAAAAAAAGATAACAATGAATGTTAATTAGCCAATACTTTTTAACGGTTATTAATGAATTATTTTTAACGGTTATTGACCAATTGTGAATTCGGTAAAATCCAACTAATAGCCAACAAAGTAAAATTCACGGATTTCAGCTCATTCGCATGACTGCAAAATAGACTTGTTTCATTAATTACTTGATAAATAGGTAATAAATATTAATAATTAATTTGGTTGCAAACTTTTATTTTTTTAGGGTAAAGTCGAAGCCGAGCTCCAACTACTATCAAAAGAAGAAGCCGAGAAAAATCCGGCTGGATTGGGACGAAATGAGCCGGATCCACTAGATAAACCACAGTAAGTCCGGATTTCACAACTAACTATATAGATTGGGGATACGTGCACAGACACATAATACTAACATACTATTACTTAAACTTAACAGAACTTTTGTAACTTTCAATTTGACGATTAGTCGAATGTATGGAAGAACACTAAACATGTCAAAAGTCTATTCCAGAAGAATTTCATTTGTTTATCAACAAAAGTAAGAGTAGTAATGCTTTAACAAAAGTAGAAAAGTATCTGTATTTTTTATAATATATATTAAGAAGAAAATAAATTTTTACTATTCCGTGATTTGAAAACAATCCAGTATCGAATCTTAGCAGATACTCTTTTCTTTCTTCTTGTAATTATAATCATAAAATGTTGATATATCGATATATTAATAATGTGTATGTATAGAAAATGACTATACATTAGAAATACAAATTAATCAGAAATATCGATTATCGGCTGGCGATTAATCGCGATCGCAAAATGTCATCATCGCCCAAGCCTAATTCGATATAGTATTCTTATTTTCTAGTACTTAAAGTTAAAGTACACTTCAGTATTTTTTTTAATAACTAATTTTTGCCAAAATATAAAAACTTAACTACGTGTTACTTTTTCCAGTCGTCCCGATTCCACATTCATCTGGTTCCTGAATCCCCTGAAGTCAATCCGCTACATCATCTGGCACAACTACAAATGGGTCATACTGAAATCCCTGTTGTTCGCCGCACTTGTCCTAATCATACTTCTCTTCGTCTACTCCTTCCCAGGATACACCATGAAGAGGATAATAGGAGCCTGAAGATCTTTAATCCACAAGGGATGGACAAGACTATTTGGAGAAATGTTGGCCACTGAAAGCTCGGTCTCTCTTCATCCTTGTCTGAGGACTGAGCTTTCCAAGGCCGTCATCTAAACACGCCGATTAGAGCTCCCACGTAGATGCCACGTTTATGTCAGACAAAAGAGGACCAGTGACACAAGCCCTGGTTAGTCGGAAGGAAAATGTATTTTTATTGAGTTAATGTGAAGGAAATGTGTGAAAGGATACGTTGCCAAATGACAAAAGTTCGAATTCTGTTATCTACTTAATTTTTAGGGTTTTGCACCTAAAGGATTACCAAACTCTAGAACGCTTTTTTTATTTGTTTGTATAATTTTCTTCCCGTTTTTTAGAAAGTTCTTAATTTTTTTTGGAACATTTAAAAATACATATGTTAAGATGCTAAAATATCGTTTGGAACAGTTTGAATAAGAAAGTAATAAGAAACGAAACATAAAAGGGATTCTGAATGAAGATCGAATGCATAGAACCATACCTTATACGGTTGAAACGAAACGTCTGTAGTAGAAATTCCTAATATGCTTAATCCGTTTATTAAATTTCCGAAGTAAAATCCGATATATTTCGGTAATGGATGTTTTTCTGAATTCATATTTGCAACTTAATCATGCTTCAGTCAATGTACAATCCTCAAGTAAAGAACCTCCAAGACGCTCAGTAGAACCGTTTCAATGGCAGTTAGTCTGAAATATTGAAATGCTTTCCCTCAAAGTATATATGTACATATAGATGAACATATAACCCTTATCGTACGAGTTTAGGGGTCCAACGCAACAACAACATTCCAAATAAAGATGCTCCTTGTTCAGATCTCCTTTTCTGAGTAACATTTGCTACGATGACGAAGGAAATACCACTCATATTTTGGCAGGGCAATATATTCACATTTTATAACACTTCTGTAGACGCTTGAAGATCTGCACACTAACGCGCACTGAATTTCTACACTTTCTCAAAATCCCTTAAGCAAACAACATCTCAGAAAGGGACCTCTTGGACAGGGACCATCCCATTTTGATGAGCTATAAATGTTTTCCTCAGAGTGTTATTTCTCGAATCTTTGACGAATGTTGTATATATTTGAAAGAGCAGACGTTCTTGTACAGAGGTATTTCTATATAAATTCTACCTATACATATATTTACGTACATATATATATATATATATATATATATATCTATGAACTACACAATGTCCATTCTCTTCGCACTCCCTCGTTCTCTCATAGCAATACAACTTGTACAGATGACGGCCGAAGGAGGGAAAGATACCGGGCATTTTAGTTCCCGCAACATCGCTTACCTCCATCTCCTTAAGGTGCAGCGTGGCTTCGATTAATTGGCAGTTGAGAAACGCCCTTCCAAACTTGTTTCAGCGAATCAGCAAGCGAGTCTGAAATAAATTAACGTTTCTACAATACATCCTGTAAACAATGTGGTGTTACAGTTGCCATTTAACCAGAGATGCACTATTTTATTTATTTAGCGAATTTGATTGTAATTTGCAATAAGAAACTGATTCTTAAAAAAGAAAGCAATGATGTTTCTTTAAGATCCAAATATGAAAGTAGCCATTACATGGTCGAGCAGGGACGTAGTGAAAAGGGAACGTTGTCCCCCTCTTCAAATTGCATTTAATGTCTTGTAATTGTAAATTGCATTTACAGGGTGGCAACAAAATCCTGGAAAAAAAGTTCCGTGATATTTCCTTGATGGTTTCAAAATATTTCCCTGACTTTGCAATTATGTTAAATAAATGTTATAATACATACTTTCCTTCCGAGATGAATAAAAAAAATGCTCATATGTATTTAATAGTGACAGTAATCAACGTAATAGAAAACAGTTGAAGTTTTCTTTTTAATTCTTTAAAAAACGATGTTAATAATTAGAAATTGCACATTTTGGTATTATAGTATGTGGTTAAAAATATTTTATTATGATAATAGGCAAGATTTAATTTAAGAAGTCCGATGGCGGTTTGAGAGTTGAGTCAAAAGAACATCGCGAGTGGTATATATTTTTTATGCACGACGAAGTCGCGAACTTTTTTTCTTTAATTTTCGATTTCTCGGCTTAAATTTTTATTTTAAGAATTAAAATGCCATTGTTTTTCGATGATTTGCCGATTTTAATCGGAATTTTTCATGTACGAAAATACAACTCGGGTCATACGCGAATTTTCAATTTTGCAATGATATTTTCTGAGATTACAATCTATGCGGACAGCTCAGCTAAACAAATGTTGGATCTGTACGTTTAGTATTCGGTTTTTAGGCAATATTCAGCAGAAATCTACGGGGAACGAATGACGAAAAACTATCCTACGACTTTGTTTTCCCCCATGTTCCCTCCCCATATTTGTTTCTGTTAAGGTCAGTGACCTAAGTTTTACGTCAGATGCCCATAGAAAATCTCATAACATTTTTAGTTACAAGACAAAAAATAAAGAATTTATAGCAATATTGAGAAATTGTTTTGTTCATGATTTACAAATCATGAATGGTCACTTTTTCAATATGTAGAAAATCTTTACTGTTCTGAACTTAAAGCAAGCCTACTAAAAATTGCATGAATGCTATATGAAAAATTGTATGTCTGAATCATTTGATTCAGCAGATAAACCTATTGCACAGCTCTTAAAGACTTACCAATTTATCTGTAAATGCAAATCTGAAGCAGGATAGACTCTGAATTACAACTGAAATCAGTGGTTTCCAAACTGTAGATCCCGACACACAGCACAGGCATTACACCCACAGGGTAAGTTCACGTGGCCTGGGTATTGAACCTTTAGATGACAATGGGCACAACCGAGTTCAAAAGTTGTTAACTCATAGACTAATGTCTTCTAATATAACTAAATTTTTTCTATTTAATGTAATTGAGGTAAAAAAAAATTGTATAAATAAATAAATTTATAAATTTTACCATTTTTGTTCTGGTGTTCCAATCAAGAGAATACTTGGGAACTTTCTTATGCTTCATCAACTTTGATATTGTATTCTTTTTAGGCATTCACAACATTTACAATTAATTATAGAAAGGAAATTAACAAACGAGTAGAAATAAAAATAATAATAACAAACTTAATCGTAAAGACACCACAATAGTTTTTAACAAAATACAACTCGCTTCTGGTTGATCAGTTTTATTTAGCATAAATAACAGATTCCAATGCTTGAAGTTTTGATTACCTATTTTATAAGAAAAGGAAGAAACATAAAAAAACCTACTTAAAAAAAACCCTCTATGATTAGATAATTACCCAATATATCACTAGAAACCTCTTGCGATCCAAAAGGGGTTTACAAATTGCAGGGTGGGAACCACCTGTAAATATGACACTACTCGTAAATCTTAACTAACATCCAATGATTTCAATGAATTTACATTGAAACTTAAATACATCTACAAAAATATGGTACAATCCAATATTCTTTTGAGAAAGAGACTGAGACAAGCGATGTGATGGGACAAAATGAAAAAGGTGTACTATATATTTTTCTCTGCTTTCTATTTAGTGTTTTGTGATATATCGAACAAAATGCGCTATTCTCATACCCTTAAAATTTACATATCAATACAACACATCGGAAAGAATCCTGACACATGCTTATTTTTAAATATAAATTACATATATTTTTAAACCATAATTAAATACCCACTTAACCAAATAAAAACACAATTATCAAACATGGCAGTGACCAAATTTTAGCTGAAATCCGTCATTCAATAAAATAAATTTTGGCGAATTCACGGAAAAAAATTTATTTCAGAATATAACATTATAAGGTCCAACATGTATTTTTAAAAGTCAAACATGCACTTTCTACATGTTTTTTTTTTACAAAACTTTAATTCAAATTTTTTTTATATTATATAAAAATATAATATAATTTTTAGATGGAAGCCAGTTTTTGAAGCATTGCTTTTAAATGAAATTAAAAAGGCAAAAATATATGCAGGATTCTTTCCAAGTTTAAAGTTTTTAACGTATTGAACTTTTAACATAAATATTTGTAAATTTGATTATATGTGACAATTGTATTCTGCTATTTAACAAATCATACACAAGACTTCATAAAATTATATACATATTTATAAAATTGTATTACTACTAAATAAAAAGTCTATCATAAGTGTTATTTTCAGTTTTTTTTAATTATGTGCATTTAAAATTAAAATTGTATGGGTATGAGTTCAAATTATTAATTCTTAGTAAATTATGAACACCAGTATTGGTCTCAAAAGTGTTCCTTAAACTTTCAAAAGAAAAATATGTGATTCCTAGCTTTAAAGTATATAATTGTGTGCGCTTTTAGTTTGACTTCTGTGGATTTGCTTGTATATTAATTATAAATAAATGCAATCTTATTGAGATTATTGACTTATTTTCTTACATTATTTTGCATTTCTTCAATGCTTTATTGCACAGATGTTAAATATATAAAGGTAACACATATGTTTATACATCTGTAACAAAAAAAAAATGATATACTAACACAGCGACCATTTAGAATTTAGACAATTAGAGCTTATACTAAAATATGATCGGTGCTCTGTTTTTCCATATATGCTCATGAATACTTAATCTTGATGATTAAAATACTGTTATAATTAGCTATTACTAAATAATGAGTCATTTTATATTTGGGGAATAAATGGTTAAGGGCAAAAATCATACATAATTAGCACAAGAAATGTACAACAAATTGCCTGCTTTCCAATTCCTCAACCAAGTAGTATTACGAAGCAACTTATGCACTTTAAAACGATACATTTGCCTTCCATTTAAATTTAAAATATGAATTTATAATTTTAATATTCATTCATGTGAAGCTTTTAAAAAGTAAATGGTATATTTATAGCTCGTAGAATAGTAAGTAATCACTTCAAATTGACATTTTATTTTTAAATACACCCAACACAGGACTGAAATTCACATTTGCCAGATTAGTAAATTGGAGCTTTAATTAACTAAGCTATAAAGCAGATTTTAGACATTGTGTTTATAAAGTCTGTTTTAGTATTAATACTAGTTTTGGAAAAAGTAAGATAATCCACATTGTTGACAAACAACAAATAGATTTAGAATCTCATAGCACGAGTGCCCCGTGTTTAATTTTTAGACACGTTAAAAATGCACATTTAAGACACAGTTATCCAAATAATAAGAATTCAGTATTATATAGCTTTACAAGCTTGTTTTATTTTGAAAGACATTAATTTCATAAAAAAAATTGCACAGGCAAGAATAATTTATTTTAATTACCACTTCATACAATATACTAATTCTATTGCATTGAAATGTTTTGACTGCTCTTACAAAATGGCCACACATTCTTCCTCTTTATAACACATAATAACAAAAAATATACAGAAAAGTTTTCAGGGGAAATTCAAATTTGGTTACTATTGGAATGATGTAACGAGAAACAATTTCTAGAGTAGAATTTTTATATTCCGAAAGTAATGTTTTTTTTAAAGAGAAAAGAATAGTAAAGACGTTTTCTTTTAGATAAGAAAAACCACTTTTATTGAATTTAAATGGTACTGTACATAAGTCCTTGCATAATACTTAAAAGTCTTGAGCACCCCAATAAGGCACCTGAAAAAAAGGATGATTATCACTTTCAGTTAAAAGAAGTAAAAACGCAAAATTTTGTATTTTTATGATTGCACACAACCACGTTAAAAAAACATTAACAAAACTCAGAGCTACCTCAGAAGGTAGACTAAAACCAATGTAATATATAAAAAAATTATATTTAACAAAATATTTTAAACAATCCTGTATGATAACAAATATTATTCTTCGCTTTTCAACAAATACATTAAAAATAAAAAAATTGTTTTTTAATTTTTAAAAGTTTGTAACAACTAAACATTCAAAATCACTATATGAAAATATAAAAGCACTAAGTAAAAGTTATAATACTTTGACTTAACACCAGGTAGCTGAAATTCAACATTACTTATTTTGTAAATACAAAAAGACATTATTGACAAGATGATTAAACAACCATATTTTAAGAACCATTATGAAATTGCATAAACTTAAGCTTTGTATACAATAAAGTTCTAATTCTATTATTTTCCTTGCAACCAAGAATTTAAAAATTTTTAGAAGTCATTCTTCAGTTGTAATTACAGTTTTTTAATTCTGAAAAGTTTGACTGCCTTTGGGGTTTCGAATAAGGAGTAAATGTTACAACTTGTTAGTCTGGGTAGTTAGTGGCAGTAATGTAACTTAATATAACATTCTTTCAGAATTTTATGTTCTTCGTGTTCTTGATAAATTTATAATTTCTTTCTTTAAAAAATACCACAAATTTGAATGTTTACAAAGCAGTAGTCAGTGAACACTAAACCAAAACATCTTTTTCATGTATTTTCGATATTGTCGTTGTACCCAACTGTACAACTACCAATCTCATACAGTAATATTTAAATAAATAAAATTAAATATTCGCAAATACCAACTTAGTGAAGTATAACTAAAATATAATCACAACTTAAAATTTAGGGGGGGGGGGAATCTTAATTTCCTAACAATTACATGTTTCTTGTTTTTGAGTATAATTTAGTTCAATTGTCATTGATTAAACACTGGTGACAATTAAATTGCATACAAATAAGATTTATTTACCCTTTCAGGATGATTAGCTGAAGCCTTCTTTTCCACATTAGTGGTTAACAGTTGTGCTCTGAGAGATAACACTTTCGTCTTTTCAATCAGTTGTTGATAGGGACTCAACTTCTTTGTACCCATTACAACATGCCCCTAAGAAAAAACACAATATGGATTGTAAGTATATAACCCCAATATAAAAAGTGACTGGAAGACAAATGTACAAAATATTTACCAATTGCGAGTCAATCTTGGCATCTAAACGTGCATTCCTAATAAGGTTGACAATCCATTTTTCGGCTGCTTCAGGAGTCATATTTAGCTTTTCAGCCAACATTCTGAAAAACAAAAATCATAATTACATTTTTATATTACTATACAAAACTTTGCAGTACTTGTAATACTGCATGCATAACAAAGTAATATAAATATACCTAAAATATCAAATGAAACAACATATCGGAAGAACAATTTTTGATTAAATTGAATTAAATTGTTTCTTTACTGACAAATAAAAAAAGTGTGTACAAACAATTTTGCAGTTAAATACCACAAAAATGCCAAAATAATCCTATGTCATTTTTGTTCACAACAGACTTGGTAAGGCACAATATGTTAACCCCACCAATGGGTGTCGCTCAATTTCTGTAGTCCACCAGCGAAACTGAAGTATAGATCACACAGCAGTATAAAAGGATGGACAAACTTGAAGCAATTTTACACAGAGAATCTTAAGTGTGGCTTCGGAAACATCACAAAAGGAAAATAAAAAACAGAGAAGTACTGTTTTGTTCGCAACAGACTTGGTAAGGCACAATATGTAAACCCCACCAATGGGTGTCGCTCAATTTCTGTAGTCCACCAGCGAAACTGAAGTATAGATCACACAGCAGTATAAGAGGATGAACAAACAGAGAATCTTTATTCTGGTTTCAGAAACCTCATAAAAGGAAAATAAGAAACAGAGAAGTACTGTTTTGTTTGCAACAGACTTGGTAACGCACAATACGTAAACCCCACCAATGGGTGTCGCTCAATTTCTGTAGTCCACCAGCGAAACTGAAGTATAGATCACACAGCAGTATAAGAGGATGGACAAACTTGAAGCAATTTTGCACAGAGAATCTTTAGTGTGGCTTTGGAAACATCACAAAAGGAAAATAAAAAACAGAGAAGTGCTGTTTTGTTCGAAACAGACTTGGTAAGGCACAATATGTAAACCCCACCAATGGGTGTCGCTCAATTTCTGTAGTCCACCAGCGAAACTGAAGTATAGATCACACAGCAGTATAAGAGGATGGACAAACTTGAAGCAATTTTGCACAGAGAATCTTTAGTGTGGCTTCGGAAACATCACAAAAGGAAAATAAAAAACAGAAAAGTACTGTTTTGTTCGCAACAGACTTGGTAAAGCACAATACGTAAACCCCACCAATGGGTGTCGCTCAATTTCTGTAGTCCACCAGCGAAACTGAAGTATAGATCACACAGCAGTATAAGAGGATGGACAAACAGAGAATCTTTATTCTGGTTTCAGAAACCTCATAAAAGGAAAATAAGAAACAGAGAAGTACTGTTTTGTTTGCAACAGACTTGGTAAGGCACAATACGTAAACCCCACCAATGGGTGTCGCTCAATTTCTGTAGTCCACCAGCGAAACTGAAGTATAGAACACACAGCAGTATAAGAGGATGGACAAACTTGAAGCAAATTTACACAGAGAATCTTTAGTGTGGCTTTGGAAACATCACAAAAGGAAAATAAAAAACAGAGAAGTGCTGTTTTGTTCGAAAGACTTGGTAAGGCACAATATGTAAACCCCACCAATGGGTGTCGCTCAATTTCTGTAGTCCACCAGCGAAACTGAAGTATAGATCACACAGCAGTATAAGAGGATGGACAAACAGAGAATCTTTATTCTGGTTTCAGAAACCTCATAAAAGGAAAATAAGAAACAGAGAAGTACTGTTTTGTTTGCAACAGACTTGGTAAGGCACAATACGTAAACCCCACCAATGGGTGTCGCTCAATTTCTGTAGTCCACCAGCGAAACTGAAGTATAGAACACACAGCAGTATAAGAGGATGGACAAACTTGAAGCAAATTTACACAGAGAATCTTTAGTGTGGCTTTGGAAACATCACAAAAGGAAAATAAAAAACAGAGAAGTGCTGTTTTGTTCGAAACAGACTTGGTAAGGCACAATATGTAAACCCCACCAATGGGTGTCGCTCAATTTCTGTAGTCCACCAGCGAAACTGAAGTATAGATCACACAGCAGTATAAGAGGATGAACAAACAGAGAATCTTTATTCTGGTTTCAGAAACCTCATAAAAGGAAAATAAGAAACAGAGAAGTACTGTTTTGTTTGCAACAGACTTGGTAAGGCACAATACGTAAACCCCACCAATGGGTGTCCCTCAATTTCTGTAGTCCACCAGCGAAACTGAAGTATAGAACACACAGCAGTATAAGAGGATGGACAAACTTGAAGCAAATTTACACAGAGAATCTTTAGTGTGGCTTTGGAAACATCACAAAAGGAAAATAAAAAACAGAGAAGTGCTGTTTTGTTCGAAACAGACTTGGTAAGGCACAATATGTAAACCCCACCAATGGGTGTCGCTCAATTTCTGTAGTCCACCAGCGAAACTGAAGTATAGATCACACAGCAGTATAAGAGGATGGACAAACTTGAAGCAATTTTGCACAGAGAATCTTTAGTGTGGCTTCGGAAACATCACAAAAGGAAAATAAAAAACAGAAAAGTACTGTTTTGTTCGAAACAGACTTGGTAAGGCACAATATGTAAACCCCACCAATGGGTGTCGCTCAATTTCTGTAGTCCACCAGCGAAACTGAAGTATAGATCACACAGCAGTATAAGAGGATGGACAAACTTGAAGCAATTTTGCACAGAGAATCTTTAGTGTGGCTTCGGAAACATCACAAAAGAAAAAAAAAATTAAAAGTACTGTTTTGTTCGCAACAGACTTGGTAAGGCACAATACGTAAACCCCACCAATGGGTGTCGCTCAATTTCTGTAGTCCACCAGCGAAACTGAAGTATAGATCACACAGCAGTATAAGAGGATGGACAAACAGAGAATCTTTATTCTGGTTTCAGAAACCTCATAAAAGGAAAATAAGAAACAGAGAAGTACTGTTTTGTTTGCAACAGACTTGGTAACGCACAATACGTAAACCCCACCAATGGGTGTCGCTCAATTTCTGTAGTCCACCAGCGAAACTGAAGTATAGAACACACAGCAGTATAAGAGGATGGACAAACTTGAAGCAAATTTACACAGAGAATCTTTAGTGTGGCTTTGGAAACATCACAAAAGGAAAATAAAAAACAGAGAAGTGCTGTTTTGTTCGAAACAGACTTGGTAAGGCACAATATGTAAACCCCACCAATGGGTGTCGCTCAATTTCTGTAGTCCACCAGCGAAACTGAAGTATAGATCACACAGCAGTATAAGAGGATGGACAAACTTGAAGCAATTTTGCACAGAGAATCTTTAGTGTGGCTTCGGAAACATCACAAAAGGAAAATAAAAAACAGAAAAGTACTGTTTTGTTCGCAACAGACTTGGTAAAGCACAATACGTAAACCCCACCAATGGGTGTCGCTCAATTTCTGTAGTCCACCAGCGAAACTGAAGTATAGATCACACAGCAGTATAAGAGGATGGACAAACTTGAAGCAATTTTACACAGAGAATCTTTAGTGTGGCTTCGGAAACATCACAAAAGGAAAATAAAAAACAGAGAAGTACTGTTTTGTTCGAAACAGACTTGGTAAGGCACAATATGTAAACCCCACCAATGGGTGTCGCTCAATTTCTGTAGTCCACCAGCGAAACTGAAGTATAGATCACACAGCAGTATAAGAGGATGGACAAACTTGAAGCAATTTTGCACAGAGAATCTTTAGTGTGGCTTCGGAAACATCACAAAAGAAAAAAAAAATTAAAAGTACTGTTTTGTTTGCAACAGACTTGGTAAGGCACAATACGTAAACCCCACCAATGGGTGTCGCTCAATTTCTGTAGTCCACCAGCGAAACTGAAGTATAGATCACACAGCAGTATAAGAGGATGGACAAACTTGAAGCAATTTTACACAGAGAATCTTTAGTGTGGCTTTGGAAACATCACAAAAGGAAAATAAAAAACAGTGAAGTACTGTTTTGTTCACAACAGACTTGGTAAGGCACAATATGTAAACCCCACCAATGGGTGTCGCTCAATTTCTGTAGTCCACCAGCGAAACTGAAGTATAGATCACACAGCAGTATAAGAGGATGGACAAACTTGAAGCAATTTTACACAGAGAATCTTTATTCTGGTTTCAGAAACCTCATAAAAGGAAAATAAGAAACAGATAAGTACTGTTTTGTTTGCAACAGACTTGGTAAAGCACAACATGTAAACCCCACCAATGGGTGTCGCTCAATTTCTATAGTCCACCAGAAAACTGAAGTATAGACAACACTTCAGTATATGAGGATGGACATTCTTTAAATATTTCTTAAAATTATAACATATAAGAGTTTTCAAACAGTATCAAAAGTCATGTTAGCCTCATTAAAATATGTATGACCTGAATACTCGCTTAGTGTTCAGTAGCCTTTTTTAGCAGTTCAAACTAAGTGACACAAAAAACATTTTTTAAATGGAAAAGCACATTTTTACATAATAAATTAAAATAAAAGCAGATATTTACACAATAAACGAAAATAAAAGCACACTCTTATACAATAAATGATGTAAAAAGGATAAACTAAAATTCACAATGGAGCACAAGAAAATTTGACATTTTATATATTCTGGTTGCATTGTATTACATTTTAGTTTCATGTTTTTTAAAAAATGGTCTAGAGCAATTCTGCTAAGTGGTGTAGACAAGAACTTGTTATTAGTGTAGATCCACTTTACAATATAATGACACTATCCCTGAAATCATCACCGACAGTCTGAACATATGCTCAATATTGTATTTTTATTTTTTAAACAATTACATCTATTTTTTGCTATAAAATATCTCAAATTGGTTTACTTATCTGTTAAATGTTAGAGTCTATTAAAATGAATAAAAAGTTAATGAGTTTAATCTTATAAATGCAAATATTAATGTTTAAATTAGACTGAATATTCAATTAAATACTGAATACTTGGTTACAAAAAACGTTCACACGAAAGTCTGATATTACAATACAAAAAAAAAGACTTACGTTATTGAGAGACACTGATGGATGCAGCAGAAAGTTTCGAAAATGACTAATCTTGCATTTTCAATAAAGGAATCCAAACAAGACACAAGAAAAAAGTCAAATGCCAGCACTTTTTCGCACTCTCTTAACTTTTGTTGAGCTCCGTCAAAGTCAAAGTTCACATACAGACACTCCACAAACTCTGTGATTGGATCTCTATATTGATAAGACTCCTAAAATAAATATAGTACATATATAAAGATAACAAGTATAAATAAATGGTACATATATGCAGGAAATGCAAAAAAATAAAATTAGAAATGTTAACATAGTGTACATAAAAATTCAGAACCGACCTGCTGAATAACTTTTACCAGCTCCTTCATTACAGATGGTCGTTGTTTGTTCGTGATGACTGCTGTTGTCAGATATCGCAAAATATGAGGACAAATTGTTTGAATGGCATTCAAATACCTAAAACAAAATTGTTAATTCATTTCATATTATTAAAACATCGCAATGCAGAGTAAGTATTATAAATTTGTCATTAAAAACTGTACACAAATTATGTAATGTATTAACAAGTCTAGGCCATTATCACTTAGCATTGAAAAAAAAATTCATCATGATAAAACTTTTAATTAGCATTAACCTGGAAATGTGTCATACAGTGAATATAAAGTTAAATATATTCATTTGACTTTGACACTTTTTTTTTATCATAATAAATAACTTTTAATTAAAAAACACTAAAATCAATCTGCAATACACTTAGCAGAAAATGCAATTTGATAAAAAAAATACACATTGTATAACATTGCTACCAATAACATGCAGTGTATTTGTAACCAATCTATACATTTTATAACACTCATAATCCAGAACTTACTCTCGATTGAAGAGGAATGTCTCAATGATAAGATCCTGTCCCTTAGGGTGGTTGAAGAAGACAAAGAGACTCCAGTGGATCAACCAGGTCCTCTGCTGCAGAGTCACCAGTGGGGATCCAAATGGCTGTGGATGGGTTACAAAAAAAATTATTTTCAATAGGATATTTAATTGATAGATATTACAACATTGGAAATGCACGATTTATCATGCTAGACACAAAGTTCATTCTAGATATGAATAGGTCTAAGTGGTTTTTTCCCCCGGGGAGCACTTTCTACAAGGTACATTGAGTTTGCAGTCATTCATTTTATATTATAATCGTTTTATTGTGCACGTTAATTATTTATGCGTTCTTTGAAGACTAATATATTTACAGCCAAGTGAATATTAACCCTCACCTATGATGCCTTTTCAGCAATCTTATAATCTATTGTAAAAGAAAAATGTGTCAAATTTTTCTTACTGCAAAAGCAAATTACATTGCATTTGCATTGTTTTTTCACTGATTACAATAAAGAATACATAAATATATTATAAGTTCAACACTTACATTACTATCTATAAATTCCTTGAGGCGATTGAAATCATCCAAAGCATTATCCCAATTTTGCATCAGGATTTCAGCAGCTAATTTACCCCACATTCCATTGAGGTAATTTTTATCTGTAGAAGGAACCTGGGAAGAAGCAACTTTGTTAGACAAAACATTAACACTGAATTATTTATGCCATTGTTCACTTTAGGCATTCTTTGAACAGCAGTCCGCCCTGCCCTTTTATTTTTTTAATTATACCTTCCTGAAAATGTTTTGCTGACAGGTTAAAAAAACTTTTTCAGAGTGGCAAAAAAATTCTGAAAAAAAGTGCAGTGATTCAAGTTTTTACAAAAATAAAACTGAAAATATGCATAACCATGCTTTTTTTTAATAAATCTATTTCAGAACTAAAAGAAAATATGGACAACTAAATTTCTCAGAATACAGGGCACAATAGACGATAATTGCTGTTTTAATAATCCAAATTTTTAAATTTCCCTGATTTTTTTATAAATTCCCTGACATTTTCAGAATGAAAAAAAAACCATGATAATTCCCCGATTTCCAGGTTAGGTTGCCACCAAGTTTTTCTTTCGAATTTACTGCTAATTTTAATTTATGTATGGCATTTTCTAGCAGACAATATTTTGTTAGTTAATTAATAATCAATGATACAAAGTTTTTTAAAAATCAGTAATTTGATCCAGCTATTACTTCTACTTTGATGAAGATTCTTTTTATTTATTGCCCTTTTATAGCAGCAGACTTTTTTTCAGTTTTAGTTGTTTTTTATTAGGTACCCGATTATTATCTAAGCAAAATGCCAATTTTAGCCGAAATCAATTTTGCATCACCTGGACCTTTAGGGGGAAAAACAGGACCTTTTCCCTCAAAATAACACAATGTCCCTTTCTATTAGAGGGAACTCTGTTTATACAATTACATATATTTTTTTTTATTTCATGTTCTTTGGACCAGCAACACAAAATAAAAACTGATTTTGAAAAACTACATTCGAAAAAACGTTTATTAAAACTAACCAAGATCATATACCTACTTAAATAATGAGATTGTATAAACAGAGGACAATCAATAAAAATTACATAAAAATCATATGAAACCTAAATGTTTGGTTTTGTTTAAAATACTTATCAACCTTAAAGCTTTAAGCAAACTCATAAAAACGTAGGTCTAATCTTATAAAATTATGGAGCATCACACGTCAATAAGGGATCAAATTCTGTCAGTTTCATATGGTTAGAGGTACATTGAAAAAGATTAAAATATACATAATTTGTTTCTTCAGGGTGGCAACAAAATTCTGGAAAAAAAGTTCCCTGATATTTCCCTGACTTCCATGATGGTGTCACAAAATTTCCCTGACTTTAAAATTACATTAAGAAACGTTGAAATATATGCTTTGTATAAAAACAAAGTATCCACGCTACAATACAATAAATTTACTGCATTATAAATAAAAATTTATATGCAATATTTTTTGTCAGTTAAAATAATTATTTATGGATACACAAATTATACAATTGTGGCAGGCATAATAGTAATTAATCATGTTCTCTGTAAGCAGAGAATGCAAATTTTTCCAACTATTTCTTTTGGAGATAATTTTAAATGTTTTATATGTTAATATTTCCTATTCCAATCTTCAATAAATCACATTCATTAGCCCCTCACATGTTGCTCACAATTTCAAGGTCCAATGCACTTTGCTTTTGCTGTTCCCTCAGCAATGTTTCACGTTTTTACAAAAATAAAACTGAAAATATGAAAATGTGCATAACCATACTTTTTTAAAAAAAATTCTTTTTCAGAACTAAAAGGAAATATTGACAACTAAATTACCCAGAATAGAGTGCATAATGGAGGCTAATTGTCGTTTTAATGATCCAAAATTGAAAATTTCCCGGATTTTTTGTGAAATTTCGAAAATTTCCCTGACATTTCTAGAATAAAAAATTTCCATGATAATTCCCTGACTTCCCGGTTTTCCAGGTTATGTTACCACCCTGTTCTTGAATTTAGTAGTTGCTAAATATTGCATATTCAAAGTTACTAATGCTTACCAATAAACGGTAAAGATACAAATACTCTGTAGCTGCTTGATAATTTCCACATTCGTATTGACTTTTTGAATAAACATAGACAGAATCCATCCAGGAAATGTCAAACTGAAATACAAATACAACACAACTAAGATAAGCGAAAGAATAAGCTAACAGAAGATTATAGTGATCAGATGGTTCTAATATAACAGTTCATAACTAAAATTAACTTTATTTTAATAATGTAATAAATATAATTTAATAGCTAACACAATACACATTAAATCAATAAAATAAAGCAGTTTGCCTGTAAGGATTTCAAAACATTAAACTTCCACTAAACAAGTGCAATATAAAACTTTTGATAAGAGTGAAAGTTTTAAAAGGTTTAGCACTTTCTTACTGCTAAAATTTTGATTATTTTTTTATGCCTCATTAAAAAGTTATACAATTTGAAATATATGTAACACTACAGTCTTTCCCAACCCCTTTGGAAGCTTTGCAAAAAGATAAAAATCCCTTGAAATAATAATAATTTTACAAACTTGCAGACAATTTTAAACTACTCCTATAAACTTACGAATTTTTTCAAATGTATGCATTGTAGGGCTGATATGCAAAGTTGGCACATGTGTTATCACGCAATCGATAGCAAACAGCAATTTACCAAATATTGAATTTTGAGATATAAGCATTTACAAAAAAAGAAACTACAAACTATCTACCAATATAAATAATTACATAATAGTGTTAAAAATACATAATTTTTTTTAATACAATACCTCATAGTTTCTGACAAGAAATTCCAAAAGCATCCTCCCATCTCTAAAATAAATTTAATTCCATCATTAAATTATAATCAAAACTTTTGTTATGTACTGTAAAAACCACATAATAAACAAGTTAATGCAAAATATCTAAGTGACTGACATTCGCTCCAAAATCAAACTCTTTTACTCATTTTAGAAGTATAGCACATACTTTACAAAATACAGATTTCTTTTAGTATATGTCACATTGCTATATTCATAAATAGTATTACTCGATAAACAATTACATGATTTCAAATTTTATTAAAAAAAATTGTGTTTAAAATAAAAGGCAAAAAATGTTTAGAATTCAGAAAACAATAATTCAACAAACTTAAGAGTAATTTAAGTTTTCCTTTTATATCTTAGGTTAAGTTTTCAAATGATATATAAAAATATAGAAAAAAAATTAACATTAAATATTATTAGAAAATCATTTTCAGCAGTTTTTCATTTATCAAAATAAAATAGAGCAAAAATCATGTCAGCAACAGTAGATAAGGAACTGTTTATCTTAAGAAAGTTTGCATTTGTAAAATGATAAAATGCTGCAAAAATTGGCGAATAATTACCAGCATTTTCTCATTTGCAAATATAAAATAAAGGAAAAATCATATCAAGCAGGATATATATATATAAAAAAAACCATGAAACAATAAATGAATTATAATTATAATAAAAAAAACTTTAAAATAATTGAATAAGGATGTGCACAAATGATTTTAAAAAATGTTCGCATAAACATGCTTGTGATTTTTTTTTATAAACAGGGTGGCAACAAAATTATGGAAAAAAAGTTCCCTGATATTTCCCATGGTTTAATAAAAATTCCGTGATTTTACAATTACATTAAGAAATTTTGCAATACATGCTCTGTATAGAAACAAAGTAGGGTCATTCCATATCAAATCAACGGAAAAAAAAGGATTTTGACACCCACCTCCTCCGATTTTTTTAAAATTTGGTGAAAACACTTTCCTTGTGGGTCAAAGTAAATATCCGAATTTTTTTTGCTGTATCTCAAATAGTTTTTATTTTACAGCCATTCGAATTTTCAGAATTTCAGCTCATCTTGCACGTTTGAGATTTTTAAAATCAGTCGCATATTTCTAGAGATAAAATTATTTCTCCAGAACTATTCATTGGATCTCTATGATTTTTTTTGGCAAATCAATAAAAGCCTATTGATGTTATAAAAAAATACTTCATTCCTCAAAACCAATAAAAAAATCCAGGAAAAAATTTGAAAGAGGCAAGTATTTGATTTTTTTTGTAGGAAAACTTACTTTATAAAATCGAAATTATCTAAAAGAGGGTCCTCTACAATTTTAATTTTTTATACATGAAAATAATTGTAAGAACATGTTTTATCATAAAAAAAGAATAAAATTGATGGCTATTTTTCTCTTTATAGTAAAAATTTTCAATTTTGTCGGCCATCTTGAAAAATCACATATTTTGAAATTTTTTTAAAACAAACACATTTTTATTTAGCAATATAATTATAATACTGAAATTTTCATATAGTCATTTGTTATTCTGAAAACATTAATAAAATATTTTAATTAAATAATTTTGAAATAACAATTTTAAAGTCCCTTTAATTAAAACTTAATTTCAAGAAATTTGTATTATAGTCTATACGTCAGTTCAACGAGACCATGGCACTTACCACCTCCGTTTTTTATAAAAATTAGTGTAAACTCTTTCTTTGTAGATAAAACTATATATACAAAATTATTTTGCTGTATCTCAATAGTATCTCAAATAGTTTTCGTATTACAGCCATTCAAAATCTCAGCTCATCTTACACATTTAAGATTTTCAAAATGAGGCGCATATATCTTGATATAAAATTCTTTCTCCAGAACTATTCATTGTATCTCTATGAATTTTTTTTTTAAATCAATAAAAGCATATTGATGTTATAAAAAAATATTTCATTCCCAAAATCAATATAAAATTTCAGGAAAATTTTTGAAAGAGCAAGAATTTGATCTTTTTTTGTAGAAAACTTACTTTATTAAATTTAAATTATCGAAAACAGTGTCCTTCAAAATTTAATTTTTTATACATAAAACTCATTGTAAGAACATGTTTTATCATAATAAAGAATAAAATAGATGGCTTTTTTTACTCTTTATAGTAAAAGTTTGCACTTTTGTTGGCCATTTAAAACCTCGCACTTGTTGAAATTTTAAAAAAAAGTAACATTTTTATTTATCAATAAAATTATAATGCTAAAACTTTTGCATGAATATTTGTTATTTTGATACCATTTACTTAATTAAAATATCTAGATAGATTAAATATTAAAAAAAACAACTTTAAATAAAATTAATAGTATAACATTCAAAGTATTCATAAAATCAATAGTTCTCTGTCAACTCAAACTATCAATTTCTTCAGTTCCTTTATTGACACTAAAAGATAACTTAAATGGCATTCACTTGATGTTATCTTTCCCACACTACATTTTGAAGGTTCCACTTTTCAGTTTTAAACTTAACTACAATTTGAAAACCATTTAACTAACCAAAATTAAAATTATCCTTCTGAGATATTCTTTATAAAAGTGTGGCTACTAAGTTCATTCCCAACTTCTTTTCTGTCCATCTCCATGTGTACATTCCATAGCTCAAGTGGCTTCAAGTGTTTACATTATGTCCCAATCAAATGTCTACAACACATGGAGGCCCTTGTAGGGAGGCACATACATTTATGAAAATTTTCCTTTTTTTTGTCTGTGATCACCAAAAAAAAAAGAAAGTTGCAAAATTGAGTATGGCTGTAGACTAGAAAACAAATTTCTTGTAATTAAGTTTTAATTAAATTAACTTCAAAATGTTTATATAAAAATTATTTAATTCAAACGTTTTATGAATGCTATCAGAATAACAAATAATTATATAAAAGTTCCAGAATGACAAAAGTGCAAATTTTTACTATAAAGAGTAAAATAGCCATCAATTTTATTCTTTATTATGATAAACCATGTTCCTACAATTATTTTCATATATAAAAAAGTAAAATTGTGGAAGATCCTCTTTTTGATAATTTAGATTTAGTAAGTAAAAATCAAATACTTACCTCTTTCAAATTATTTCCTGAAATTTTATATTGATTTTGGGGAGTGAATTTTTTTTTGTAACATCAGTATGCTCTTATTGATATTTCAAAAAAAATTCATAGTGATACAATGAATAGTTCCAGAGAAAGAATTTTATATCTAGATATATGCGCCTCATTTTGAAAATCTTAATGTGTAAGATGAGCTGAGATTTTGAATAGCTGTAATACGAAAACTATTTGAGATACAGCAAAATAATTTTGTATATATAGTTTTATCTACAAAGAAAGAGTTTACACTAATTTTTATAAAAAACGGAGGTGGTAAGTGCCATGGTCTCGTTGAACTGACGTATAGACTAAAAAACAAATTTCTTGAAATTAAGTTTTAATTAAAGGGACTTTAAAATTGTTATTTCAAAATTATTTAATTAAAATATTTTATGAATGTTATCAGAATAACAAATGATTATATAAAAATTTTAGTATTATAGTTATATTGCTAAATAAAAATGTGTTTGTTTTTAAAAAAATTTCAAGATATGTGATTTTTCAAGATGGCCGACAAAAGTGAAAATTTTTGCTATAAAGAGAAAAATAGCCATCAATATTATTCTTTATTATGATAAAACATGTTCTTACAATTATTTTCATATATAAAAAATTAAAATTGTAGAGGACCCTCTTTTTGATAATTTCGATTTAATAAAGTAAGTTTTTCTACAAAAAAAATCAAATACTTGCCTCTCAAATTTTTTCCTGAAAATTTTTATTGATTTTGGGGAATTAAATATTTTTTTATAACATCAATATGCTTTTATTGATTTCCCAAAAAAATTTCCTAGAGATCCAATGAATAGTTCTGGAGAAAGAATTTTATCTCTAGATATATGCGACTGATTTTAAAAATCTCAAACGTGCAAGATGAGCTGAATTACTGAAATTTCGAATGGCTGTAAAATAAAAACTATTTGAGATACAGCAAAAAAATTTCGGATATTTACTTTGACCCACAAGGAAAGCGTTTTCCCCAAATTTTAAAAAGAATCGGAGGGGGTGGGTGTCATGGTCCCGTTGAATTGACATGGAATGACCCAGTATCCACGCTAAAATAATACAATATATTGCATTATAAATGAAAAATTATAAGCAATGCTTATTGTTAGTTCAAATAATAATTTTTGGATGCAACACAAACAGGCATAATAGTAATTAAACATATTCTCTGGAGTCATGCAAAAAAAAAAAAAGCAAGTTTTTTCAAATTATTTTTTTTGTAGATAATTTTAAATGTTTTGTATGCTTCATATTTCCTATCCTAATCTTCAACAAATCACATTTCATTAGCCCCTCATATGTTGCTTACAATCTAAAGTCCAACACACTTTGCTTTTGCTTCTAGCAGTGGTTCATGTTTTTACAAAAATAAATCTGAAAATTTGCTTTTTTTTAAAATTATTTTTCAGAACTAAGAGGAAATATTCACAACTAAACTACTCAGAATAAAGGGCATAATAGACGATAATTGCTGTTTTAATGATCCAAATTCGAAAATTTCCATGATTTTTTGTGAAAGTTTGAAAAATTCCCCAAGATTTCCAGAATTAGAAAATTCCATGATAATTTCCTGATTTCCCATGTTATGTTGCCACCCTAATAAAATGCATGCTCTCTTATATTGTATATTGCAGAACATTTTTTCAAACAAAATCTTAGCAACAAAATATATAGTTTTCACTATACATTGTAAAAAATTTAAAATAAAAACTTATCAACAAATATTATTCATTATCACAAATATATTCATTTTGACAATTTTTTTGCAAACATAAATAATAAAAAGTGAATTGAACACTATACAATGAAGCAAAATGATAAAATAACAAATTTCTAATTACCGTGTAGTTTCAATTTGTTTCTGGACGGTGGGAGATTCAAAAATATTCCTTATATGGTTTGTTTCTTCTTGAAAAATCTTCAACTCGTTCACGACTTTTCCTCTCTTTTCAAGGAGGTCTGAAAGCATTGCATAGTTTTAATAATATAATTTAACTCAAATTCAAACTTATAATTCCTGTAGACAACCCTCAAAATTACTCCAAGGATAAATTTTTATTAGGGATGAACCGGATAGTGGTTTTGCCGGATACCGGATATCCGGCGCACATTACAAACCGGATATCCGATCGGATATCCGGCAGTTTATTTTTTATGAAAATAACTTCTCATACACACTAGAAAAAACAGAAATCGGTCAAAAATTTTAAAATATTTTTTTATTCTGTAATATTTCCCAATTCCTTATTTTTAAAGTGATACCAAAATTGAATAAACATTCAAAAAACTTTTTTATTTACAAAGGGTTATTCTAGGGTGCTGCTAGCAATGGTCGTAGTTTTGTACATTTTACACTTAATTTCTGAATAATTGTAATTTTACAATATGCCCTTTCATTCCAAACATGAAAACTCAAGTTTGCTTAAATTTTTGAAAAATTTATGTTTTAATTTTACTTTATATTAGTTGCGAGATGTGATGACCCTCCACCATAACCATTCGTTAAAATATAATTTAAAAGTTAAAAATTTGAAAAAAAGTGGGTTTTTTAAAGTTCCTATTGGCTAAAGGCAGAATATGCATACTGTGAATACATTGGTAGAATTTTCAGGAAAATACTTAAAGCAAAAACAAAGAAAATTGATTGCCACAAAAAAAAAATCTTCGATGTTTTATTCATCCGGATATCCGGCATGGAAAATCGGATATCCGGCACTTTACTTCCGGATATCGGATAGTTAAAAAGCAGCCGGATACCGGATAGTTACAGGATATCCGTTTCATCCCTAATTTTTATATAGTTCATGCCAAGGAAATTTTAAATTACTGTCCTTTCATAGTTGCCTATGATATTATGATTAATAAATTATAACACAAAATATTTGCTCTTGGATTTTTAAGAGAAAAAAAAATTACTTTAACAACTTTCTTTACACTTAAATTTAACCGTTTTATTAATTCAATTTTCAAATTCAACCATTCATTTTCCTAAATTTAAAGCATTAGGAAAACCTCTGAAATTGTTAAAAAAAAAACTTGTTTGGGATTTCTAATCATAAGCGGGTAGTTCTTGGCGAATTTTTCGGGCGATTCACTTCTCAATCTGAGAATGGGATAATTGTTTACAAATATGAAAGGATATGCGACATTATTTCATTCAATCGTGCAGACCTAATAGAAATCTTTCTTAATGAACTTTGAACCGTCCAATAGCCCAATACGCAGTGGAAGTCATACGATCAATCAATCAACTCGTCATCCGACAGTGGTTTGAAACTAAGATGCAACACTTGAGTTGTTAACTGTAATTTTTGTGTTTAACCGTAAGTAACCTTAACGATCAGAAAAAAAGACGCATGGGTAAAGCATCGGGTCGTTTGGCAACTACTTCATAACACAGCCAAATCCGCGATATCGCATGCAAGTCCTTAACAAAAACTCTCCTGCTGGGAAAACAATCAGATTTTAAAATTTATTCTACCTCAGAGAGATAACAAAAGAAAAAATTTCTATTAATAAAATAGCTTTTTGTATTTTGTAAAGAAGTTTAACAACTTGAATGACACTCACAGTAAGACAAGCGAGTTAAATAATACATTAATCAAATGAAAAAAATCCGAGTACCTTCAGGAATTGTGGTCTCGTCATACAACTGCTTGTAAATATCAATAGCATAATCGATCATCCGAGTGTGTTTCACAATCTCAAACTTCCCAAGCAGCAGTTCCCTTTCCTCATACACCTGCAATGTAAGAAATACTTTTTAGAATGGCAAACAACTACGACTCGAAAATTATATTGCACGACGTGCCCAAGCATGTAAATATATCATCAAAAATAACAAATATTTTGTATTTTATTGAAAAATCAATTTGATTTTTTTTTTACCTTTATTTAAAAAGTAGGTTCTATTCTTGACAAGGCACTTTAATAATATTATGCTAATACATCTTATATAAATAAAATAAAATTGATATAAAGTAAAAATAAGTAATAATAATAAAGTTATGTATTACCGGTTCCAAGTTATCGTTTTTTCTTTCTTCCTATAAAATAAAAATATAAACTTTAATCAATGATATTAACACTAATAGAAATTGATATATTTTCAATAATCAATAATATTAACAATAATAGAAATTGCCTATATTTTAAACTTTAATCTATAATATTAACGGTAATAGAAATTGATATATTTTAAGTAGGTACCTATTTGTTCATTACAGTAGACCCTCCTTGCAATTTCACCTCTCATTCCGGTTATAGGGCTTAATCAGATAATCTGTCTTACTGGATGGGTCACACTGAGTTTAGGTCAAATCTGATAACCCGGTCCAAACGTTATTGCAGAGGGAAAATGGAATTCTTTGATTGGCAACCAAACCAGTTTTTATCACCAAGCAACATCCTAGCATTGCGAATTTTCAGAAAAGTTGCCAAGGAGGACCTAAGATGACAGATTAACCCAAACTAGAAGGGAAAATGGGTTAATTCCTAGGTATGGTACCCCCCCGCCAAATGTAATTTGGCGACAATTGGTGTTTTTTTTACTTATACTACTTTTTTTCTCTTACATTTAATGGTGTTTTGCTAAGGCCTTGGCGCCAATTTTCAGAATCGCGCCAAAGAGGAACCATACACTAGAAATTTACCGAAAAATTTAAAAGCAACCGCTATTAACTGTGCTTTAAATGCTTAATTTGCGTATTAATTGGTACAGATGTAGTATAGGATGGTTAATTCCTAGTGTCCTCGCCAAATGGGATGAATTGATGGATGACAAATGATTGGGCGATAAAGTTTATATTTATACTTGATGCCTGCGAAAATATAATGTTCTATGGCAACCCTAAATTTTTTACCAACGTAGCTGAGCCATGCTGCGCTTGATGATGCTAGATGCATCTAGTTATATGACATTAATTTGATGCGTGCACGCATCTAGTTTAGCCTTGGTTTCAAGCATTTCTGCTATTTTTGAATCGAATTTCGGCTCGCGTGGTGATTTTGATTTTTCTGAGATAACGATGTATACGCGGACGACGTTTATTTGAATAGCAGGTATTTTTAGAAATTGGAGATGAAAGGCAAATGTGCCGTGAATGAGTGGTGCATGAATGCTGAATTTTTATGCAGCAAATGCGCCTAGCGAAACAGACCGTCACTGACTGGATGATGTTCCTATCAGTGGAGAGCATGTCGTCATTGAGATTGACGAGTCGAAGTTCGGCAAACGCAAGTACAACCGGGGCAAGCGTGTGGAAGGCCAATGGGTGTTTGGAGGGATTGAATCCGGTATCAACAAGTGCTTCATGGTTGCCGTGGACGATCGGAAACTTTACTCAACGTTTTGCAGCAGTTCGTTTTGCCTGGATCCGTTATTGTTTCCGATTTTCATATAAAATGTTGATTTAACGATCAACGACTGCCCGAAGGATTGCCTGTAAGCACCATGATCGACGGCCCGGAAGGGGTCATGGATGTAATAATGAGTAGTCGGAGGCCGAAGGCCAGAGACCACAAAATCGACGACAGAAGTCTGACTTTAAGCGCGCGGTACGCGTGTGCACTTAAGAGTGCCATCGATATGCCCCAAACAATCGCCTGTAAGCACCATGCCCGAAGGATCGCCTGTAAGCACCATGATCGACTGACCGGACCAACGCAATGTCCGCCATTTTGCATCATCTGACCATGGTTCAAAAATACGAGGCATCATTCCCGTGTCTTTCCTTCGAGATAGGCTCCGAACCGCTGCCAATAGCCCACTGTGCAGCTCTAGTGCAACGTTAATTAACCAAACCGCCATTTTGATTTGGAGACAAAAAAAAACACGTCATTTTTGCCTTGGCGGCAATTTTTGGACTTGGCGACAACGGGGCACCGGAATAGGAATATCCTATAGGATATTTGGCGCACAAAGTTTTTTTGGCGTGTTGTATAGGGGCGATAAATTTATAGTATGACAACCCCACCTGACATTGTTGGTATTTTCCGATTCTTGTGGAGACTTTCAACCTGGCAACCGTACATGCTATGTTTAACGGCAATTTTTCGTCGCCAAAAACAAAAACGCGCCAAATGTCCTATACTACATCTGTTCCTATTAATTAGACTGATTGTTGTAATCAAGAAAAATTCAATATGCTATGTTCTAATGACTAATCCCCCAAAAAGTTTTTATACAGTTAGACCTTTGATTAAAGATCCTTCAGAGAGGGTAGAGCTATAACTTTGATAAAACAAATTATTATTATTCGATCCCTAAAATTTTTAGAAATAAAGAGCAATGTGGTATATTGTGCTGAAAGCAACAAAATGACTCGAGGTAACTTATGTAAACATGAAAGGACATTTTACCACTGTAAGGATGTAGCTTATCATGTAACCTAAATAAAATAACATTAAATTGTAGGTAGAAAAATAACTACAATAAATGGATATTATCTAGAAAAAATATATTGAATAAATATGGATCAAAATGGAATTCTAACCTCTTTGACAGATAAAAACTCCAGAAGTGGAAAAACAAGATGACGATCCAAATATGTCCCAATGACTGCTGTTAAATCCCATTTAGCGGCCATGTTGATTAATTATAATAAATAGAATTTACAATATAACACTCTAATTATTTCACGTATCCATGTGTTGAAAAACACGAATGGCGGCTTATCTATGTTGCCATTCCTAATTTTCAAGAAGCTTTAGCACATTTTAATCAACGTGGTCAATTTTTGATTGGTTCAGTTAGTTGAAAAAACTTCAAAAAAGAACTATACATTGCAGATAATGTAAGTGCTATTCCGAAGGAAACTTTCGAGCAAGGAAACTCCAGAGAACACTGCCTCGTAATTTTAAAAAATGGTCAGTTAAAAATTGCCAAACCTTAACTAGCACCCCACCCTTTAACCGTTTGCACCAACAATAGGAGAATATTTAGTCACACGACAGATTTTTAACGATCAACAACCTGCTTAAGATGGTGGATGTTTGTCGGATAATGAGATTTGAACTCCCAACACACTTATTGAGGATAGATCTCTACTATTGACAGATAATAGTTTGGTTAATTAATGTCGTGCTAGAGCTGCACATTGGGAAATTGGTGACGATTCGGGATCTAACTCGAATAAAAGACCCGGGAACCTCCGATAATAGATCTAAAGTATTAATCATTGAAAAAAACAGTATAATTTTAAATGTTAATGCCGCTTATAATCCTATCCGCTCTCCCCACGTTAGCCAGATTCGCCCCCCCCCCCCCCCCCATAATGTTACGATAAGTTTTTGCTGTATTACAACTTTCATTATGTGTATTTTAAAAACGATTTTATTAGAAACATAGTGAATATTTTAAAAAGTTTATTTCGAACACCAGTCATTCATTTAAAAAAGAACTTGTTGGGGTTCAAGTCATTCAAGTATAATGCTCGGGCCTGTTTGTTGGTCGTCAAGATTTCGTATTCCTACAATAATTACCCCTCCTGAGGGTTTAGATTGCCGTGTACACTATATAGTTTTCTAGTTATCGAAGCGGATGTTCAATTAACTGTAGAAAGGTAATACTTACGCATGTTTGTGTGGAGCATTCTTGGACACTCAATATACATTTTTTGCTGCAAATGTGTATGTTTTTGTAAATCGGAGCTTATATTTGATACGTTCTAGTTAAGGATTAACTAGAATTAGTTAATTGATTTTTAAGTACAATGTAAATGACAAAATGAGACATGCTACAGGAATGATTTAAGAGGCCTAACTGACTGTACGATTCGAACAGCAGTTAGTCAGGTTTATTGTATATCGACTCTTGACAGATGGTGCCATCTGGTGAGGTATCAGAATACTAATATCTAACATGCCCTTTTTTTTACAAAGAAGAGAAAACTAATAAACTAGAAATTAAATGCTTACAAATTAAAGTTATATTTTAAAATTATAAACTTCATGTGACATGCTTAGACCAGTCTTAATTGTTAATCATTTCTGTATCGCCTAGGTTTAACCGTGTTTCTGACAGGTCTGCTACTTTCAATACCATTTTTAATATGCACTGGTTGGCTCTTTGAATTCTTTTGTTGTTGTTCTGCTGAGCCAGTAACTACCTCTGACTGGGTGTACAAAGGGGTTGGGTACAGGTCTTCCACAGTTCTGTTTAGCTCTGTCTTGCCAGATTCACATGCAGATCCTGAGTTGTCGGGACGAATAAAATATCTATTTCTTCTGTACTCTGCACCGTCCATTCCTTGAATGATGTAGGACCGAGGCTGTGGACCAACTTGAATAATGGTACCCTGCTTCCAAGGTTCATTCATCTTCTGTCTAAACCACACCTTGGCTTTATTTGCCAATGTTGAATGTTGGGTAGCATGCCTGTCTGCATACTTTCTCTGCTTCTCATGCCGCCTCTTTAATGCAACACAGGCTTCTTTGATTGAAAACTTGGGTTGAAGACGATCAGGATGAGATGGTAGCAATGATCTTAATCGTCTGCCCATAAGCAATTCTGCAGGAGATGGCAAATCACTGGATGGTTGGATTCGATAATCAAGCAGAACTGCATATAGATCTTTGCCACTCTGCTCTGATTTCACCATTGTATTTTTAAATGTTTGGATAGCTCTTTCAACCTGTCCATTAGCTCTGGGAAAATATGGTGAGGTAACATTATGGCTCACACCCCATTCTCTGAAGAACTTTCGCATTGCTTCGGCATCGAAAGGAGGTCCTCCATCACTCACAACTTCCTCTGGGACTCCATGCCTTGCAAAAATGGACTTCATTGTATTGATCACGGCTTGTGCAGTGGTGGTATTCATGAGCTGGACTTCAATGTATTTAGAAAAGTAATCAATCATTAACAGATATTTTTGATTTTTTAACTGCAGAAAATCACATGCCACCTTCTGCCATGGCCTTTGAGAAATATCATTGTGGAGTAAGGTCTCCTTCTGATTTGCACGCTGGTTTTCTTGACAAATTCGACATTTGCCAACATATTGTTCAACATCTTTGTTAACAGAAGGCCAGTAGAAATATTCTCTAGCTTTTGCTTTACATGCAACTATTCCCCTGTGTGACATATGTATTTTCTCTAGAACTTCCTTTCTTGCAGCCGTTGGAACAATCAAGCGTTGTCCTCGACACAGTATACCATCTTTAGAATAATAAATTTCTTCCTTACAATGCCAGTATGTCTGTGCTGCTTTTCTTGTTTGGGACCTATCAGGCCATCCATTAATAACATGGTAAATCACATCTTGTAGCTCATCGTCACTGGCTGTTAGCTGCGAGTATTCTTTCCACTTGGACACTGATGCACATGCTAGAAGACATACTTTGATGCTCATGTCTTGCTCTGTATCATCCTCGTGCCAAGTTTCAGACAATTGAGCTCGGGAAAGTGCATCTGCAATCAGGAGTTGTTTACCAGGAACATATTGCAAACTTGCATCATACCTGTTGAGCCTTAGCAGCATGCGTTGCAGGCGAGGAGATACAGTGTCATACTGTTTTTTGCTCAGTCCCTGTAGAGGCTTGTGGTCAGTGTGTACCACAACTGGTCTTCCATAAGTATAATAATTGAAGTGTTCAAGTCCATATATGACTGCAAGTAACTCTTTTTCAATTTGTGCATATCTCTGTTGCGTTTCCGTGAGTGATACTGATCCATAAGCTACTGGTTGAGAATCTTGGAGTAGAACTGCTCCAATGCCATTTTTGCTGGCATCAACTGATACAGTTACTGGTTTTGCATCATCAAAATACTGCAGACATGGTGAACTAACAATAGTTCTTTTTAATGTTTCAAAGTCTTTCTGGGTGTTCTGATCCCATAACCACTCGCTATCATCCTTTAGTAATTGACGAAGCGAATGTGTTAAATTTGACAATTGTGGGGTGAATTTTGCAAGGTAAGTTACCATACCTAGGAATCTTTGGAGATCCCTTCGATTTTGTGGTGTAGCAAATTCATTTATTGCTCTAACTTTCAGAGGATCTGGTTCGATACCTTTACTAGACATTACATGTCCCAGGTAATTCACGCTGTCTTGAGCAAGCTGTGTTTTGTTTTTATTAAACTTCAAATTTGCTTTTCTAGCAATTGTGAGAGTTCTACGGAGTAGTTGGCAATGCTCTGCCATTGATGTTGAGCCCAATGCTATATCGTCAAAATAAGGATTAACTGATGGCTCATTTTCAAACACTTCATCCATTGCTCTTTGGAATTCCTCGGGAGCATTATTCAGTCCAAATGGTAGTACACAAAAACGGTATCTACCCCAAGGAGTTGTGAAAGTAGTTAAAAATGATGAGGCTTCATCCAAAGGTAATTGCCAGAAACCATTCTTTGCATCCAGAATGGTAAACATTTTGCTGCCTTGAAGTTTTGTCATCAGATTGTCTGTTGTTGGTATTTGATAGTGTGGCCTTTGAATAGCATCATTAAGTGGCCTGGGGTCTAGACAAATTCGTAGTTTTTTGGGGTTGTTTATAACTACCATGTTGCTTACCCATTCAGTAGGTTCCTCGACCTTTGCAATGATTCCTGTCTCCATCATTCTCTGTAATTCTTCTTTTACTTTACTGTGAAGGGCTAGTGGCACTTTGCGCGGTGCTGCTACATGTGGGGCACTGTTCTCTTTTAGCTTAATTTTCACAATTCTGTTCAGACGTCCTACTCCAGTGAAAACATCTGGAAATTCTGCAATTATCTGTTCAGGAGTTTCCATCTTAAGGTTAAAGTTTCTATTATTTTCTATGACCTGATACAAGCGTTTTACAAGTCCCAATTCTTGGCATGCCAGTAGGCCCAAAATAGGACTGGAATCTAAATCTGTCACTAAAAACTGCAACTTACTCTCTGCATTTTCAGTTTGGCATTTCAACTTACAATTGGCTTCTCATGCCATTTTAGGAGCTCTTTCTTTGGAATGACATTTACCTGTGCCCCTGTGTCGAGTTTGAATGTAACCTTATTATTATTTACATATATCTCTTTCAGCCAGACGCTTTCTGTATCACCACACATGCTAATGACATCAATATTTTTTAATTCACCGAGAAATACCGATTCCGTATCGCTATCAGTCTCGGAACTCCGTTCCACAGTATTTACGTATTGGGCTCTTTGTGTGCGAGTCCTGCACATCTTAGCCCAATGATTCTTTAACTTACAGTTCTTGCATGTCGTTCCAAACGCCGGGCATCTGCGTGGCTCGTGCACACGTCCACACGATCTGCATTGTTGTTTGTTGTTTTCCGAACGAGATCCTCCCTGCGTATTTTTCGCTGACTCAGCACGAAAGCTACGGCGCCTGATGACATCTAGCTCAACTGATTTGTTTATGTTCATATCGCTGGCTTGCACTTTACTGTGCTCCGCACTTTTACATTCACTGAGCACTTCCTGTATTGATTTTGATTTCCTACTTGTTTCTCTTATTAGCCTCTCTTGTAGTTGTTTATCTAGCATCCCATGCACAATTTTATCGCGCAACATGCGGTCCATCGACTCACCATAATTGCATTCTTTTACTGCACATCGTAGTCTTGCGTAAAACTCAGTAAATTTTTCATCTCTTTCTTGTCTAATCTCCAGGAATTTATATGACGCATAAATTTCATTTTGAAAGTCTTTATAGAATTCGTCAAATGCTTGAAAAATTTGAGACAGACTCACATGCGTTTCACCCGCTACTGGCTGCAAATCGAAAGCTCGATATTGTTTCTTCATTTCATCTCCACAGACGTGACGAAAGAGGGCTGTTTTCGTTTTTTCTGGTTCGCTTCCATAGCGTGAAGCTTCGATGTAGTCTTCGAAATCTAGTTTCCAGTTCCTCCAAGCTTCGGACGGATTGGATCCCGCATCGAATGGTTGAATCGTCGGCAAATTTCCGGCCATGATTTCACGATGTAAACTTATGTTTTTCCTTTCGATAAACGTGTGGACTGGGTGCTACTCTGACACCATGATACGTTCTAGTTAAGGATTAACTAGAATTAGTTAATTGATTTTTAAGTACAATGTAAATGACAAAATGAGACATGCTACAGGAATGATTTAAGAGGCCTAACTGACTGTACGATTCGAACAGCAGTTAGTCAGGTTTATTGTATATCGACTCTTGACAGATGGTGCCATCTGGTGAGGTATCAGAATACTAATATCTAACAATATTGTCTCATCTTCCTAGGAAATGGGTTTGGGAAATTTGTCTGCTGTCCCACCACAGGGCGCCTGTCGAACGACAAACGAGGCAAAAAAAAAAAAATCACCTTCCTTTCGACAGCGCAGTGACTTTTAGTAGAAATCTGTATGGCTGATTTTTTTAATTAATTTGGGGAAAAAAAAACTTCAATTAAAGTTTCACAGATTGTCATGCACAATTATATCTTTTTAATTATAAAAAGCAAATTTTTTTTGCAAAACCATGATTTTAAAAATGTAAATTTTCATCGTTTGTGTGGGGTAGAGGGTTTAATACCTAAATCCGAAGTTTTAAAAGAATAAAACAAAAGGAAGTTGTATCGATATAACGATTCATATATGCATATTTTTTTTGTTAAAATAAAATAAGTATTTACCAATAAATACTAGTTTTATATTTATTCCCCAAAACCCTTAAAAGTCACGAATCTATATGCGTTGTGGAATTTTCAACAATGGCCCGTAGTAATCAACGATTCCCAACGTTAACTGATGTCCACAGAACAGTTAAAAGTTACACACCTCGTACCACCACTTTTTAATAACACAAAATACAATTCAGTTGTCAAATATTAATATGCAGCGAAAATATAATTGAAGTCGTACATTTTATATTTCGCAAAATAAATTACACATATATCGTTATTGAAAAATATCACATTTAACTTCAATTTTTAAAGGTAGCATTTCAAATTTTAAAGGAATATTCGAGTTTATGCTTGTAGCTATTTCACCAATTTTGACACTTTCTATTATGGAAAGTACTAGAATAGAATTGAAAGTTATACCCTTTGGAATCTGCAAAAAGAATTCCATTTAAACATTCACAGAGGAACATTCTCATTAACTACGAGTTAGCATTAATTGAATTAGAACATGTAGAGTCCAAATTTCGATAACTTCGCATGGCCACCAGGCATTTATTGCGTTTCGCATTGTTATAACACGGGAAACAAAGCTTTTCATATTTCAATTTTTAAAAATTCTATAAAATGCTCAAAACTTAACTTTGATATTTATTTAAAACAAGATGGAAAAATTTACTTAAATTTTTAGGTAACCCCGTCACACCACTCACCACACATACATTTCCTTAAAACTGTGAAGCACTTATACTCTATTAAACCACTTTTTAATCCCAGGTAAAATAAATAGTTAATAAAATTGGATTTTAATAACTAAATTGTTATATGAAGAATCATTTAAATAGTCCAGTAATTAAAATGATTCACAATATTTCATTTTTACAACATAAAAAACTCTTTTATTCAGGAAGGGAAAATGGTTCTTTGTACAGTGAACGAAGACAATAACACATGCTCCAATAATAAAATTATTGTTATGTTAACCAGTACCATAACATATACAAATACTCCTAAGTATTTTTATGAATATTCAACAAAACAAATACAAAAGTTTGCTGAAACATTGAAGTTTTAGCATGCGATACAAGTCAATCTTAATTACAGAAATCTTTAAAATTCGATCTTGAAATTCATTACTTACTAAAAAAAGTAGCAACAAAAACAAATTATAAAAAAACTTTTTTATTTAAAATGTTGTGTTTAGAAATAAAGTATATTTGTATAAAGGTTTCTGGTCCATTCTCCATGGAATATATAGTTGTAGTTGGCCATTTTCTTATCCAAATCGAATGCTCTGTATCAACTGGAACACAGCTACAAAAAGAGAACAGTTTAATTATTTGTTAGTAAATAAATTATTTGCAATTATTAGTTGATAAACCTCAAACACAATAGACCCTTGATGTAACCCCCCTACCCCCCACGAAACCATTACGATTAAACTTTACAACAAAAAGAATGAGCAAAAGTAAAAACTATTTAATTAGAAGCTAATAAACGTAACCGATTCAGTTTTTTTTTTGGTTTTTGTTAATTAACGTCGCACTAGAGCTGCACAGTGGGCTATTGGCGACGGTTCGGGGTCAATCTCGAAGGAAAGACCCGGGAACGCATACACATTCACACACACCTCGTTATTTTAGAACCATGGTCAGATGACGAGGAAACACCTGAACTGGCACCCAACGCCTTCAATAGACGTCGGGACTTTGGACCCCGATCAGATTTATCGTGCACCAGTCCCATATACACGCCAGTATAATTTGTTGGATATTCTGGACGACTTTCTAGTATTTTTGTAGCGAAGCTGGCAACCCTCCGATCGCAAGATCTATACTTTTTTACTTTTCTATGTCAAGTCCATTTCCCGGATTCGAACCGTAACCGATTCAGCTTTTAACTCTTTGAGGCACACGATTTTAAAGAAAATAAAAACCCTAGTTGCACAGAATTTTTTTTTATTATAAAAAAAAAATGGAAATAAACATTCATTTCGATTATTTAAGATAAATCATTACTCTTATTTATAAATAACTTATTTATGCATTAACCGTTGGTGCATAGCATTGCCAACATAATGAAATTTTTTTTTTTTTAAATATTAAACTGTATGACTATGAGTAACTTAACTTTTCAAGGTGGGTTAAAATATATCCCACCATGCATAAAAAGCTAAGCAAAAGGTGGGGCAGTTTTTAACCCACCTGACTAAGTCATACATGAACTTCCCAGTTTTCTAGCAATACAAGCAATGTATACACAAACTTTAATCTCATAAAAATATTCGATGTTAAAACATTTTTCAAGCATTGGGGTGTTTTCTGGAAGCTATATCGATTAAAATAATAATAAAAAAATATATATATATCTCATTTCCATGCATTGGAATTATAAATTAAAACTATTTTGCAGAGGAAACAACTTTACAATTTCGTCCTTTTTCTAACCACTCAGTGTATTATGGTTGCTAAAGCAGCTCTTGTATGAAAAGAAGTACGACTTAACTACATTATATCTAACAGTAAGATTTCTGTCCTCTCTCTTTATTGGTATTATCACTTTCAATGAATTTGCCTTCTGCTAAATAGATTCATATGCAACATCTGCCAAGGAGCATTGATCAATGAGTATATATTCAATATTTTTAATTCCTATGAATCATTTATAAATTTTTTAGTGCAGTCCCACTCTAGAAACCATTGATAATATTCTCTATGCAACTAACCAAAATATAAGATCGATAAAAAAAGCTAAAATTTTATTTTCATGGTCTGATGATTCATGACAGATACACATTCCTTAGCTAAAGTCAGTTATTTATGTTTTTATAATATAAGTATTTTTTAAATAAAATTATATTTGCAGGAAAATTATATGGATGATTAAATTATATGGATTGATATATGTATATCAAAAATGCTAAATATATCAATACACATAGGAAGAATTGTAGTGTAAGTCACAAAAAAGAACAGAATTTTTTCTAATTTTTTTTTAATTGAGCCACAATTTAAACAAAATTATGCGATTTCCTTCTTTATACTAATTGCTATCAGACTGCAGCTTTTACTTTTACAATATATACAATAAAAATGTTTAAAAATAATATCATAAGTGATTTTATTTTTAAACATTGTTATTTCTTATACTTTCCTCATTTTAACTGTAAATGAGAAAAAACAACAAAAAGAATGAGTTCAGAGAAAGATTAAAAGAAAATAGAAAATTTCAAGCAATTAAAGAGAATGAACCCAGAAAGCAAATGGAAATTACAATGAAAGTTGATCAAAGAGATTTTTAAAGCAAAGGAGAGATCAGAAAATACAGACAAAAGAGAATTTCAGCAGCAATTTTAAATGAACCAAACACTTCTAATCCAAATTTAGTAGATTCCCCTAAGAAAGCCTATCAAAATTGCAGCTCATTTGGTAAACCTATTGAAACATTAAAAAAAAGTCTAACTTAAAGCCAAATAAATGTAAGGTTATTGTAAAACAACTTGCACTTCAGTTTACACAGGAGATAGCTCAACCTGCCTGCTCAACACTCACAAATTACTACACTAAGCAATGAAATAAAATCTTTGGTAATGAATTTATATGAAGAGGATAGCATATAAATGCTCCTGGCATCAAGGATTTTGTTATGCTTAAAGAACTGAACAAAAAAGGAGAAATTGAGGAAAACATAAAAAAAATTGCATGACCCAAACTATGATTGTAAATTCTATTATAGTTTTTCAAATTATGTAATGTGTTAATTCAATTTTATTTAAATCACTTTACCAGTGCTTTGGGGGAATGTAATTTAAATCACGTCTCGGTTGTAGTGCAAGTCAAATATTAATTTAAATTAAAATAATTGGAAAACACTTCTAGAAATATATTTTTTACATGGATAAACTTCAAACCCTATACAACAAAACCGGCAAAACATACAATTTTTTTAACACAGCATGAGGAATAAAACATAAATTGAAATGATACACAAAAAAATCTTGCCCTTTCATGTAGTGTAAGTCACATTGAGACATTTTTATTTTTAGAAATTAAAGTAAAAGAAAATAAAGTTTATATTGTGAAAAAATAGAATATAAGTCTAGTGAGTCAACTGACATAAAAAGTTTTTTTTAAAACACAAATTACTTTTTAATCTAAGCTTACAATGTGGTATAAATTGTTAAATGTAGTGTAAGTCACGCATGGAAATAGCCATATCAAAATTAGGATTAAATAATGATTTATAGTTAAAAAAGGAATATAATGATTTCATGAATTGATAATTTTTTTTAATAATAAATTGTTAATATAACTAAATTGGACAAGAAATATTTAAAATTAATATGGCAAAGAATTTAAGGATGTTTATGTTAAGGAAAGAACAAGAGTCGAGACAACAAAAAAAATTGATAATATTTCTAAAGGTTCTCCCTTGAACAATTAGTTAAAGATATTTACCTGATCCACAAACAACAAATATGAACAATCCTAATAGCCAAGGTCCAACTGCATACTTCTCATCCTGAGCTTTCTACAATAGAAAAGTTACACATATTTACTTAAAATATCACAAAATTTGAATTTTACTGTTTTCACAATTAAACATTTTATGTGATCATCCAAAGTATTTTTAAACCTTGACTTTATAAAAAATGGAATTTAAATCTTTTAATAGTTATTTAACTCTCAGTTGTTTGAAAAGGAACCGCAAGAGCATACAAGATTATGTTTGTTAAAATCATTAAATTAATAAAAAAAATCAATTATTTCATTGTTGAGCTTTCAACTCTTCACAGTAAAAATAAAATCAAAGCAATATAAGTGAGATCATATGGATGGACAATATTTTACAGGCATTCAAAATATTACCTTTACACATGTTCACATTTTTATAATACAGTATCACTGATATTTTGTACACCAATAGAAAAATGTTCTTAATTCAGTAAAAACCCAATTTCTTTCTGCAATTCTTAAATAATTTGATTGGGAAAACATTTAAACAGTAAATCTCTTTCCACCAAACTTCTGAAACAATGTCCCAAAGAGGAGTCTTCAATTTCACTTACCAACTCATTGCAATATTTACAGAGCATATTTTAAGTTCATGCAAACATGTGCAACTATTTTGGTAAATTCCTAGTGTACGGTGCCTCCTTGGCGCGGTTCTGAAAATTGGCGCCAAAGCCTTGGCAAACAACCAAACGTAAAACTGTGCGAGAAAAAAAAAGTTGGGTTGCTGTACATCATGATATTGCTAAAAATATTATGAAATAGTATTACAAACATATAAATTTTATCGCCCACCAAATGTCGCCAAATCACAATTGGCGGCGGCACCGTACACTAGGAATTAACCACTATTTTTAAATCACATTTTAGAACACAATTTCTATGAAAGGGATAATTTAATTGTTACATAAAGTGGTAATTTTTATTTTCTTAAGCAGAAAATTGAACTGTTATTATTTAATTAAAAAAAGTTACAATTGGGTTTATATAATAAATATTTTCATCAAAACAGTGACAAGGTGTGTCAAAAAAACTGATTAGGTGCAAAACAAATGAATATATTTCTTGTACTATAATATTGGCCATTTTGCTGTTGCTAATAACCAATTTTTTTTATCATGAAAGTTAAATGTATTGCTGGAGTACTTTCAATATTAAGTTTTTGTCTGCCTATTTGTTAAAATATTGGCCTAACCATTCAAGCCCGGACTCTCGCACAAAATATATCGTAGAGCCTCCCCCCCACATCGTCAACACTTGATTATTGCTCTTGTATCTGCAACATTGGCTTTTTTGTATGGACTGCAAGTGTGCAGAGATTTTTTAATGGAACCTAGGTGTGGAGATAAAATTACTGCTCCTATTTTTAAAATAGGAAACTAAGAAGACCGACTATTTCGCTTGCATATATTTCATAAGCTTTGTTGGTTTCATAATTTTCCATATGCTTTGTTAGTGTCACTCCTTGTTATCCACGAAATATCAGTGTAAAAATTTCGGAAATTATGTCACATCCAAATCTGCCAACTACTACGGATATTCCGTAGTTTTCACGTATTGCAATAGTTACTGAAATCTTATTAAAAACTATGGAAACCATATAACAGATCAGATCTATAACAACTTGGAGTTATCTTAATGAGGTAAATACATACAGAAACAAAATCTGGGTGTGTATCTGAAAGTGATTAAAAAATAGTACATTTCCAATAAACTAATTTTAATTCAGCGAGATTTTTTTAATAATTACAAGCCAACATTTTTTTAAAATCTGATTTTTATTAACTCCTGTTTTTAAGCCTTGCTTCTACGGCAGCTATTCCATGGATGATTGGCCGAATTTCAAAAGCATTCAGCCTAATTGAATAGTCAGCATAGGGATCGAATGCCAATCTAATATTAGTTTCATCCCTACTGATAAGGATGATTACCCTTGACCTTTGTTGTTGGTCATAGGTTGAAAGAGCAGAGTTCATTAATCATTCTATATGCAAGGTAACCAATCATAATCAAGTTAGTTGGTTGTATGGGGTTTAATGGCACAAGGGCCAAATGATGGCCAGTGCTGCCGCCAAACACTTGGTAAAACCATAGTCAAGAACAAGGTCACCAAATAAAGGGACACAGTCAGGAAACAAAAGATTGGCCATTGCATTTTACTAGAAAAACTGAAAAACAAGACTGGTTATCTAGCACAGGGGGTCAACAGATTTTGTTAAAAGTGATAGATACAGATTAACCCAAATAATAATTGCAATAGCACAGCTAAAATAGTTTAAGAATATGCTTTTCAGAAATTTTTTATACGTTTTGCAATAGGACAAATTTTTATGTATATTCTGAAACTGTATTTAATTAATTTGCACTTCAGTTAGACTAAATAATAGGATAGAAGAGTAAGAAGTCTCAAAAGCAAATATTAACATCATGACTAATGATAAATTTTGTAAAGTTTAATCAACAAGCCAATGATTTGACTACAAAGTTAAAAGTTCGATCACAACTAATAAAAGACATCCCAAGAAAATTGGGTTCAATCAAATTGCATAATCTGTGTCAAATTGTTCGGCTAAGATCTAGGACATAAACATATGTTGAGGTCAGTACAGAGCTCTTTTAATTTTTGTTACAATGGAAACACCAGTTAATAGGTTGTTTTTATCAATACTTAGGGCATAAACACAAATCACACAAGTTTCATTTCGATTATGTGTTAATGAACTAGTTCAACATTTCGTGACGTAGCTGTATTAGCATGCCACGCAGCGTATTAACGTAAAGTCAATGTATAATCAGCATCTTGTAAAATTTTGAGTTTTAAAGAGGAGGTTGTAGTAGTTGAAAATAACCGTGTTTTAATAGGAAAAGAGAGAAAACATTTGAGATAAATACAATTTTAACCCGCTTCACGTCGTTCAATAATGCGGCACTTACTGTTGTTTTGGAACATTTCCTCGTTGCGTTACATTTTTGCTTGCCTTTTCGTTAGCAATACGCATTCGTTGAGTGTTAACCATTTTTAAGCGTTAAATTAAATTTCTACACTAATCAACCTAAACACAACACGCTACGATACACGTAGTCACAAATTTATTTACCAAAGTGCCAACTGCGCGATGTTGACGTATTTGGATAACTACTAGACATATAATGATGGTTGCAGTTAGTAGATAAGGAATTTAGATATTGGTATTTCAATGGAGGAGTTTCACGCTGAGAAGAAGAAGACCGCTGTTCCAACGGAACATGGAGAAAGTTTCGCCACCCCGAAGAAGTTCCGTAGGGTTAGCATGGAGCTTTAGCTCCTGTACTATAATTTTAAGTTTTAGTCTTTAAATAATACCTCAATATAGAAATATTTACTACATACACTGAGATAGATTATAGTCATCGTTTATCAAGTATTTTTGTGTTGAAATAAAAGAATTTTTCCGTATTTTGTTGTAATTCTAATTATATACAAATATAATATAAGTATTAATGTACTTAAATTTATTCATGTATGATATAAAAATATTACTTATTTGGAAAAACAAATATTTTAAACAAACTTTCCCATAATTGCAAGCGTAGCGACTCAACAAACAAAAGCAAAGTTGTCTGCTGTAGGGAAGAAATCGAAACTACTAGTAAGTTACCATGTTAATACGTCACGTGAAACTCCCGCATTAACTTATTCCGAATACGTAACAGGATAGTCGTTTTCAATTTCAAAAAGAGTGTGTTTAATTTCTGCCGCACAATAAAACTGATTACTGATTCCATTATAACAAAAAAGTATAAAAAATATATTACACAGCAGCTTTGCTTTCAGTTTTCTTGTAAAACTTGCTTACTTGTACCATAATTATTATTAAATTAGCAAAGGGTTTGAAATGGCTAGATACTTAACAATATGTGAAACATTATGTGTTTTAGCTTTCTAATAAATCATAATTACATATTTTGTCTTATAATAATCTTAATTCCATATTTTAAATATTTCTTATTATCAATAAATGTCCAACATTTACTGAATTTTTTTATTTAAATTTTTTATGACATGAAACGGAACCACCCAGATGGCCACCATCTCGGTGAACTTAATAAAAAAAAATCTTAAAAGATAAACACATACGTCATTTTTAATGACTTCAAGGAACATTCATGGGAAATTTGAAGAAAATCTAACAAAGCGTTCGGACGTGATTGTGTAACAAACACATTTACAAACAGATGAAATGGCAAACGGTCGAGTTAAAACAGTACCCCGCTAACAATTTGCCCATAATTTCTTTATTGAATACTATCCGCAGTTTAAGAACTTTTAGTAAATATGCTAAAACAAGCGGTATTTTAATATTGTATTTGTAATTAAGCGGGCCTTATACAGACTTTATTCGTTTTTACTTTAAAAGTTTGTTATTATCATTTATCATTAAACTGCTAAAATGTAATATATGTGTCATACGATACTATCGGTAGTTGATAATTAAGCGATATCGATCATTGGGGATTAAAAGATTTCTAATATTAATATACTGTTAAAAATAAGTATTCAAAAATAAGTAAAATGTACTCATTTTTGAAAATATTCGATCATAAGTTTCAATTTTCAAAAGGGCATATATAACTAAAAAAGGGTATAATATAGGTAAAATTGAATAAAAAGAGCAGATACTAGCATACATAAGCTGCCCTCATATATTTCTTTCGATAAATGTCGACAATTACAACCAAGACTTACTTGGAATCGAACCCTAATCTGCAGGCACCGCTGCCTTATCCGTTAAGCTACCACTGTGACGTTCATGTACTCATTTTAAAGAACCTTTTTTTTACTGTGTACGTTTTGGAATATGTATTTTAACTAAGGTTCTATTCTGTAATATGTTAATTAGAATTTCTAGAGATGTAGTCATTTACAAAAGTGCTAAATGTTCTTATAATTCGGGTTATGTAGAAATGAAATAGAAGTTTAAAAACGTATGTATGTATGTATGTATGCGTATGTATATATATATATATATATATATATATAGTGAGAGAGAGCATTTTCTATAGACAGAGCTTCCCTTGCGGTTACTTAAGTCACAAAATTCACTCATAATAAGTACACTCAGTCTAAAAATGAATTTAAAGTCACGCGTTCGAATCCAAAAGTACTTGGTTGTCAATCTGCTTTAGTGTCGTCTTCCCTAAAATTTATGAAAATGGATCCATCTGGTTATGAAAGTAGATAACATATATACATATTTATTAAAAATGATGTTCTTATGTCAAAATTTAGCCGAAATATTAACAGTACAATAAAGTATTCACTTTTATAAAAAAAAAATCTGACATTGCAATGCAGTGGGCAAATGAAAATTTTAAAGACCACAACAACAAATCTTCTTTTTCTCGAAATTTTTAAGACAGCATCTTCCGCCATTATTTACACCCAATACTTTTATTTTCCCCGTCATTCTGAATAATTAATGTTTCTGAGACTATGTGGAAAGCATTCCTAGTGACCTTTTGAGGAATCGGAAACTACAAATCAGATTTTGAAAAGAGGCACTGCTTCGAAAGATTGAAACAAGCAAATCGATTTTGGAACATAAGAATTCTTTCTTGAACTATTTCTTCTTTATATTGGAAGCATAAAATATGGAAGTAGTGTAACCACACATTTCTCACGTTTAATTCAAAATAAGTTGTAAAAATATTCTGAAAATGTTAAGACGATTTTGTTTCTTGAAAATCAACAAAATAAAATTGGAGTTGGAAATTAGCAGCGATTCAACACCCTAACTAATATAACACTTCGTAAAAGATGAACCTACTTTATTGGAAATTGGCAGGAGCAATGTCGCGTTTGACGAATAATTACATGAATTATCGAGAAAAGAACGCCAAAAGTAAGCATATATTTTTAAATAGTAAAAAATACCTGTTCTTATCGTTTGTTTAAAAAAAGCACATTATATTAACAAATCAGCATGCACGATAATAAAATAAAGAATAGAGAATACTTAATATTAGGATTTTTTTTTTATTCTGCATGATTACAGAACTGAAACCTTCATATCTTGATACACATATAAAATGGGTATCTAAGTATAAGAAGTAAGTTCTAATACTTTAAAGTTTTTAAACATATCGATAGAAATTAAAGTGGGAAACTGTCTTCTAAACTACTATTTTAAGCTTAACAATTTGAATTCCGATCGCTTCAACCGACGCTACGATGTAAAATTTGATTTGTACATCAATTCGACAAATTATTTGGAGCAAACACTTTTTTAGTAAATTTTTGTATACATGCTTCGATTGAACAGAAGTAAGCATATATTTTTAAAACATTCATATTACATTCATGCAGGTTAGCATACATTCATATATATTGTAATACTAGCAATATGGCCCGGCGTTGCTCGTGGTCACTTTGCACAGTAAGAGCTGCGCGATTTTGTCTTGTCAGCATAGCCATCGCATATCACTTTCTGTGCACTGTGAAAAATAATCTTTATCAAAATTCAGATTTACTTTGAATATTACCCAGTATTACTTTGATTATTTTTTGAGATACCTAAATATATTTTTATGTTCACGACTTTACATGCTATTGCGACTACTATTTAAACTAACGTTTTTGTAAAATGTTTATTTTTGTGAAATAAAAATTCCGAATTTTTTTTTAAATTGCATATATTTTGTATAAAAATTACCTATTTAGTAACAATAAACCCATGTAGAAAAATTTCGCATTCATTAGTTTTATTATTGTCGACGCAATTATATATCAAAGAAAAAATATTGCGTTGTACCAAATCGAAATAATTTATCGTATTTGGTGAAGTTTTTTTTTGTGCCAATTGGTGACCGGAGCCTATATATCCGTTTTTCAACATAATTTCATATGGGTCAATATTTACGGACAATATTTCCTATAAAAATTAATTATCAATTATTCATTTTTGAATTCCAATAATATGTTTTTGAGGACAAAAAATTTAAAATAAGCTACATGGCAATATTTAAAAAATTCATTTGGCAATATTTGGCGACATTTTTAATTCGTTTGGCGACATTTTTAATTCATTTGGCGACATTTACTCATCAGCCAATCAAAATGAATCGTTTATTCCAGTATTGTCGAAAAATATTTTTGGTCGCCAAGGTGATTTTTAACAAATATGTTATGAAGGGAAAATCGAGATGTAAATTTCCCATAGGAGTAATGTTATAAAAAATGGAAAAAGTTCTATAACTTTTGAATGGTTGCAGATATCCACATGAAACAAAGTGCAGATTTTAAACTAAGAAAATATTGTTCAAATGGGTAAGTTTCATAAAAATCCGTGCAGCAGTTTTTGAGTTAAATCCGGACAGACAGACAGACAAAAAACTTTTTAATGTGATTTTCTGAATCAGTGTATCCTAATTCGTGTAGAAAACTCAAAATGAGGGGTTTTGTTCGATTCCACAGACAGACACTCCATTCTTATATATAAGTATTGATATGTTTATGACATTTAAAATGAACCATATTTTCCTTTTAAATATTTACACAATCGTTTATTGTGATTTTAATATGTTAACAAAAATTGTTCTGAGCTCTTGAGTTTCATTTGAACAATTGTGCATAACCTTATTTATCTACTTTGAATTTGAGAATGCATTAAATCGTATATTTAGACCGTGTTATACAACAACCGATTACACCATATATTGAAAAAAATGTATTTTTTAAAGTAAATGGATGTCTTTTCTATGCTAAAAAAATTGGTAACGATACTGGCCATGTAACAAATTGCTGGAACATGAATTTTCCTATTCAAAACATGCTTTAAAGCAAGTTTTCTCAAAATGAACATGTGGGTTGATTGGTTGTAGCATAAACAAGGTCCATTTAACTTTCGAATATTTTTTTATGATCTTGGAGATATCAAAAGTAGAAATGTTACAATATATGTAATTAATAAATTAATTTTTTTAAAAATTAATTTTAACTTGTTTTTAGATATATCAAGGATGCAACTCTTATTTAAGATAATAATTAATAATAATAAGTTAAAGTTGGTAGAAATAAAAATAAAACAGTCAATGATTATAACTGATATTTACATTACCATTAATAAAATATTATCACTGCGTGAAATTAATGTTTCAAGTCAGTTAATAGCGAAATCGCTTTAAAAGCAATAAATTGTTCAGGGATTTTAATATTATTTTCTTTACTTTATTGCTAATGACAAACTCAATGTTCGTATAAACAAAAACAAAATCTTACAAATATCTTTTTTAAAATAATAATAAATGGCGCTATGTGAGTCGAACATGTGTTTGTGTCATAAATAACTATATTTATATATTTTTCACTGTTACTTTCCCTTATGGAAATGTTAAAAAAATATGTAAAACAAAAAAAACATCAATATTAAACGCATAATACATAAATTTTACATAAGATAGAAAATATAAAAAGGATTTATTTATGAACGGTTATAGAAATAGTAGAAATCCATTATCACATTTCCATTATACAGCAGTAACTATTACCATTTATATTTTCTTTCGCAGAATAAAGATTAGCAATGGACTGCATATTTCCGCAAGAAACGATTATTTCTATAAGAAAATTATTTATTACATTTTTATTGATGCAGCGTTTCTCGTTATATGCCATACATCGAGTTTCAAAAGATAACACCTTTCTCGTAATTTGTCAAGCAAGTGTTGTTATGACGGGGAAATGTGTCATCCAGAAATTGCATTAGTTTCTCATTATGGAACGAACTCATGCATCAAGAGATTACGACATTTCTGGCAGTGTGATACAGTAGAATTTCTATTGCGATTATTTACAATTACGTGTGTATTTCGCAAGGTGCGATCATTATTAAATTATATATTTTATTTATATTTTTAACTAGCTGAAGTGCCCAGCGTTGTCCGCTGAGAACTGGATCATATTTTTACACATATGACCATATTTTAGTTAAGTTTGGCGATATATTTATTCATTTGGCGATTTTTTATTCATTTGGGGATATTTCTATTGATTTGTTAACACTCTTTACTCATTTGGCAATATTTTTAATTACATGGCGAAATTTTTATTCATTTGGAAACACTTTTTATTCATTTGGCAATATTTCTAATCATTTGGCGACATTTTTATTGATTTGACAACACTTTTTTCTCATTTGACGTATTTGTAATCACATGGCGACATTTTTGCGATATATTTACTCACCAACTAATCAGAATGCATTGTTTATCCATCCCCATAGCTAACTATGTAAGATACGTTACATTTTTGTTATATTGAATTGTTACAGTATAGTATTACTGTAAATAGGTTTTATTAAGAAGTCAAAGGGGTCAAGAAAGTTAAGGGGTGGGGGCCAGTTGTTCGAAATTTCATGTCGACAGTGACCTTACCTTTGTTTTGAAGGTCAAGTGTTAAAAATTTCATCAACATAGGAATAAAATTGTGGATTTGTATAAAAACAAAAATGCATACAAACATTCTTTTTTATTATATTGATTTGTGCTTTACTAGTGTTAGTAATTGATATATCGTAAAAATTATCCGTTTTTGGAATGAATTATTAAAAATATATTGATAATTGAAGATGTACTGAAATGAAATATTAAGTTAAGTATGAAATCGTGATTAAAATTATTCGAATTTGGAGAAAAGTTCGAATTTAATTGGAATTGTAAAATAAAACCGGAATTTTGTTATATCAAGTTATTGATAAAATTATTTTTAATTAAAAAAAAGAAAGTATTGAATTCAATTAATTATTTTTCTTAAAATTTTCTTATAAAAAATGTTTTGCGAGAATCATATAAATTACTTAATTTAAAATAAATGAGATTTGAATTTGAAAAAATGATATAAGATTCCATTAAATACAAGATATTTTCTACCTATTAAAAAACAAATGGTAAATATATAGTTTTCTCAGTTTAAACATTTCATTGATTCGAATTTTTTTGGATGATTCTAAAGTATTTTTTATTATATTAGAAAAAATAATTTTTTAAAAGAAAATCTTTTTTAAAAAAGCAAATTTGAAAGGTTTTTATTGAAAATATAGAATCTTTTGCATTTACTGATAAAGTAAATTTAGGAAATAAAAAAAGTATTGTAATCCGTTAATGAGTTTTTTGCATTTGTTTAAATAAATAAAAAAAAAAATATTTCATTTAAGTGTTTTTTAAATATAGAAATATTGAAAATAATCACAATGCAAAACATTGCGAAATGGGAAAATGAAACTTCATAAAATAAGAAGTGGATTTCATTAATACCTTCGAGAGCATATATAGAAATTCGTTTATATATATAAATTATATAGAAATTCGTTTAAATATATATAAATTCGTTTATACATATTAATTATATAGAAATTCGTTTATATAAGTGTAAATTATATATAAATTCGTTTATGTATATAAATTATATATAAATTCGTTTATATATAAAAATTATATATAAATTCGTTTATGTAACCAGCGTTATTCATTTATGTTATTATCTTATATGTTTGTCCTATTATCATGTCCCCGTCACCTGTATATATTTTCATGTTCCCGTTACGTGTCTATATATTGTTCCCGTTATTACGATTGTAACGCCCTCTACATATGTTATGTCTTTCCCGCTGCGCAGGAAAGCTTCAGTCATGTAACTGCCTCTTACGGTGATGCGTATTTAAGGTTTCGTTCCTCCCCGAGATTATTGTAATGTTAGGCATATGTGATTAAAGATGTTTATGTTCTATCCTTGAACAGTTATTTAGTCAATACGCCTTATAAATGGCTCCCCAACGCGGCGCAACACTGTAAGAACAGCAATTGCATGGCTCGCTTTTTATGTTTTCGTTCCGATTGATGAAAATGGCGAGGGCCGCCATTTTGAAGTTCGTTTCTAAACGAACTATATTTCTGTTCTTCAGGCAAGAAGGAATGTCATCGGATGTTTAAGATAAGTGTTATTTTGTTTTCTCTTCAGTGTTATAATTTTTTTAATTTGTAGGCTAGGTTAAAGTTTTGAAACACAAAGTTTCGTTTTCAGTATACATCCTGTTTACTGTGAGGAGACAATTTTGCATAACACGTATGCTGTGTCTCGTTTGGAGTGTTATCTCTATTGATTTAATTTTAACTAGTCTTTTGGAATTTAACCGCAATGGTTTGCTGTATTTTGGCACTGAATTTTAAACTGGGAACCGCATTGGTTTTGTAAACACTGATTCTGGCAATCGTATTCGCATTGCGAATTCAAAATTAGTACGCTCTTTTATTTGAAATTATTTCTGTCCTTGGAAATTCTGATTGTGGATTTTATTTATTTTTATTTTGTTCTCTTTCGGGAAAAATAAAAGAATGTGGTTTTACATGCAAAAATAAGAAATTAATGTGTTCTTGAGAGTGATTCAGATTAGTAGATATTTTATATTGGCAGGAAGTTTTATTTATGATAGTGCTTATTTAATTTAATTAGTGGCATTAACTAATTATTAGTTATTTTAATGTTGTTTTTAAAATTTATTTTGAAAGAACACTTGAATTGATTCCTCATTAAATGGAAATTGTTAATGCTATTGTTTTGATTTTATATTTAAGTACTTCATAGATTTCTAAATAATTTAAACAAAAGTGATTCTTCTTATAAATTTGTTCAATCATGTTAAAATATATTTTGGTATTCTGGTAATCTAATATTGAAATTGTACCATAAAAATAGTGCATTTTAACTAGAGATCGGGTGTTATACAGTGTCATCTACACTTGAAAAGATTTCATACTGCACAGTGTCATTTGCTTGAATAAATGAATAGTTGGAATGATTTTATAAAGGTTTACAATAAATTTATAATAGTTTAAATGATTTAATATTATTTTAACTGATATTAATTGGTTTTCTGAAAAATAATTATAGACTATTTGAGTGCTAATATTTCATGGTAGGGTAATTGTAGTGAGTTTAAGTGCATTGAACTGTGAAATAGCTCTAGAACTTTGAGGTAATTATTTTGTGTGCCTGTTATCTACTGTCATAATCTGAACTCACAAAGAACTAGACTGAAATCCCACGATGGCTTTTCTCGCACGAGGAAAGAAGATTGACCTGGTCCGGTTGGCAATTGAACTGGACTTGGATGGTATTGATAGTCTGAAAGTTATTCAACTGAAGACGAGAATACAAGAGAGTGAAGCATATAAGGACGATTTAGAGTTTGTCCAAGCAAGGTTTGAAGAGATAATCGCTGAAAGAATAAAAGAGGAAGACCTTGAAATTAAAGATAAGAAAAGGAAGGAAGACCTTGAAATTGAAGATAAGAAAAGGAAGGAAGACCTTGAAATTGAAGATAAGAAAAGGAAGGAAGACCTTGAAATTGAAGATAAGAAAAGGAAAGAAGACCTTGAAGCTGAAGAAAGAAAAAGATGACTGGAACTGGAGTACGAAGAGCGGAAAAGAAAAGACGATTACGAATTCCAACTTCAGAAGCTGAAACTCCAGGATGAGGCAACACGATCCCAAGTTCCTCTTACCCAGAACGATGGTTTTCAAGCAGCCAAACCAAGATTGGACTTGCAGACGCTGATCCAGAGATTCGATCCAGTAACGAATGACATCAGCTTATACCTCGTTCTCTTCGAGCGACAAGCTCACAGAGCTGAGATTCCAAGGACTTTCTGGGCCTCTCATCTGATTGGTCTGCTGCCATATGATATTGCTCAGATCATTGCAAGAGAAGTCGAAGAAGTTGCACAAGATTATGAAAAAGTGAAACAGCTGCTTCTAAAGCGCTATAAGCTCACTCCAGAAAAATTTCGTCAATTGTTCACAAAACATTCGAAATGTCAAGAAGGCACTTGGACAGATTTCGCCTATGAACTCAGGAATTACTTTCAAGGTTGGATTATAGGTCTCGAGATAACAACTTTTGAAGAATTGTCTGATCTGATGGTTACAGACCAGATTAAACGCCGTGTTCCACAAGAAGTCAAAGAGCCCTTCATCGATGACTGGACACAAATAAAGACTACTACAGATCTAGTACAAAAGCTAGATGACTACGAGACGGTTCGTCCAAACAACAGAAATGACTCTACGTCGAATACCAAGAAGTGGTCCAGTCCAAGATTTAATACTGGAAACTTCAGAAAAGTGGCGCAGAATCCAAAGCCAAGGCAAAATGAAAGAAATCCTAATCCAGAGAACAAGCCTGCCATATACTGCTATGGATGTTCCAGACCTGGTTTCATAAAGGCAAAGTGTCCGACATGCTCTCCAACGGCGAGAAATGAGAATTTCCCTGCAAATTCACTTACCATGTACACTTGCCATTCCAAGATGTCCCCTATTGCACTGATTGATGTGTGCATATCCGGTGTACGAGCCAGAGTTTGTGCAGACACAGGTGCCAGCAGATCAGTCGCTGGTGAGATCCTCTACAACCTGCTGAAGAGAAAAGGAGTGGAGTTCCAGGAGACTTCAGTAACCATGACTTTGGCAAACGGTTACCAAACTACTGAAGAGGCTTGCACAGCCACGGTGTCCATTGAGATTGAAAACAAAACAATCATTCTGGATCTCCTTGCCCTTCCAAATGCAAAAAGAAATCGAACTCTCTTAGGAACAGACTTCCTAGAAAAGTCGGAAATTGTTCTCGATATAAGAAACAAAAGGTGGAACTTTTGTGACAACCCTCGCCGAAAGGTTTATTTTGGGAATGACATCACATTGACGTCTCAGCAGCCTGTCGAAACTCTTCCCATCAACAGCTGTAATCTCCGTGAAGAAGAAGGCGAGAGCTTGAACATCGAGCAAAGGCTCCAGGTCAATAGTTTGCTTCAGGATTTCGAGGAAAGCTTCAAACCAGGGGGAGAGAGCACGACTTTCATAGAGCACCGCATTAATACGGAAACGCATGTTCCAGTCGCTTATCCACCCTACAGAGTTTCTCCTGCGAAGAAGGAAATATTGAAAAAGGAACTGGATGACCTCTTGCAAAAGAAAATAATCGAAGAATGCGAGTCGCCCTTTGCTGCTCCGGTGGTGTTGGTGGTGTTACTGGTTGGTGGTGTTACCAAATGGAAAAACAAGACTGTGTGTTGACTATCGCGGCTTGAATGCAGTGACAGTTGCAGACCACTACCCTCTACCACAAATCGATGACCTTATCCATGACGCCCGACATGTAACTTACATGTCCACTATTGATTTGAGGTCAGGTTATCACCAGGTGAGCGTGCATCCGGAGGATAAAGACAAGACGGCTTTCACAACCCAGTTCGGAACGTTTAGATTCAACCGAATGCCTTTCGGGTTGAGAAATGCACAAGCTACATTCCAGAGGCTGATGGACAAATTTAAAAGTGGTCTGGCGGATGTAAAGATACTAGTCTACTTGGAAGATATCATTGTCTTATCCGCTACCTTTGAAGATCACCTAAAAGACCTCAAGAAAGTTTTCCAACGACTTTCCCTGTTCAACTTGAGGGCAAATAGAGAGAAATGTCAATTCGCCTGCCCAAAGGTTAAGTATCTAGGTCACTGGATAACTACCAAAGGAATCGAAGTTGATCCAGAGAAGGTTGAGGCTATCCTGAAGATACCAACTCCGAAGAACGTCAAACAAGTACAATCCTTCCTACAGACCTGTTCTTGGTATCGAAGATATATTCCAAACTTTTCAGAAGTAGCAAGACCTCTTAGCAATCTTACTAAGAAAAATGTCATTTGGAATTGGGGAACAGAGGAAGAAACTTCTTTCAAGACTCTGAAAGGACTTTTGGTTAGTCCACCGATCCTTCGTCAAAGTGATCCAAGTCAAGCATACACTCTCCGAACTGATGCCAGCGGTTATGCCCTTGGTGCAGTTCTCTTACAAGGCACCGGATCTGATGAACATCCTATCGAGTATGCCATTCGCTTACTCACTAGTGCCGAAAGAAACTATTCGACTACAGAGCGCGAGGCTTTAGCTGTAGTTTGGGCTTTAAAGAAGTATCGTGCCTACATTGAAGGTCAAGAGATTACTGTTGCATCCGACCACCAACCTCTTAAGTGGTTAATGAGTTTGAAGTCTCCTACGGGACGATTAGCAAGATGGGCTCTAGAAGTTCAATCTTTCAATTTGAAGTTAGAGTACATTCCAGGAAAATGCAACGTGGTCGCTGATATGTTGTCAAGACCAGCTTGTCAGCATGCCGAACCTTCATGTGAACTGTGTAGCATACACATCGACGTTCCCTCACATACTTCAAAAGAGCTCCGAGAAGAACAACTTAAAGACCCAGAAGTTGAGAAGATAATTCGTTGTTTCGAAAGCAATGAGAAAAACGTAGACTTCGCCAACTGGACTGATCGTGGTTACCTGATGAATCAAGGTGTGCTTTACCGATATGCACCAGACTCGGACAGTGACGAAGCACAACTGGTCATACCGGCTCAAGAAGTAAACTCCATCCTTAAAGATCATCACGATGCTCCAACAGCAGGCCACTATGGAGCCGAAGGAACATTCGATCGTATAGCAAAGCGCTATTATTGGACAGGTATGCGGAAGTTTATCACGGACTATGTAAAAAACTGCATAGAGTGCAACAGATACAAAGCTTCAAACCAAAAGCCAGCTGGTTTGTTGCAAACTCCCGTTCCGGCCCAACGATTCGAGACTCTTGCAATCGATCTGTTTGGCCCATTACCAGAAAGCAGAGATGGTAAGAAATGGATATTCATCATCGAAGATGTCAACACTCGATGGGTTGAACTCTTCGCATTACCCACTGCAACTGCGAAAGAGTGTGCTACTACACTACTAGAAGAAGTATTATTGAGGTACGGAATCCCACGTAGAATTATAAGCGACAACGGCACGCAGTTTGTGTCTGCCGTAATGCAACAACTTTGCTGCATGCTAGACATCAACCAAACGTTGACACCGGTCTATCACCCTCAAGCAAATCCGGTAGAAAGAAAAAACCGTGATCTTAAACCTCGTCTTGCAATCCTGGTTCAAGACGAACACCGATCCTGGTCTGAGAAACTGCCAGCAATCCGTTTTGCGCTCAACACAGCAAAGTGCCAATCAACTGGGCAGACAGCAGCATTTCTCAGCTTTGGACGAGAATTGCGGACGACAGACGACGTGACTAACGACATCCGAGGAGTAATCGACAACGACAATTTCGTCCCTGAAATAACACCGTACCTTAAAAAATTCTCAAGATTCACAGCCCAGATCAAAGAAGTCATCGAGACCCAACAAGACAAAAGAAAAATCTACGCAGACAAAAGGCGTAATCCGGCTCCACCATATGCTCCAGGTGATAAAGTATATGTGACACTGCATCCCGTCAGCAAGGCTGCCACTGGACAATCCAAAAAGTTTATGCCCAGACGAGATGGACCCTATGTCATCCTTACACAAAGATCACCATCCACATTCGAAATTGCCAGCCTGGACAATCCCCAAGTGCCCCTGGGCGTATACCACACTTCTGCCCTGAAGGCCTACACCCAGGACCCCATCGAACGTCCTTGCAATCCGTTGCGAAAGCGAGGACGGCCACCAAACTTACCCAAAAAAACTGGTGCTGGCCCCTCGTCGGGACTACGTCGGAGCCAGAGGGGGAGGATGTAACCAGCGTTATTCATTTATGTTATTATCTTATATGTTTGTCCTATTATCATGTCCCCGTCACCTGTATATATTTTCTTGTTCCCGTTACGTGTCTATATATTGTTCCCGTTATTACGATTGTAACGCCCTCTACATATGTTATGTCTTTCCCGCTGCGCAGGAAAGCTTCAGTCATGTAACTGCCTCTTACGGTGATGCGTATTTAAGGTTTCGTTCCTCCCCGAGATTATTGTAATGTTAGGCATATGTGATTAAAGATGTTTATGTTCTATCCTTGAACAGTTATTTAGTCAATACGCCTTATATTTATATATATATAAATTCGTTTATACATATTAATTATATAGAAATTCGTTTATATAAGTGTAAATTATATATAAATTCGTTTATATAAGTGTAAATTATATATAAATTCGTTTATGTATATAAATTATATATTAATTCGTTTATATATAAAAATTATATATAAATTCGTTTATATATATTAATTAGATAGAAATTCGTTTATATAAATGTAAATTATATAGAAGTCCGTTTATATATATATATATATATATAAATATATATAAAAATTATATAGAATTTCGTTTATATATATGTAAGTAATATAGAAATTCGTTTATATATATAAATTATATATAAATTCGTTTATAAATATAAATTATATAAAAATTCGTTTATATTTGTATATTATATAAAAATTCGTTTATATTTATAAATTATATGGATATATATATATATATATATATATATATATATATATATATATATATATATATATATATATAAAATATGCAACTCCAAACAGGGTTTGATTTCAGAGATCGACATTCTTAAAAATAAACTAAAATTAAATGGTTTTCCTAGTGCTTTTGTAATTTCAATCCTTGATCCTTTTATGCTTTCGATCATTGATCCTTGTGTAGCGAAGGCAAAGGCGTTGGTGTGTTAAATTTTTGTTTTATGTCTTGTTAAATTTTTGTTTTACGTCATGTTAAATTGTTTATTCTTATTACAATTTTTATGTTTGCTGTCTTTTATTTTGCATTTTGGCAACGTGTGTCTTCTCTTGTTGGGTGTTTGCTTTTTGCTTGATTTCGTAGTTCATTTTTCATTTTTGCTTTTCTGCTTCAGTAGGCGTCGGAGGTCTGGCTAAGTTTCGGATATTTTACGCTTAGCCATCAGAAACGCCTGCTAGCCTTAGTTGTTCTTCTCGGCCTCCTTGACGAAGAGAGGGGAACACTTTGGCATGTATCTTTTTGGTAATTTTTTGCTCTTGCTTATCTTTCAGTATTTTTACTTGTATTTATATATATATATAATATATATATATATATATATATATATATATATGTATAGAAATTAGTCACCCGTCATCCATATATATAAATTCGTCGTTGTAGTATTTCTATTTGACAAGTATAAATCTGAGAATGTGTAAGAAATTCAGAAATACATGAAAGTTTGAGTTATTATTTACGGTCTTTAATCACAACAGCGACAATGTGCCCTTTATTTCATTCTCCTTATCACTTGAATATACTGTCAAATAATTAGACAGACATTTTGACAGAATTTTACGTGTATTACATAAGATATTTCAGAGAAACACATCATACCATGACCTCCAGTAACTTTAATTGAGGAATCGTAATTGCTTTAGCCCCCCAATAACATTTCAATACAGTGGCTTTCAAGTAACACGAGCGCATTTGTCCCCTTTCAGTGCTTTTCGTGTTTACCGGGAAACTAATTATGTTAAATAGTGCTTCACTAATTTCCTGAGAAATTTTGGTTCCCCGGGGATATATTTTTAGATTGTCACTTAAGATAATGTACCCCGTTAATTAATTCTCAAGAAAATATTCGCCTGTTCTATAACTAAAGTCGCTTCTTTGCTTTCGGCAGTGATTAAAATATTTCCCAAACTTTAGACTTGAAGGTGTCCAGTGTCGCGGATTTTGGCAAGAGAGCCTATTTCTGAGTAGCAAGTGTAATGAACAAACTTAGCATTCATTTATAATTTTCAAGGTTGCTTCTGTATGCGTAAGAGGAATTGTTCGTTTTTTTAAGTAATTTATTTTTAGCTCGTTAATGGTTTTATACGCATACTGTCAAAAATAGGTACTTGAAAATTCGATACTTATCATGGCTTGAAAAAGACGTGCACCGACAATGTGTACAATGAGTAAAAATGAGTAAATGCTTGCCTACACTGTTAAAGATAAGTAAAAATAAGTAAAATGTACTCATTTTTGATTAAATTCGATGCTTATCATAGCTCTGAATACATAAGTTTCATTTTTGAAACAGACGTGTACTCAAAAATGAATAAAAAAGAGCAGTTGCTTGCTTACATAGGCTGCCATTATAAATCACTTTCAATAAATATCATCTATCACAGCCAAGACTTACCGGGAATCGAACCCATATCCTCAGGCACCGCAGTCCAGATCCTTATCCGTTGTACTACCAGAACGATGTGAAGAAGTTATAAACATAATAAACGTTAGAAATGTGTGCAGAAAGAATGGGAAGTAAGATAATTGAATTGTAATTACTCAGTTTTCATTTAAGTAATCGCCATAAAAAATGTGGAAAACCATCTTCTGAACAACTATTTTAAGTTTGCCAGGTCGCTTTGTTAAGATGGCTTGAACAGAAGCTGAAATTGGCAATATTAAATCACACTGCCCATTTTTAGAAAGTAATGTTGTTTAAATATGAGTTCGTCATTGCTCATTTACCATGCAATTGTAGGAGCCAAGGAGGATTTACTAATTTTTATTCCAAATGTGTTGTTAAGGGGGTTCGATACCTTCGACATTTTTTTTTATTTTTATACTTGTACAATCCAATTTTTTTTCTCTTTCTAAATATGCATAAAAAACCATTTTAAGACACTCAATTTTTTTTTTAAATTGCACATTTATTTTTAAATTAAAATTTTAGTAAATTTTTTAACAATTTTAAAATTCCTACTCCTTTTTTGTTTTTAAATATTTTGAAGCAATTTTTTTTATTTAAGATCTTGAATAATATGTAAATAGATGTATGCATTTAAATTTTGATTCAGATACATCACTTTAAAAAAATAAAATATATTAGAAATTTTGGAAAAAAAATTGACGAAAAAAAATAAAATTCCATTTTAAGTGGTTTTAAAAAACAAATTGTGGTAAAAATAGGAAATCTGAATGCATACATCTATTTAAAATATATTTATCTTGCTATACACACAAAAATTATGATTTTAAGTATAATAGTAAAAAAGCCTTAGCATTTTTAGTGTTCATTAAATTTCAAAACCACGAACAGAGATATTTGCTTTTAAAGTTTACATATGATACAACTATGTTATAGGAACACATCATTAAAACATTCATAACTAAAAAAGTAATAAGAATTTTTTGAAGCAGTTGTTTGTGAGTTATTAGATAAGTTTGAATATTATTTTTTAAATATAAAAAAAAATGACTTTTTTTGCGAATTTTGGGTATCGGACCCCCTTAATAAAGAATTAGTGCATAATTTTTGGAAAGGGGAGTAGAATAATCAGCAGTGTTATTAAAGAAGGGAAGAGGAAACTAAGTAGAAATGCTCAAGATTGGCGGGCCAAGTGGCATACACGCAAGGAAATACAAGAAAGTTAAAACAAGAATGAACATTTATATTCATAATGGAGTTCTTGCTCAGTAAGGTCCACTGCGCGGCGAGTAGGAGGAGGAGCTACCCTAGTATTAAAAAAAAAATTGAAGACTGTGCTGCAACTCTGCAGACCATAGAGACGAGCCGACAATATCTTTAAATTATATTTATTCAAGAATATTATCCCATACTAAAAAAATGATAAATAAAGGCAAAAAGTTCTTATCAAATCGCATCCATGCAATTATCTAATGCAAATTTGTAACCATGGAAGCGTTGGGGGGAAAAT